>JARLTB010000218.1:495000-1095000 GCA_030141615.1 Unio pictorum
TTTATCAAATAATATTTTTTAAAACCCAAACATAATCCAAGAATAGTCCTCGAATTAAATTACAAACGTCCTAGTACAGTATTGAAATATTCTAGTAGAATAAAGTTCGAGTCTTGTTGGAAAGTCAAATAATGAAAGACGATGACGTATAGCTGCAGTATGTATTGTTTATCTACAGTTCCGTGTAGACTCACAAGATTTTACACTTTGGTTCTGGAAATCCGAATTAAAGTTTTATAAAATTTCTTTGTCCAAGGATTCTAAAAAAGCACATCAAATATTTCCAGAGAGACGAATCCTTTAAAATCCAAATGAACGGAAGAAAATACTCGAAAAAGTGGCTAAAATAGAAAAACTTAATATGCAGTGTAAAAAGCCAAAAACTATTCTAATACGCAGTTAGGAAAACAAGAAAGAAACAGAAGTGATTCTGTTTATTTCACGTACTCCTTAACATGACCTTGTTGAGAACAAACCATTTTACTTAATACAAATGTTAGTTACTTCTAAGTTCATTAGTGTCATCTTAACCCTGACAAGAACTAGTCAGTTTAAAATAAAAATTAAACCTGTTTACGAGGCTGACACTAAACCAGAATCAAGGTCCGGATCTAGGTCACCATTAGTTGTTTACCAAAGAATAATTCAGGTCAACCGATTTTTGAATAAAACATCATCCTCACTGAATAAATTTACATTACAATAGCATGTAATGCAAAATAAAGCGGACAAACAAACAATTGAATTTTATATATATATATATATATATATATATATATATATATATATATATATATATATATAGAAGAAGAAGAAGGAGAAGAAGAAGAAGAAGAAGAAATAAATAGCACTTCTCCTATAAAAAGAAGGATTTATAAAGGTATATTTTTACCTTATATTATTTATACATGAGGTTTAAGAAAAACATAAGTTAGTACTCTTATGAATTATAGACAGTGTACATTAAATAATACATTTCTACAAACGAGAAAGTGCATCTGCTATTACATTATATTTTCCTTTGATATGCCTCATTCCAAAATTATGTTCCTGTAATATTAAACTCCACCTTTGTGACTGAAATTTGGATATGTAAGAAGTACTCGCTTTTGAGTATAGCGTTTAACCTATCAAAAGGCTCCTGACATTTTTCAGTCCAAAGGAACTTGGTTTCCGTACTCAATAAACTTTCCAGGGATTCAGCAATTACAGAAAAAGTTTAAAAGAATTTCCTATAGTACCCTGCCATACCAAAATCGGATCAGTTACTTTTAATTAGCACGCACGGGAATATCCGAGATATCCTTGACCTTTGCATTTATAGTTTTAAATTGTCCACATCCCACGATATGTTATAGAAAAGTTACACTGGCACGGCAGGACTCACGTTTAAATAAATTAATTGTCAAATTTGCATTGGTGAGTCGTTCATAGAATTTCCGAATTGTTGATAAATGCTCTAACTAGGTGTCATTGTAGATGATGACATCATCGATGTAAGCATCACAGTTATCTAGACCAGAGGTGATCACATTCATAAGGCGTTAAAAAGTATTTGGCGACCCTTTCATCCCAAACATCATTACTTTAGTTTGGTAATACACGAATACTGAAATTTCCTTTTAAGAAGGTCACATTTAGTGACATACGTGGCATTTCCAATTTTATCAGTACAGTCATCGAGTCTTGGTACTGGAAATGAATTTGTCTTTGTCACACTATACACATTCCTATAGTCAGTAAACACACGGAGAGTTTTATCTGTTTTGGAATAGGTATGCAAGGTGAACTCCACTCCCTTTTACCGTGATCTATAAAATCATTATCCAGCAAATGCTGAATTTTCTTTTTTTAAATATTCATGTTTGAGGGGCTTCTGTACGGTTGTTGTTTCACATGTTTGAAATCTACAAATTCAACGTCATGGACAATTTTTTCTTCCTTGTATGAAAATCTCAAAATAAAGGCTCAAAGTCAATTAATAACTTTTTTAGTTCATTCCTTTCTTGTTCTTGCAAATATGAAAGTCTCTGGTCCAGATTATTCGTAATATCGGAATTCCGAAGATTTGGCACTCCCATTTCTGATTGATCCGATTTTATTCCTTTACTTCAATATTGACAAAGTGGGACAGGTACAACTAATTTAGTTGCACGTTTTACCTGGCTATCTCTTTAAATATACTGGTACTACTATAATTTATTTAGATCCCAGGAGTACTAATGTAATTTACTCATTGATTTTCTTTTTAATCTTTGAAAGGGTCAAAAAGTCTAATATGAAGAAAATTTTGAAGAATAAGTAAGAGAGACAGAAATCCATCACCAGATTCAAAAGTTCTCTCAATTGTAGTTCTATTAAACATAAATTTAACATTTTACCTGAATTGCAGAATCCCAAATTCAAGCATAATTGGCTGGAGAATTTCAGAATTAAAATTTGACTTTTAATTGAATTGGACAGATTAAGCAATGCAAAATTGAGTAAAAAATATTTATCAAAGCTTTACTTTTGTTTAGGAAAATATGTTCCTCAAAGGAATTGCCTCTGAAAACCTTCTTGACGCACACATAATGGTCAAGATATATTGGTTACCTGACTTGATGCTAGGTAAGAGACCAACACAATCTACCATAATTCTACCAAATGGTTCGTCAAATGTAGGAATAGGTTGCATATCAGCTTTATGTATCTTCTGATTGGATTTTCCAACTGTTACACAAGTATAAGATATACAGTATTTGCAAACATCACTTTTGATTTGTTACCAATACATTTACGTAAAGATCCTGTGATAAGTCTTTTTAATTGCTAAATGTCCAGCCAAAGGCGTTTCATGGTCCAGACTAAGTATTTCATGTATATAAGGTTTTGAAACTACATTATGATAATTCACTGAGCGCAGGTACCTCGGGAGGACTCCATTGTCTCAAAAGAATTTCATTCTTAATGAAATAACAGACAGGTACTTCAGAGGCTTCAGTTTCTGCAATCGCTCTTTGAAATAAACAGGAGATCTCAAGATCATTTTCCTTTCGACGACAAGTGATTGTCGTTTATCACCCTGATTAGAATAAAGATAATGTGTAGTTTAAAGATGATAACTTTGATCAATACCGTCCGATTGATCCAAACAAACAGTGAAAGTGGCCCAATTAAAAGCCTGACCAACACATGTGAGCTAAAAGTATACTAACCTTATCAGCGTAATTCTCAAAAATTTTCTTTGCCATAGCTCTGGTAACTGCACAAGCTGTGAAGAAATCAGGGAATTCTTGTTTAATCGACGTTCTGATACAAGCAGGGTTTGTCAGTTACAAGTGGATTCACCATAACTTTGTCTCAAGCTAGGTCGTTGCCTAGTAATAAATGAATGCTCTCTACATTTAAAACAGAGACTGTTCCAAATGTCATGGGTCCTAAGACAAAGAGTGATGACAACATTACAAAATGGATAGTAACATTAGCAAAGCCGCACTCAGCTTCCTGAATAAGAACACTCATTAAATGAAGATTTTCAGAAAAGCAAAGTAGCTGAAAATAAAAGCATTAGAAGCTCCTATGTCCCTTTAAAATGTTAATGGGGGTGAGATTGGCCGAATCATCCATGCATGATATAGAACCCTTCAATATAAATGGTTCTTAATTCTCCAGAAAATAAAATTAGGCTGGGGATAATTAGATCCAACAAATTTATTGCTTTCAGTGCATGACCGTACCCTTGACCTATTAGTCTTGATTGTGCTACCTATTTTTCAGTTTGAAGCAATGAGAAATGACATGTCCATTTTCTTGCAATATCTATACATAAGAAGAGACAAGGATCTAGATTCAGACTTCTCTGAAGTTTGATTTTTAAACTTTGTTCCAGTTTGAGTTTGTAAGGTCTTATATTACCTTAAAAAACTTTTCTGCAAAAAGACTCTTGAGTGAAAGTCTTATTTACAAAAAGAACTTTATGAGTTAAAGAGTACTCATCAGCGGCACGAGCAGCATTTTCCAAGGTTTCAATTTTGCGCTCGTCATAAGTTTGAATGTCATTATGGACACAGTTCTTAAACTCTTCATGTAATACAAGTTGTTTGAGACTTTCATACTTGTTTTCAACTGTCTAGGCTAAGCACCATGTTTCAAATATCTGCTCTTTTTTCTCTATTCGACACTAGTTTGTCCAGTTTCTTTTTTTGTTATTTTTGAATGTTTGCAAATAAGCTTCTCATAACCCATTAGGATGTATTATTTGACCGCATCATAGTCATCATTTTGGTGAACTGACAGTGAATGGTAAATATCACTAGCCTTACCAGTGAGTACACATTGTAAAAGTGAATTAAATCCAGTGCTTTCTTGACCATTTCAAATTTTCAGCAACTTTATCACGACCAGATAAATCTTGTTTACTACTATTTCTCTGAAAGGGGGCTCTAATCTAATGTTCTTCGCAAGATCAAAACGAAAATTTGGAGTATGAATGTGGTTTTCACTAGACAGCTGTATTTCTTTCATTCTACATTGACATTCCCTCGAATCGTTCTCCGTTTGCATCCGCATCTGCATCTCTCTCATTCTAATATTGCATTTGTCGTTCTTTTTACTGAATTTGTCTTCCTTTTTCTTCATTATCTAACTAAAATTTGCATCTTATTTTTCTTGTACCTGCATTATCTTTATTTACTTTTTCTTCCTGATCTAACTACATTTGCATTTGTTCATTTGGTAACTTCATTTATCTTTCTTTCTCGTTATCTAAAGCTCGAGTTTCCCTAACTCCAATTACATTTTGTACATTACTTTGTTTTTTTTATACTTTTAGACCAGTGTGTGATACAGACTGAATGATCGAAACCAAAGTACTTTTATCAAAAACGTTCTTTTCCACCAAATACTGAACCAAAATATTCCTTTTTTTTGTTTCGTTAAAGAAGCTTTCCTTCAGAAAGATCTTACTTTCTCGCCGTTTGAATTAATTCATCTTTTCTGGAATAGTTTAATTATTCCTGGGTGGGTTTTTAAAGAAAGATGTCCAGTGTTGATGACATTTTAGAAAAAGCTCGACGATCTCACTTGAAACTTTTGTAAGGACTAGGGGTATTCAACGTCAAATTTCACAAAGTTTTCTGAAATATTTCAGCCAAAATTCAGATTCTCGCGGACA
The DNA here is from genome assembly GCA_030141615.1 of Unio pictorum. NCBI lineage: Eukaryota > Metazoa > Mollusca > Bivalvia > Unionida > Unionidae > Unio > Unio pictorum. Next base: position 500,156 of record JARLTB010000218.1, read on the forward strand.
AGCTACCCAATTCTTTGCTACAAGTTTATTCTCTATTAAACAGTAACACATAACAAGGGAAAACAACAAGCTTTGTGGATTTTAACAAATATTTATTCCCTGGAAAAATGTTTGCCTAAATGGAAAAAGAACTTGCAGTTTTAAAAATCAAATCCAAAAAAAATCCAAGAATAATATCCACGAATTCAATTACAAAAGTCCTAGTACAGTAAGGAAATATTATAATATATTAAAGTACGAGTCCTGTTGGAAAGCCAAGATGCAAGACGAGACATGTTTATCTACAGTTCATTGTAGAATCACAAGATTTCACATTCCGGTGTGTTGGAAATCCGAATAGAATTTTGATGAACTGTCTTTGTTTAAGGATTGTAATTGAACACCTCAAATATTTCTAGAGATGCTAAGTAATCCTTTAATATCCAAATAAACTGAAGAAAATACTCGAACAACTAGCTACACCATAAGAAAACTTGATATTAAGTGTAAAAAGCCCCAAACTGAGAATATTTCACTAAAACAGATTAAATCGTGTTCTAATAAGCAGTTTCGAATTAGTTACTAAAATGCAGAATCGAGATAAAATAATAAGGGGGGGGGGGGATTCACGTGATCAATTTCATATTACGTACTCCTAACATGTCCCTGACAAGAAGCAATCATTTTACATTAAGAATAAACAGTTGTTTACTTTTTAATTCGCTAGACCCATCTTAACCTTTACAACAACCAATCATTTTAAAATCAAAATTAAACCTGTTGATGTGGCTGACACTAACCATGGTAAGTTTTGTTGTAATTGTTGTTAAATTACCTATATGAGTAAACGTCTTGCATTTAATACAATATAAATCCATAATTGTATTCATAATAACATGAATGTAATTGATGTTTTAAAGACAAGAGCGCGGGAGGCGGTTAAGCATCATTCAGCGCTACCAATTTCTATCAGAATGATAATAATAGGTCCGTCTGGAAGTGGAAAGACACAATTGTTACTTAATCGGATAATGAGATGGTTCAAATGGGAAAGTTGTATTTCCCAGCTAACACACAACGTTTTCACAATGTTGCTATATGGTTGTGTTTTGTTACGTGGAAAAATAACGCTTTTGCAACGTTGCTAAAACGTTACACATGAAATGAAATTTAATAGTTATCTGATCTAAAAGATATAGTAAAGAAAAAAATGGTATGTCATTGCATTGATCCTAATACTATGCACAAGAATTAATATAATTATTCCAAAGAAATTATATAATGTATTTACAATGTTGTACCAATGTTGTGGTTAACTTTACATTATTAAGTAGAACACTCATAGTTTTGTAGTTCATCCATTTTCTTTCTTCAAAACCAGTAACTAAAAGGGTGTTGCAATTTTTGTAGAAAAAAAAACATTTTACTCGTCAGCTTTTCTTTATTACAAACATGAGGTACTGCCATTATTTTACGTATCTACAAACCAACGACTAGCTTATCCTGTACCGACCGAATTACAGAGACGAATCTCCTGTTGCCCGCTATTTTGAACCACCAAGGTAAGAACATTAAATAGTTAAATAGTTAACGTATATTCGCATATTTAGTTGCAGAAATTTTTTTTTATTGGTAAAAATCTGCTGATGCAATCAAGCACTTGTAAACTGCTACGAGCTAGGCGTAAGACACTGCCAAGGCCTCAATCGCATTTTCAAACAAAGACAATTGGATGTATCGACCAGCATGTTCTACTTGTGAAAATGACCTAACTGCTTGGCATATTTCTGTGACTTTTATCCGACTCATATTAAGTAAATTATATTGTTACACTCGCACATATTTGGAACGAAAAATATCGAGGATAGGATCGGTTACCATGATAAAATGCCGTCCGTTAGGCTAGCATTTCGAATTAGGCGCTTAACTCAAGAGCGTAAGATTTATCATTCTTGACCAAAATTTAAAAAAAAAACAAATACCAAATAATTCAAATTTATTTCAATCACAAGTGAAAATAAAATAAATGTATGTTTAGACATATGTATAAATATGCTGATTTATATAGATGTGAAAAAAGAAAATGCATATTTAAGAGTAAATGTTTTGATGATTACAAACATGGGGGTGGGGTGATAAGATGTAGTTTCAGCTATTAAATTTCATGGATGTAGGTCAAAATATGTATAGAGATGAACATTTACAGGTGTTTTACTACATATACACCATTACATATTTTTTGGCTATTTTAATTAAATCTAAGAGTGAATGTCATTTATGAAGTTAAATGATTCACGGTGGTTAATTTGTTATATAATTGTTGTCGGTACATTGTGTTGCATACTTGGTGTTGGCAAATTGTTTCAAGTTAGAGCAAACAAATTTAGATGCAAAAAATCATTGCATAAAATCTATATTAAAGCATATTTTGTCATATTATTATTATCATTATTATTATTATTATTATTATTATTATTATTATTATTATTATTATTATTATTATTTTTATTATTATTATTTTCTGATATACTACTTGAGCTCCTTAGGCGGGTGTAATATGATGGATATTGTCCGCAGAATGATGAAACTATCTACGAACAAAAAGACTCTGGTCAGAGTATAATCTAAAGGAACGTAAAGAGAAAAAAAGAATTTATAGACCTTGTGATATGCTGAGTTTTGATCAGTAAGTATGACTTGATTTCAATTGTCTATTATTTTTTTTTAATTACTCGCCAGAGATTTTTCCATGAAGTGATAAGGTACTACATGTTTCTTCACGCATACTGCAATTACATCGATATGAAAGAATCTGACACCACATTCAAAGTACGTATTTATAAATATTCCATTGATTACTGTTTGCATTTAGAAAACTGCAATGCATTCTTGTTGTGAAACTTATTTTAAAATATTGTGTTGCTCTCGCAGAAGCTTGCTTGAAAAATAATGGCAAAGCGAAAGAAATTGAAATTGAAGAGGCCATATAGGAGACCCTTAAATATGCACCCATTCAAGGTGGAGGGATAATACAACCTTATTACAACGTTGCTGCAACGTTGTAGCAACGTGGAATTGTTATCTGGGTAGTTGCTCCGTCCGTAGATGATCAACGGTGCTACGATTTGTTAAAAGAAAACCGCAAAGTCTTTAGATGAAGCTGGTTATGATGTTATTGGATTCATTACTGATATCGATGAAGAGCCGAGTGTTGATGATATTAATGGAAATATTAATAAATTTATATGATTATGATGATGTAATGCTGGATAAACAATCAGATTCTGCCAGAATATTTTACTGAGGAAGACATAAAAACACCGATATGATTAATGTTACCCAGCGTTATAAACAAAATCCTAAAGTGATCGGGGATAACTGTAACATTCTCGCTGTGCTTAATGGAGTTGATACACACACGTAGAAATATTTATCAAACCTGGTGTATCGGTGACAGGGATTATAATGTTTATAGAAATTTCTTTTCAAAAGCACAAGCTAGGCCAACTTGTTTTACAACAATAAATTTACAGGACCCTAGATCAAGCTATCGAATCTGTCTTTATAAAATATTTGGATAATAGCAGAAATGAGGATAAATGTCTAATACTAATTCTGTATAGGACTAGGTAAAATATTTGTTATATAATAATGATTTAATTCATTAGCAGCAGATGGGGTGGGGACCTCAAATGAGGCGCCAAAGGGTAAACATCACGCGTATACGTTTAGAATAATACTAATACACCAGCTAGTAACAGAATTAACTAACCTCAAGAAAGGCTGTTGGAGAGAGACCCTCAGCTAGTTAGAAACTTTGGTTCTGTTTTTTGCCTTTTTTGTTCCGGTGCTGTAGGAGGTGTTAGTTTAGCAAATAGACGTTTCTAAAATTTGGTCTGTTTGCCCCCTATGCTGCTTGTTCGCTTAATAATCTTATTACAACTGTTCAAACCATGTAAAATTGCTATCAGGTGTCTACAAAAGACTTCTTATGATGCCTGGTTGGTCCTAAGTGAAAATGATGCCAATATGATGGCTCGTGTGGGCTTTACAGTGGCCATTTTGAACATTCTGTGTTTGCTAAACCTCTTGAATGAAAAGTAATATTCACATGGGATTTTTAATGGAAAACTTTCCATGATGTATAGCTACTCCAATATGAATGTGGTGTCAATATGCTTTTTGATATGTTCACATCATTTTGAAATTATTATTGCTACTTCTCCTGAATGGAAATGTTTAACTAAACATATTATAATGCCTAATCGGTCCTAATGGTGCATCTCTGACAGTCAGTGTAATTATCAACCTATCTATCTTAGAAATCTCATTCTATCTTTTTCTATTAAATGAAGGGTCATATCAACATGGGGGTTTCACTGAAAGATTTCTGATGATGTCTAGTTGGTCCAAAATGAATATGCTAATCCAACATCTATTATGACTGCCACAATGGCCATCTTCAAAATCGTGTCATCACTATTTCTTGTTGAAAGCTATTCAAATCAACATCTTGTGTGCTTTAGCAAAAATGCTTCTCACGAGGACTAATTGGTACACAATAGAAGTGTCAATCATACATCAAATTTGGCTACCGCGACATCCATCGTGAAAATCTTTTAACTGTTTTTTTTCTGGCCACAGTGGGATAAATCTTGAAAATCTTGTAACTATTTATTCTCTGGCTACAGTGGGATGCATCTTGAAAGTCTTGTAACTATTTATTATCAGGCCACAGTGCCATCCATATCGAAAATCTTGTAACTATTTACTCTCTGGCCACTGTGGCATCCATCTTGAAAATCTTGTAATTATTTATTATCTGGTCATTGTGACATTCATCTTGAAAATCGTGTAACCATTTATTCTATGGCCACTGTGGAATCATTTTGAAAATCTTGTTACTGTTGTTTCTCTTTCAAAAAAAATAGAACGTTGTATCAACATGTTACCAAGGAAATGTTTCTTATGATGCATTTATGGACCTGAATTAAAATTGAGCTAAGTTAATATCTAGAATGTCCATCACAGCATCTAATTTGAAAATATTGTTAGCACTCAAGAATTCACTAAGCAATATCAAAGTCGGTTCAACACTGCACTAAAAAGGAAGATATTATCTGTAAATTCTTGGCAATTGTCTCATCCAGTAGAGTACCAATCCCTTTGAGGGACTCTTGTTTGTATTACTAACTGGTATATGTATTTCACAGTAACAGTATTGTATAATTTACTTCATTTAATTCTGAACAATAATATGGTATGGAATATGATAGCAGGAGTAAAGCAAGCTATTCTATAAGAATGTCTTGAAAGAAAATGTTGCCATTTTCTCAAACTCGGATTACTTACTTGACATTTTATGAAGTACTATACTTATATAACACAATGACAAACAAGTTATCGGAGCTAGGATATATTATGAACCAGGTCATAGTCCATATCATTTTGAGAGTTAAGGTTACTATTTAGGGTTATGTATATGAGATCTGACAATGACTGTGATTTAACAAACAAATGATACTTTCTATTTGCATGACTGTTTTCATGGTGTTCTTTATCCATATCCAACTCATTATGGAATTATTGCACATTTATATGTAATGTTAAGGAATACATTTATAGATTAAAATATGATAGACTTGTTTTCACGAGGAAATGTATACAGATCCTACAAGTGGTAAAAAAGTAATATATATATATATATATATATATATATATATATATATATATATATATATATATATATATATATATATATATAAACTTTTATCAACAACTTTATGCTCATGTATTTATTTTCATTTTTCTTGAAAACATATAGACTTGAAAATGAAACATGCTACTCCTGTTGACAGTTACTATAAAATGACTATGTTCAATATTCACAGGTATGGTATATATCAGGTGTTATGTAATATGTAGATTAATGAGTGTCAGGTTTCAAACAAACAAATGGCACATTCTTCTGTAAGCTGTATAACCAAGTTATGGCTAGTATGTTTTTCATTCTCTGTTAGCTCCATATTTAATCATGAGGATAATACAAATGTAATAATTGTACAAGTTTCTTTCCCATTGGTTGAAACTACCGTTATTTATAACAGAGCCCATGCAAATACTTTTTTCACCAGGTGATTCTGGAATTCTCGGATAAATAGAGTTCAACCACAGAATTGTCTCTTGTCAGATAGTCATTTGATCCTCTTGCAATGGCTAATAGATTAAGAAGTTATCCTTGTTCAAGACATTACTTGCCTCAGCACGATATAACCTTCAAGATAATGTTGTGCTGTAAAACACAAACCCAGCCACCCTCACAATCAAACTAAATCAAACCTTTTATTATCTCGCATTCAATGTAACATGCGATATATTTATTTAAATGAAAGAGCAGTAATTTATTATCAGTAATACATTACCAGTCACAACGGCATAGTTTATCTTTACAGAATGGAAATTTCCTTAATACTTATATTAAAAATTGAATTCTTCCATTATATAGACAGTTAAGAACTGGAATGAACAAAGACCCAGTCTGTTCCCTACATCATAGACCAATGCACATTAGCTGCCTTCATTCGTGCATTCAACATCTTGGAGACATTGAATTCTTCATTCTCAACAACCTTTTCTCCTATCAGTATGTGTTTATTGCATCTAAACAGGCAAAAAGGCGAGTACCTATTCCAGGTACAATAAAAAATGCAACACCAATTTAACCACCGGCTCTTTTCCGCTAGTCGGCTTCTTGACGGGATCGCCTGAAGGGGGAAGAATGGAGAAATTAACCTTCGCCTCCGATGAATCTTCCTTCTAACAATTTCCGTAGGTGCACACCTAACCTTTTGAGAGGTCAGTTGCAGTATAACGAACTATGTATGTGTCCTCTGCATAATGAACGGAGGATACTAGCTTCAGTTCCTCGAACATCCTCATCTGGCAATGACTCTCAAGATTTTTAGACCTGTCAAACCTGGTGTGGTTAAGGAAAGATGTGCTCTTCCTTCTACAGCACGGGGCTGTAGACATGTGGTCGAATTACGTATTTCCAGCTATCTACTTACGTTTTATCTGGTGACCAGAAAGGTAGAAAGTGTTGGCGTATTCTAGAACTTTTGCGTTAAGCTCGTTTTTTGCAGGAGAAATCTTTTAAGATGGAAGCCACAGCCTTTGTCAGAGATATCACAAGGACAAGGGTCCCGTTAAACCGAATGGTCTAAGACGTTTGCTTGTATTGATCACTGACATCTCATAACTGTACGCGTGGGTTCAAGTCTCAGTAAGGTCTATGTATATTTGTAACAAAACTTGCCAATTGCTTCCTGTTGGTCAGTGGGTCATTCTGGTATTTTCTTGTGTTTTCACCCTCTATCAAATATACAGACCGCCGTGTTAACATATCGTATTATGAATAAGAGCGTTAAAACCGCACAAAAAAACAACAAAATAACATCAGTCTTAGCGATTGTCCGGACTCCATCGATCTCCCGTATGCGTACTGCCTCATAACATCTTTTCCTCTTCACAATAAATACTTCCGGGTTTGTCTGCACCGGGAGGTTTTCTAGTCTAGCGCTCGACCGTTCATTCTGCCTTTGCAACAAGAACCTTTACCAGAGTAGTGGGAGTAGTCACCTGACCTTAGCGGCTTCTATATGCGGATCTATGGGGAAACGGCGGAGTCTTTTGCCAAACATAATGAAACTGGAGTTAGTTATGGCTCATGATTTCCTATAACTGATGATAAATTTCGTCACCATGAGCTGTTTTGTTTCATTTCCGTTCGACAGAGTAGACGTAGTCATGGTTCGTTCGAAGACGATGTTAACCATATCTTCGCTGTCTACTCGCTAATATCTATATCATATATGGAACATAAAAGACGTCACTTGAACCTCCCCCAGTGTCTACATCTGGAAAACAGGCAACAGCAAATGGATCTAGCTCAGAAGTATTTAGCATCTGAATGTCAGAACTATCGAGTTGGTAGAGAATTTTGGACTGCATTATGCCAGTAGTCCTCATGCAATCCTCTGAAACACACTCCTATATGATCAAGGACGCGTCAAATTTAAGGCTAGGGCTCATTTTGGAAATGTAATGGCCAATTATTCAGAAATCGAGGTCCTGGGAAGAATCTAACCAGCACATAATCAGTTCGGATATGAAGGTACTATTATTATACATAAAGGGGTGCTTCAGGAGTTGTTGTGTGATCATTTCCAACGACAATACATACCACAGGCAACAATGATGCACACGTGCCCAGTCTCCCCTTGCATGAATCTCAGTTCCTGAGCAAACTTGAAAGTGATTATCCTCACAGTCTGTCATATTCATGAGAAGAATAATATTACGGCAAACAGTCTATTAAGAGAGGCAATGCATTCATTACTGATCGGCAGCTTAGTACCAGTTCATAGTATGGCGGTGACCAATGATGGATTTGATTGCGACAAGGTTAAACAATAAGCTCCTCTTTTAGCCCCATATAGCAGTGCCTGGATAGTGCATACCTTCATCCTTAAGTGTGATCGTCTGTTTGCTTACGTATTTGCTCAGTTTGATAATACCTCTGTTGCCCCAACAATCTTTTCATCAGATGATAAGACTAACCCAGGACATTGGCACGGAGGACGTACCTTCGGTCGCCGTACAGGGACTCACTTTTGCCCAAAGTTTACAGGTTCTCCATTTTCATTGTTGACTCATCTCAATCGATATGTCTCCCTAGACAAGTGTGCATGCAATGTTATAACGTGCATTGTTAAGTCTAACAAAAACCCCACTTCGGATATATATTTTTCATACTAAATAATTTGTGTTACTTGTATAATAAGGAAACGCGTTATACTAATCCTTAATGTATCAGCTCAACGACTGACTTCTGGCAATTCTGGTCATAAACCAGAATAGCTTATGGGTGGTATTTTATCTCTCGTCCTTCATTCATCCGTCCGTTAGTAACGATTGTTATTGCTACTCTTCCTGAAAGAACAGGAGGATTACCGTGAAACTCTGAACACAAATTCATCTTATGATCTATCTGTATCTAATGAAAATGGTGCCAATCTGATGTCAACTAAGCCCGCCAGTGTCCATCTTAAAATCGCTATTATTGGTCATCCTTCTGGAATGATTGTCATATTAACATGGAGTTTACACTAAAAGACTTCTGATGTAAAGTCGATTTTAAGTGACACTGATATCGATATTACGTTCAAAAAGGCCATCACAGTGGCCATCTTTAAATCTTGTTATTGCTATTCTTCCTGAGGGTAGAGTAATAATGTAATAGTGTTATAACCATATGCTATATATTGTCTTGTTACTTCTACATGAAATGTTGGAAATATGATGTCTGTCCAGTGTGGCCCTAATTTAAATCCTTTTTAGCTACTTCCTCTGAACAGAAAAGAACATGGGAGATTCGCTTTAAGACATATTATGATGTTTAGTTGGTACAATATGACAGAATACACACATCGTTAAAATGTAGTTATTGCTATTTCTCTTGACCGAAATGTAGCAATGTAATATGGTTTTCATCAGAAGACGTCTTATGATGTCAAGTTGGTCGTAAATCAAAATGGTGCCGATCTGATATCCGATGTGTCTCACAGAGTGGCCATCCTTAAAATTGTATTACTGACAATTATCCTGAATGGAAGGTATTACTGGCTAGTGTTTCCACAAGAAAACCTCTTATGATGTATAGTTAGTCAAAAATCAATATGGTGCTGATTTTGAGTCCAGTATTGCTGCTAATTTTTCAATCTTAAAAGTCTTCTAAATGCTACTTCTCCCGAGTGTGAACTAAAAATGACATATTGTTTTACCAGATGGATTCTTATGATGATTTGTTATATATGAAAATGGTGTGGATCTGATGTCCAATATGTCAACAATAGAGGTCATCTTGGAAATGTTATCCGCCTAACTGGATGGTTATCGCAACATAGTGTATTTACCAAATAACTTCTTGTGATATCTAGTTGGTCATAAAGGTGCCATTCAAAAACCAATATGCAAAGCACATTTGCCATCTTCAAATTCTAGTTATCAGCCATATGAAAATGGTGCCGATCGGATGTCTAATATGTCAAAAAATCTTTTTATCGGTACTCATTGTGAACGGAAAGTCATACTGACGTTAGCTTTACATGAGAAAACGTTTTAACTGCTTCTAATCGAAACTGGTACCAAGTTTATATCTAAAATATCCACAACAGCAACTACTTTGAAAATCTCATTATCCCTCAAGAGTATCAAAGATAATTTCAACACTGCAGTTAAAACAAAGAATAGCCTTATCATTGATTCCTATAAATTATTTTTAGCCACTTGAGAATCAGCACATTCAACGGCCTCTTGTTTTCTTATCCTATAGGGAAGCCCCATTCAACACGCACACATTTTGAATTGACCATGTCATTGGTTCAGACCGTTGACGTTGCAGAGATGGTGCCTCGTTCACTAATACCCAGATGGAATGTCTCGAGTGTGTTGTGGTGGTTGACACCCCATACAACCCAAAATACATTTGGGCAAAGTTTCGTTCGGAAACCCTGAAAATTTCAACGACATTTACGCGTTGGTGTCTTTTATTTATCAATGAGGATTTTTTATAGAAGAAAACAGCATGCTTCGGTAGCTCCACTCCCTACAGAGATCCCGAGTCTTAGTCGTATCACTGGTTGCGATCATCAGTATTATCTTTTATGCCGAGTTAGGGTTTTACGGTTCTATTTGGCCAATTCTAAAAAGAGAAGGAAGGATATGATGTGCTTTCCCCTTCCTATGTTGATAGTCTGATATCGAATATATAAAGGTGAATTTTCATATATATCAAGAAGGCTCAACAGTCGCTTTCCAAAACTAGCTTTAATTCATGACGTTTAAAACTTTTGGGACTTCATGGTCAGATCTAACTCATTCATTATTCATCATCATCATCAGTCTCTTGACCTAGTATGGTCTGCCCGTTTCCCCCACTTGTCTCGAACATGTGGCAAATCTTGTGTCTCTGCAAAACCTTTTCTGGTCCTTTCTGTGATGTTGTCAGTCCATTTTATTCTGTCAACCTCTCCTTCTGCCACCCTGGACGCTGCCCTTCAGTACAGCTGTGGATAGACTGCTGGATCTAGTGACATGGTCATACCATTTCAGCTTTTCTTTTTGACAGTGATGAGGAGGTCTTCATAATGGCCTATTTTTACCTGATGGTGTTACGTACTTCTTTATTTGTGACGTGGTCTATGAAAGAGATGCTAAGGATGGTTCTCTAGCTTGTCATTTCAAGTGTCTGGAGTCTTCGTTGTAATTCTGCTGTCAGGGTCCAGGCCTTACATGAAAATGAGAAGACTTTTCAGACAGATATTCTTGTCTATCCTCATGGGACTTATATTAGTTTGTCTTCACTGCCTGGAAACCAACCAATGTCGTCTGAAAAGCGTAGGTTGGTGATGTTACGCCCTCCAGTGCTGACTATCCCACAGTGGTTTTCCAGGACTTCGCTCATGATGGGTTTTATGTTGATGTTCGAAAACGTGGGTGACTGGAGACAGCCGTGATGAATTCCAACTATTTTCGTGAACCAATACCACACACAACCTTGAACAATTACTGCACTGATAGCCTTGGATTACATCTACTTGATGGTTTTGGTCTACTGTTGACCCGTGTTGTACTTCTTCACTGTGGTCCACAAGGCCTCATGCTACACTGTCAAAATGCTTTTGGAAATCTATGTTGGATGTAAGGATGTTGCGATACTTTTCACACAGAATCCTGAGATTGAAAAATGTGTTCTGTTGTGCTTATTCCACTCTGGAACCATGCTTGTTTTCCAGCGATTATTTCTTCTGTTTTTGGTTTCAGTCTATTCAAGATGATCTTCAGCATCACCTTACTAGCATGGCTCGTGAAACTGACAGTTCTGTAATTTTGGAACAGCTGGAGATTGGTATTTATGGGGAGTGTTATAGACAGTGACTGGGTCTACTGTTTGAGCCATTCACCCGCCTGCCAGATCTTGTTGCAGATTTTTGTTATTAGCTCTATCACTGATTTCCTCCATTCTTCATACGTTTAGCTGGGATTTTGTCTACTCCAGCTGCCTTCCCATTATTCAGTGCTCTTATTGCTGACTCCACCTCTTCTGGGACTGATATTTTTTGATACCCTATGAAGACACTGATAGCCGCACGAGACACTAACTCCCATAACTGGCACAATCGTGTCACGTGTGTTTGCATCTCTAGTATCCCCTAAAGAAATGATCAAACATCTATGAACCGCGTGCGAGAAAACTTGTCATGGGGGTTAGAGGCGAGGACGGGTGTCCGCGGACACACAGGGTAGCAAATCTGGCAAAAGTCCTATTGATGTATTACTGTTAAATTTGCACACGCGCTGATCTACGAGATTACCGAATAATCATCTCATGCGGATACAAGCCAATCAGGGATGATGAGAAGCTCATCGAGAGTCCTTGATTTATATCAACATTTGAAATATCACTCGTTTGAAATTGCACTGCCGTCCGGATATAAGGTGGATATTCTTCTCCATCTACAATCCACCTAGGCCGAAAAATCAGCCCCCCCTCCCAATCCGTGTTGGTACTGACGGACGATATGTGGGTCTGGTGTGAAATGTTCATTAAAATGTGCATTTGTGCTGAATGCATAACTTTCAAGAGCAAACCTGCGAATACTTTAGACAAGACAGATGGTTGTGCTATTCCATGTGGTTTTACAAGTCACCAAACATATGAGTTGCTCCGGAGATATAATCTACTTGTCACTTAAAAAACATTTCGGCGGACGAAAGCTTCACAGCCAAAAAAAAATACCGGTAGGTGTATAAAATTTACACCGATATGTTCAGCCAAATTTGAATGCAGACAATTGCAGCTTTTAATGAATAGGTGATATCCCCTCCTCACCCGAAAATCATTATCATCATGGGTGAAGGGCTAATTTATCGGCATGTAACTTACCATGACTGGATCTTTAACCAATTAAGCCTATTCATCATAATATACCTCACAGATGTGTTTCATAGTTGTGCCTATTGTAATCATTAACTATAGACACATAGAAATCATCAAGATCAGAGACACATAAACCATCAATAATGAAACGAACAAGAGTTATGCCAAGATTCTTTACAAGTCTGTAACACGATTGAAAGAAAGTGCAGGACAGATGCTTACCAGATACTTAGAAGTTCGTCTTCACAGTAACGTCGTATATACCTTTATGCGGATCAAGTTATATTCCAAGACGAACACGTATTTCAACTGTAACAGGATGATCCGGATGGGGTCAAATTTTTGTGAAGACAATAAAAGCAATTTCGTGAATGACGTGTTAATTTATATTATTGATACATGATTAAAACTGACACCAAACGTGTGCGACTAAATTTCAACAAGAAATTTAATAAAATGATGCGTACCGAGATGAACAACTGATATAAGGAAAATAATAGTTTCTAACTAAAAGGAATCATAACATACAACTTATGGGTAAATTAAACAATAATTAATGAAGAGAAATTATAAACGATAATTGAATTTTGGATCTATAACAATGGATTAAGAATTTTTAGAAATTAACACAAAACGAAAAGTATTGCAACCACCACAACTTGAATCAAAATATAAATTTTCAAAACTTTGAAAACGGGATAAATATTTACCTAGGGTGAATAAAGTATAGAATTTGTCTAAATGTGTATATAATTTATTGTCACAAGTAGGACGTACATATATACATATTAGATTTAATTCAATTAATAGATCTCTAGAAGTTCCTATATGTTTGTAGCATGCATTTACCTTGTATTGTTCCTATCTTACAGATGCCGATCGTACTTTACAAGTTTAATTATTTTTTGTCATTACTAATTAAAAGGTATTGTTATTTACTACATTATTGTGTATACACATCTAATTAAACCATTAAAGTGTGTCTTTTTACATTACACTTTAGTTATTCACCTGCAGATGTTACATAGATCAAATTTTCTAATATACTGTTTACGAAGTCAATCACTGCTACGAAAAGATTTCCCTTGAGAACCTCTCCAACATACCTACGCAGTCTTTTCTATAAGTATTTTAGACGACACTTGACTCTAAAATATACATCTATTGCTCGTTTATCCCCAAAGTCTAGAAAAACGGTACAACAGACTTGTCAGATCATTTATATACTTATCGACTTGTATACATGTACTGCATTAAATCCTCGGTACATAACCAACAATCAATATAGGGATACGTGTACAGATGTATCATGCATGCAAATACATCAGTGTATAATATAATCTGATTAAAATCAAACCTCCTCAGTCTTACGCAAAGTTAATAGAGATCAGATTTTAATCACACTGGTCTAAAAACTTAATTTCTACAAATGTGGAAGTATTGTCTAAACACAAGTTATAATGCTCTAGACTCAACACTGAATTCATTGCAAACGTCATTCAGCAAATACTTGAATCATATTAGGATATTCATTTATGTCTCACATCTTCACACTAATTAATTTTAGCTAGAGTATAAATGTTCGGTACGGAAAAATCAATTTACGTGATCGATGATTTATTTTAATAGAATAAGTGTTTTTGAAGAATAGTTACAATAGTGTGTTTTAGAAACAATATAGTAAATAGACTGAGTGCATCTATAGAAATATTATTTGAATGAGACTGAGTGCATCTATAGAAATATTATTTGAATGAGACTGAGTGCATCTATAGAAATATTATTTGAATGAGACTGAGTGCATCTATAGAAATATTATTTGAATGAGAATGAGACTTGAGTGCATCTATAGAAATATTATTTGAATGAGACTGAGTGCATCTATAGAAATATTATTTGAATGAGACTGAGTGCATCTATATAAATATTATTTGAATGAGACTTGAGTGCATCTATAGAAATATTATTTGAATGAGACTTGAGTGCATCTATAGAAATATTATTTGAATGAGACTTAGTATTAATAGGTAAGATAGTGCATTATTCTTAGTCTAAGCCGACCCCAGGTCCGCGGGTAAACGGAATCCATCACCTTTCCTATACACACCAGCCCATATTCTATCACGACTAAGCACACACAGAGGCGTAGCTAGGGAGAGGGGGAAGCAGAGGGGGACAGAAGTCCCCGGCCGCCAGACCAGTCGGCGCGCTAAAATGGGCTTTGAAACAGGTTGTATGTGGATTTTTTGCTGCAAATATGCATCTATGCACTAGTTTTTTCTTCTCTTTAACAGCCGTTGGCGTTACATTGGGTGATGGTCATTTTATTGATGAAAATAATAGGCTTCAGACTTGATGGGGAGGGGGGGACGTAAAAATCAATCTTGTCCTCGGGCTCCAAGAACTCTACCTACAACTCTGAGCACACATTATCAAAATTTACAGTCATTCCGGATTCCTATCAAACATTTTCTGTAGAATCAATGGATATCATTTTCAATTCTGTCTAGTGTATATTAATACTTTTTGTTCATTAATCCTATATACATTGATTTCTTTCAAATGACCCCCTAGTGACTGTAAGTAGACGATAATTAATTGCTAGGTCGTCATGCGATTGTGTCTGCTACACACGAATGCGTGTAACACCGATAGCATAATTTTTGATGATGTGTGATTAATCTAAATATGGCATTCCCACACTCTCCCATTTATTTGTACCCTCCACCACCGATTATAAAGCAAAATACATGAGTTCTGTATACAATAATAAAATGTATCATACATGTGAACAAAAAGTAAAATGATCTAGGTTTCACAGTTATAACTGTTCTCACCTGTTCTGTTAATATGATACATACATACATACATACATACATACATACATACATACATACATACATACATACATACATACATACATACATACATACATACATACATACATACATACATACATACATACATGCATGCATGCATGCATGCATGCATGCATACATACATACATGATCTATATATCTATTTGCGCCAACCTGCATCTTCTTTCAAACATTTGCAGAGTCACGGATAAGCAATTAAGGTTCATGTGTACTTAAGAAATACCATGCATGATAACTAATGAGGCACCAAAGAAAAAATCATTTATCTAATTGAATGGCGAAGTAGCTCTTATAACAAGCCATAAATAGAAACTCTTGGCAATCGCTGTGCTCAATTAAGATAACACGAGAACGTGCCGTTGTGATGTATAGAATAGGTCATCACGTGATTCAATCAGAAGATACTTTTCAAACCTATGATTTATGCAATGTGCACAGTATATCTCTTTATTGAGAGCAATCGAGTCTTTAATTAAAATTTCCACTTCGCTCAATCACACTTCCTCCTTAAATTTATCTTAAACGCAATCTCTCTCTCTCTCTGTCTCTCTCTCTCTCTCTGTCTCTCTCTCTGTCTCTCTCTCTGTGTGTCTCTCTCTCTCTCTCTCTGTGTCTCTCTCTCTCTCTCTCTCTGTCTGTCTCTCTCTCTCTCTCTCTCTCTCTCTCGCTCTCTCTCTCTCTCAGCTTTTAGAAAATAATCATTCCAGTAAGTTAATTTGGGAAGAGGTAATATATGACATTTATATTCTCTACCTTTCACTGTCATCAGTTCTATATCATATCCGAATATCAACTCATAAATTGTGAAACAATCGCTCAATATATATTATTATAATTCTTATATTTAACAAATCGTGACAGGGTAGATTTATACAAAACCAGAAGCAAATAATTCAGGTTGGTGGAATTACTCAAACTGTGCAAACAATAGAGAGATATGGAGCCAAGGTTTTTTTTTTCTCTGACAATATTCACCTGTTGATTAATTTGGACGCAAGTACTGCTAAGTGCCAAGGTGTAGACGTGGGCCATTTCTCTACCGCCAGCCTTGGACGTAGACTCATGGCTCGGCGGAAACAGCCGTAGCTTCTGAGGTAGTCCTCCTTCTCCAGATTGCACAGGCCAAGGACATTTAGCGCCACCTCGTTGTATTCAAATGATTCCTGAGTGGCTATCCTAATCAAGTTATTGAAGGCACCTTGAGCATTTTCTTCAACGCCAAGTTCTCTGTGACATTTGTAGAGCAGGTAGTACCTCAACGTATCAGGGTCAACGTAGGCGTCCGAAGGTCTCCAGTCAGATTCTGGTACGCGGAACAGTTCATATTTGATAACATTGGGAACAATGCCCATCTCCACCTTGGTATACCTCACATCTAGTGATATATATTGTTGTACATATTTGTCTCTGCCGAGTCTTGCAAATGCAGCATAAGCATTATCCGAGTCTTTTTTTGTGATGCCGCGCCATTTACCAATGATATTCCGATGATGACATTTCGTACATATACCTAACAAAGGCGCTACTTTTATAGAGTACAATGTTTCCATTGCTTCAGTTGTTTTTCCAAGTATATGGAGCACCCCTGCAAATTTAATTATCTCTGCCATTCTATCTGTGTTACTGTTTCTTGATGCAATCACGAGCAAGGTTCGACATAATTCATACTTGCTTCTGTTCGACATTCTTGTATTCATGATCTTGGCTATGTTGACATATGCAAGTGTAGCTTTCACTATTTTAGAGACACCTTTTGTTAATAACCTGTGTTTTGTCATATCAGGTAAGTTTATTAGTGATAAAATATGGTGTATGTGGTTCACTGATAGATCCAGACAGAGACAGTGACGACAAAAATATTCCATGAGGTTAATCATCTCGAAACCACTGCAGTTTACTCCAAAGTTCTGTCTCGGTCCCGGAATTTGCATAAAATGAAGTTTCTGCTGTATGGAGGGAAAGTAAGAACACACCTAGTCCCCTGGGAAAGCAAATTATTTAAAAGACCAGACAAAAAGGCTGCCGTACGCGGATTTATTTTTCCGTCAAAAAGATTGTTTACTGGGATGAAGTAAGCAGGCAGATTCCTACTCTCTACACAGGATTTCAGAAAGCAGAGATCCTGTAAATGTGGGACTTTTTCGAACAAGGAATGATATAATATTGCGAAACTTTTACATGGTCAATTTACGAAATTTATTAAAGAAGGGATAATTTCCCGATAATATGGTTCAAAATGACAAATTAAAAATATGATGATTATTTTTTTCCCCTTCATATTACTTATCTTTAATCTCAAACTCATAATAAAGGTTTGTTATCTCACATCAACATACTATACTAAATTTAGAATTTGTATGCGCTAGCAAAACTGTGATATTTATCCCCAGCAGATGCTGTCAGCAACCTTCAACTTTCTAATCTGATTATAATATATGCACACCCTCTTTTTGCATGTACACACCCCACCCCGATATGAAAAATAAAAAGCATCAAGCATATGTAAAATGCACAAAGCATTTCCTTAAATGATTTATAACTTCCGACCTAATTGTTTCCAGCGGTCCCAAATACTGTTACCATATTTGCATTTTCGAGTGTATGTTTTCAAGCAACATCTATGATGCACATCGCCAAGTTTTATAATCTCAATAATTCCATAAAATTTGGATTTGCATCTCTTTAAACATATATATACAAGTTTTGTGTTTCTGCTTATTTGTTCAACTGTTATAAAAAAAACAAAAAACTAGAAATTGCAAAAATTGGATGCAGACTATACAGTTTACTGAAATGGACTGTTCTAAAACCCTGTAAAGGACAGTACACAGTCTGTTTGCATGTTTTCAACGCGAACGTCCGTTTGCTTTCGAAAGCCAATGAGTCGACAGTGTCTTACGCCTTGTTGACAATCAGTTTAGTAATTATAAATCAATGAACGAAATTAACAAGGCTTATGCTTGTTATATCCTTGATGTTTTTCGCATTTAAAATTTGTAGGGGGATATAAACAAACGTGACGGTGGGCCAGTATGATAGTAAAATGTAAGGCGATCGCACATTTTAAATTTTTAAAGTATTTTGCAAACAGATTTGCGATAAGGAATTGTATATACAATAATAAATGGTCTCGTAAACATGTCAACAAAAAGTAAAGGCCAAAGGGATACGCTGGATTGTTTAACACTCATAATTTTTTCTCATTGGATCTACACACACGATCTACACACACACACACACACACACACACACGCACGCACGCACGCACGCACACACACACACGCACGCACGCACGCACGCACGCACGCACGCACGCACGCACGCACGCACGCACGCACGCATACATACATACATACATACATACATACATACATACATACATACATACATACATACATACATACATACATACATACATAATACATGTATCAATCCTCGCACATCTCCAGGACCTTTCATACACTCACAAAGAAACGTGGATAACGAATGCAATTTGATAGGCAATTAAGATTTATGTGTTCATAAACAATTCGTTATAAAACCAATGAGGTAAAAAAAAATTGTAATAAAATAATCTTTTTAATTGCATGGCCACGTCGATCTTATAACTAACCATCAGAGCCATAAGAGGAAACTCTCCACGATCTCCAGGCTCAATTGCGAGAAAACGAGAACACGCGTTTGTATTGTTTGGAATAGGTCCGCATGTGATTTTTGGTCAGAAAATCATTTTTCAGTCTTTTGATTTTTGCAATTTGTAACATAGAGCTCTTCGCTGAGTACAATCCATTTCTTAATTTCGCTTAACTAAAATATCCACTCCGCGTAATCACATTTCCAGGCAAGCTAAAAGAGCCATTAAAAACAAAAACAATTAACATTATCATGATTGTGCCAACATGAAAGTTGGTTTCAGTTAAAAGGAATTATCCTTGTCACGCGAGTTGCCGTCAATTAAGCCATAAAAGATTCAACATGGTATGAAAAATTAATTCGCTGATTCCCTGTCCTGAGATCGAATATTCTAGTCTAGTTACTTGAACGTGCATCCATGTTTTTTTCTAACCAGTGGTGACATAATTCACATAACGTATCCACCTGGTTCTCTCTAGAGTTCACTTAATCGATCCTCCAGATCGCAAGTCGCTTCCAAGTTAGGATTCCGATGGTATGCTATACAGGACGATTTCACGTCATAAAACAAATCAAATTATTTTGCATTGTATATATTCATATGATATCAGCATTAAAATCAGGTTCTTGCAATTACTCATACTCATATTCACAAATAAAGATAGAGGAGTTAATTTTTTCTCTGACAATATTTGATTAATTTGGACGCTGGTACTGCTAGGTGCCAAAGGTGTAGACGTGGACCATTTTTCTACCAACAGCCTATGACGCAGACTCCGAAAATCAACTCCTAAATATTTTCCATTTAATTATCACAAATTGTAAGATTGATGTTATAATGAAATACATTGTGCAACATCGCTCAATAGAAAAGATAATAGTAAATCTTTCGGTCGAGACTAGTTGAGTTACATGGATGATCAATACATTTTAAATCATATTTTTGTAAATGGAATCAAATTAAATAAATTTTGTTTTAGAAATTAAAATAAATCGGTAACAATTCAAACTATGTAAGGCAATCTTTGCTAAAATAGTTATTCGAATATGTTCAAAGAAATATATCGATGCAATTACACACTGTGGACAATATGGGGTGAGGGGCATTTGTTTAAATTTTTCAATGTATATAAGTTTGTATCGCTGGGTGAATACATTTTATAATTCTTATATTTAAAACATCGTGACAGGATAGATTCATACAACAGCAGAACTAAAAACAGGTTGTTGAAATTACTCAAACTGTACAAATAATATACAGATAGGGAGCTACGTTTAATTTTTCTCTGACAATATTCACCTGTTGATTAATTTAGATGCTAGGACTGCTAGGTGCCAAGGTGAAGACGTGGACCATTTCTCTACCAGCAGCCTAGGACGTAGACTCATGGCTCGGCGAAAACAGCTGTAGCTTCTGAGGTAGTCCTCCTTCTCCAGATAGCACAGGCCAAGAACATTTAGCGCCACCTCACGGTATTCTATATGTGGGTCAAATGATTCCTGGGTGGCAATCCTAATCAAGTTATTGAAGGCACCTTGAGCATTTTCTTCATCGCCAAGTTCTGTGTGACACTTGTACAACAGGTAGTACATCAATGTATCAGCGTCAACGTTGGCATCCGAACTCATCCATTCAGATTCTGGTGCATGGAAGAGTTCATATTTGATAACATCTGGAACAATTCCCATCTCCTCCTTGGAATACCTCACATCTAGTGATATACATTGTTGTACATAGTTGTCTCTGCCAAGTCTTGCAATAGCACCATCAGCATAATCCGCGTCTTGTTTTGTGAAGCTGTACTTTTGACCAATGATATTCCGATGATGAACTTTCCTGAATATATCAAACAGAGGCCGTTGTTTTATAGAATACAGTGTTTCAATTGCTTTATTTGTTATTCGAAGTATATGGAGCACGCCATCAAGTTTAACTTTTCCCGACATTCTATCTATGCCACTGTTATTAGATGCAACGAGGATCAAAGGTCGATACAATTCATACTTCCTTTTATTTGGCATTCCTGTTTTCATGATCTTGGCTATGTTGACATATGCAAGTGTAGCTTTCATTACTTTTGACATACCTTGTGTTAGGAACCTGTGTCTTCTCATATCAGGTAAGTTTCTCAGTAATAGAATATGGAGTACGTGTGTGATACTTACATACGAAGCAAAATACTTGCGACAAAATTGGCACACGAGGTTAAACATCTCGAAACCACTGCAATACATACTCATTCTATGGCCCGGTTTCTGCATAATCTGAAGTTGCTGCTGTATGGAGGGAAACGTAAGAACACACCTAGTCCCCTGGGAAAGCATATTATTTAGATGACCAGACAAAAGGTCTACTGTACACGGATTTATTTTTCCGTCAAAGAGATTGTTTTCCGGGATAAAGTAAGCAGGAAGATTTTGACTCTCTACACAGGATTTCAGAAAGATGAGAGCTTCCATTACTCTATCTAACACATGCATTCGGTCCCAGTCCCTGGTGTGATGAAGTTCTACCTGCCACAGAGCTACAGTTTTCATTGTGTACGACGTTAGTACATCTTGCAAAGCGGGGAACAGTTCTTTCAGATCTTTTGCCATGATTTTAAGTAAAAGATAGAAGTGTTTTTGTGTTATGTTGAATAACTGTAAAATAGACTTTTCGTGTACAGCGAACGAAATACACCATTCCATGTGATATGAGGGGCTTCCCTTGAAACCCTTGGGTACGACATGACACTCTGACTGTACAATGGCTGTCACGATTGTGGCGGCCATCCGTTTGTCCCACATCTGTCCATCCAATGAGAAGCTTGAACGGGCCAGTCTTGGAGGGGAAATGCAAATACATTATCAACTGGTGTACCATTGACTAGAAGCGGCTGTGATGGTCCTGATATGTGCTGAAATTGCATACTTAACGGAGAAAGCTGAATCATCAAATGCTGATGTAACTGAATAAAGGCAGCACTTGACAAATAGAAGTTTCGTTTTGATTTTGGCCCTTCAGTTAAAATCCTGGATTGCGTGATAATGTCATGCATTTGACCGTGATGGCCCACTCGCAACCACGTGTAGCCGTGATGGGCTTCACTGTCCTCTGTGTAAAGTACTGCATGGTGAGGGCTGGGTGGATTAATATGTTGGCTGCTCACTGTTATAAACTTCCAAACATGCATTATATCGGTATCATCTTGTCCATCCATCGAAGTTCCCTCAGCTTTCCCGCCTGATGCCATAGTTCCCATAGTGTCATTTTCCAATGCGCGGATTACGTCCATGTGATTTATATTGTTTATTCCGAAGTCTATAATGTGTGTACTAAATCCCATGGAATCCAGCATTGCAGAAATGAAGACTGAAAGACGATCTGTATTGGCCATCTTAAAACAAGTTTTGAGTCTATTAGGACAAAGGAAGACTGACTGACGAGTGCGTTTTACCTGAACTGTGATATACATAGCGAAATACACATTCGACACCTATGTTGCGGGGCACCGAAAGGGGGAAATGGCTATAGTCAAATAATAATAATAGTAAAATAATATATAGAAAAAAGTCTCAGTATTGAAATAAAACTTTGTTTTAGAGGACACAAACAAAACTTTGTTAGTAAAACATCACAAAATATAATTTTATTATATACTATGATCTGAACGTTATTCCTCAACAGTTGTGTTGATACTGATGATCAATCTGTGAGTCTGATATCACCTGTTCATTAAAATGTGCAATTTTGCTGTGTGCACATCATTCCGGAACACACTTGGAGACGGTTTGGACACTTTTTTGGTTATAGTTACAAGTCACCAAATATAAGATTTGACGAGGAATATTGCCAAAAGAACCATTCAGCTGTCGGTAGCTCAACACAATCACGAGAAATTCAGGTAAGTATATAAAAACCACATCAATGGTTGCGGAAAAATTATCTACCCACTTTTGCATGTTTAAATGAATTAGCTATATTTCAGTCTCTCAACCGCCACTAATGAAATATCTTTAGATGTATGGGCTGATGTATCGGCAAAACGTGTAGGGAGTTTTGCTTAAAAGACAACTGTGCGGATAGGATTAGTTTCATAAAGGAGACGGAGAGAAGAAATAAGAGAATGCAGAACATATACAAAGGATGTAAGTACTTCTAATCTATGTAAATGCAGATGCATTGAAATGGGCATCTGAATGACATTATTTTAGAATATATATATATATATATATATATATATATATATATATATATATATATATATCTTATTTATTATTTTCAGTGTATTACATCAGAAAAAAGACATTTAAAACCCTTATTTAACAGAACTATTCAAGCGGACATTGCTGCCGGTGACTCTTTACATAGAATCTGCAACAATCTTGTCCATTTATAAATTATTCATGGTTCATAACTTGGAAACTGTTAAGATTCCCATCCTAAAATTATACTTTTGATATATTCGCACATTCAAATCCAACAAATTTCCTGGGGGCAACCCGGTGTATTGACTTGCCCCTGGCTCATAACATGGACACTTAAAATTTTGTCTCTTTAACTCTACACTGGTATGCAGTGACTATACACGAACATATCAATACCCATTTACAGTATTGAAAACTTTCTCTCCAAAACAGGCCATTTCCTTAGCTATATTATCTGGAAGAGTCGTGATCTGATATGTTATGACATTTATCTACTTCTATGTATTTTCCAGTATCTTTTGTGAAAACTGTAAAGGTGACACAGCCCGCATATATCTCGAAGAAAATTTGGAATCAATGTGTATGGATACTTGTGTTATTTTGTATCCTTCGATGTTATTCTGCTTGGAATGTTTACTGAAACTAGCCTATTAACAGGATAGTGTTTTGCAAATGTGTACCAGAGCAAGAGTGCATGTTGTAGTTTCTTAAAGGTCAATGATACATATTAAGGTTGCAATTACTTTAACTAAGGATGCTGTTTGTAATTGTGAATTTTATAGAAGCAGTGGTAATTAACTAGTCAACTAACCACTTTCATAGTTCCCATTTGAAACTTAAATGTAAACATTACTGCATTTCTTTGTTGCAAACATTTGAATGAAAAATAATCATAAACCGTGGTATAGTAGAACATCATGACTTGTAACTTGCCGCTTTCATGAAATTATCTTCAAGGCCAGATATTGGATCATAGGTCAGTATATCTCAATTTTGTCTAGCATGATCCTATCAGCGAGATCAAAGATATAACCACAGTAAATCTTACGTGTAATTTAGGAATGTTTATTCAAAGTCGGAAAGGTAGTTTAATTAAATTTATGTTTAACTCATAACGTTCTAATTTATCATTTATTTTCTTGGTATTTTAGTCATTGTTTTGATCATAGATCAACATTATTCTTTTTTGTGTCAAGGCTCTATCTTTCAAATGCTCAAGAATGATGAGATGAAGCTGTGATTAATAATGTCTCATGAACTACGGTCATATCACATAACACAATTTTATGATCCAATTTTAAAGGTCAGAGTATTACGTACGTTGATATTTTGCCCCATTTGCTACCTGATGGGTACCCAAAAACTCCAATGACATGCTACCCCTCCTCGCCCCTCCAACCCATGTTTGGGTAGGGTATCTAATAATGTTAAGAGTCACTTCCATAATATTTGTGCTAGACTGCAACGATTGAGGAGTGAAAAACCTCTGCAGAGAGTGAGGCAACATTCTATCGAAATGATCAATATATACACGTTGCAAAGCCCACAGGAATGAATGAAGAAATATTCGATAGTGTTTCTGCTTTGTATTGACTATTTCTACAGTGTTATTTGCATATTGTTCATTTATTGTTGGTGAAAAAGGAAATTACGTAATCCTGCCAAAAGATTGGATGATCAGATATATAGCAGAAAAAGTCAACTCGCAGCATCGTTTTGAATGTGGCATACATACTCATAAAAGAGGCCCAGACAATGTTGACCTCAAATGTCCAAAAGCATGCCTATAGTACTTTAATATGCTGGTCAGTTTGACAGTGACCTTAGAAATAGAAAGAAATAAACTTGGACAGATTTCTTTAGGCAAACAGAACTAAAGAGAAACTGCAGAATATCGTGGATAAAAGAGTGCACATCCTCAAAAGTGCAGAATAACGCCCACTGTGCCTTGATGAGGTCAGAGAGGAAAATGCTTCAGAGCAGGCAAATTAGACAGATTTTTCGATGCCATTAAGTGTATGAATGGCGTAGCAACTCAGTTTTCTTTATAGAGCATATTTCCTCGCTGAAAGAGAGAGGCAGAGCAAATCGCTCTCCACGGGCACAATGTGGTAAAAATTAGCGCTGGCAAGTTTATATTATTTGATACATTCGGCAGCCGTTTGACTTAATGGATGTTGCTGTCGCGCTGGATGATAACTCATTTGTGGTGATTGAGGCGAACTAGTTTCTGAAAATTGTTTTACTCATCACCACAGAAAGATTTAGCTATATGTACTCTGAGACAGGCGATGTCATATATTTGGCAGGGATTGATTTACAGTCTAATGTTAGCCATTGAGAGTACGAGAGAGCTGCAAACACAAACATATGCCAGTGTTTTCGTTAGTTTGATAAACGCCGGAACGTATAGGAAGCTCCATGGAATTTGGACGCAACAAAACGACCTACGCAGATATTTCATGAAGTCTTGAAATATTGCATCGGAGTCAAATCTCAAAGCTCGTAACTATACCAACATTGTATATCTCATCGAGAGGAAAAGCTATAATTTACAGAGAGAAAGAAGACGAAAAACAAAACCAATAACGCTTGTGGTTGCTCTAACAAATTGATGAAATAATTACTAAATTTAAAGCGCTTGCAGTTTCTGATCCTGGAAAAAAAACAAGTCCCTACAGAGTCTCGAAATTACTGACGGGACCAGCATATTACAGATAAATACAGAATTGCGAAGTCTTTATACCACCATATGTTCAAATATAGCTGAAAACATATTGAATTTATGAGACACTGTCAGATTTAAACGATCTTGGGTCGAGATTCCTGATTAAGAGATCTATTTTAATGGCATCCTTATTCAGGGTAAGGAAACTATATCGATGTAAAGATCAAAATTGCAATGGTCACTGACTAAAGGAGAAAAATGGTTTCTGCAGAATGACTTTCGTTCTAGATGGCATGTACCTTCACCAAACTTGGTGTATGATTTGCACTTGGGTAACAGTGTAACCTTTAGATTTTGGGGTAAAACATAAAGATCATTGTGACTTGAGGAAGGAATATGCCTTCCCTTCCACATACTCCATTTTGTCCTGGATCAAGTCCCTTAGTCGGATCTTTTAGATAGTTTGAGCTGAGGTAAGGAAGAAACTATTGAATTTGGGGTGAAAATTAATGTCAGTCTTGAACGAATAATGGTTTCTGCAAAATGAATTAGTCCTAGATCACATGTCATCATCAAACTTAATGAATTGTTTGCACTCAGGTTAAGAAAGAAGTAATTATTTTGTGTATAAAGGTACAATGTAAGTGTCACAGTAAATAGAAAACATGTATTTTCCCTGTTATCTAAATTTAAGTTCTAGCTATAACACCAATCCATAGCAAATTCTGTGGATGGATTACACTGAGTCTGCATTTTTTTAATATTGATTTTCAGGTCATAAAGTCAAAGATTGAAGCCAAAGCAACTCAACAATCAACAAGAACAATAATTCCCATGCAATAATTTAAGTTCGACTTATGATAATCAGACTTTGTGGGGTGGCTTGCATTTGTGGTAAATGATATTGACTTTGAGGTCAAAATATCAAAGGCCAAGATCACTCCTAACTCTAAAATTATTTTGTTTTACAATTAATTATAAGATAGATCACTGACAGTCAAATCAGAATATTTAAGCTTTTTAATGAGGTCAGAAGGTCAAATATCAAGGTCACCGTAACACATATAGAGAAACATTTTATGTACACTATGTTTAATGACAAACAACATAACTACAATAAACATGCATTCCCTTGCAACAGTTTTCTAATTGATTTGCTGTTTGGTAAATGAAGAAGCATATTGATTATATAATTGAATCTTCAAGTTCACTGACATTTTGGCCAATGGCCTCTAGAGTCTGCCATAATTTTGCTGGTGTCAAAATTACAGAACATATATAATAAATTGATGTGTAATGTTTTTATTCATATTGGTTCTAACTTCTTTTTCACAGGACCCCACATATTAATGGTATGTTCCATTCAAATGTGTTAATAGTCTTCCTTAAGAATTGTCAAACCAAGTTTTTCAAGTACGACAACAAAACAATTGTTAAGGTATGAATGAAAAGATTACTAGATTGTGCAAACATTTGCAAACTAAGACTTTGACTCAACTCAAAATGCTTCAATGTGATTGGTCAATAATTTAGCATACTGACATTTGATTGGTCAATGATTTGACATGATGACATCAAAGTGGTCAAAGGTTAGATATCAGACCTTAGAATTCTAAGTTGAGTCTGAGCGCAAAAATAGCGATAATAGGATACAATTTAATTAGTTTCTGAACAATAAATAAAACTATACAATATTATTAGAAACCACTAATTTGCCATTTGGCTTCTTTTTAAGGTGATACAATAATAAAAGAGTATATCGTAATTTTATTTTATTAAAAAAAATCAAATTATAGACAGACTTTATCAACAAGATAGTATTTATCAAAGCTTAATTCTAATAACTTCATTTTTATACCTGCAAATTTTATTAAGGATGGGCAAGTCCCCAAGCCTGATCCTCACTCTAGGAGACTGTCAAGGAATAATTTGAAGAGCTGTTAAATCAAATTAAGTATTCTGTAACAACATGAACAATATATATCGCAGATATAAAATGAATCAACCCATTATAATTTAAAAGACATACTCATATTAATGTTCTGATAGTCCTCATCAAAATGATTTTCAAAGTCAGTTACATTTGTGCCTACTGTAACAATTTAACATATTTGTTATTAATAATTAGAAAATCTCTGTAAAATGTAGAATCTATTAATAACTACTTAATCGTTTGAAGAAAATTATCTTGTCAATGTCAGATTAATTTAAAAACTGGTGTTAGATACCATACGTTGCTTTCAAACAGGCAAACAGGTTTTCTTCGACCCCTGATATAAAAATCAAAGGTCAATATATTGATCTCACGATGGACATATTTTATATATTCTGAAACTTTAAAGCTTTAAAAATGTCTCTACAAGGAAACAAACAATTAATTATAGTTTTACATTTGGCAAAGTAGTAAATAATAACAATGATTTTTTCCCATTAAATATAGTTTTAGGAATCACAATTAATTTATTTTAATATATAGTAAAGAGCAAACTCTCACTCAAGAACCTTTATCAATGTTTGAAAAAGAAGACAAATTTAAAAAAGGAATATAAAGTCGTATGAAAATTAGGTCATGGTGGCAGTCCTATATATTTTGCATTAAGGTTTTGGTTCCAGGGTTTTTTGTTCTTGTATTTCCTAAACACTTTGATGGAAGTTCTTAACACTTATGATGAACTATTATGTTGCTAAGACTATTAATTATGTGACATACTCACTTGC
Source organism: Unio pictorum (assembly GCA_030141615.1). NCBI lineage: Eukaryota > Metazoa > Mollusca > Bivalvia > Unionida > Unionidae > Unio > Unio pictorum. The sequence goes on from JARLTB010000218.1 coordinate 529,224, forward strand.
TCTTCTTGACCTTGGGGTCACGGTTGCAGGCATAGAAGATGCATGTTATATTTGTGCTTTTATCACCGATTCAACATTCATTCTCTGACATCGTATATTCAGATTTGTTTCTTTTGGTAAGGGGATATAACATATAACCAGCATATGTAATGCTTACGTTATCAGTATAAATTATTAATACATATACAGGTAGGTAGACAGCCAGAGAGACAGGTAGTCTGACATATATATCTCTTATAAGATCTGGGTTTTTTTAATAAAAAATATTACTTCACATCCAATATGTGTTTAGTACTACACTTTTTCAGAATGCTTATCATTTAAGTAAATTTTAAGGCTTGAAAAATCACTTCAATTTCTCATCTTGACAATATAGTTGGTTGATTTAATGATGTCAGATGACAAATAAGCAATGTTTACAAATATGGAGTTTCCCTTTAAGACTTTTTATAATGTTAAGATAGTTCTAAATGACAGAGCGAAATGTAATAATGGAATAGGACTTTTACTAGAAGTCTATGTATGATGTCAGGTCGGTCGTAAATCAGACTGGTGCCGTTTAAATATCGGTTATGACAGCCAGATTTGCCAATTTAAAAATCTTATTATTTAAATCCTCCTAATATATCGTTATGGTCTTTTTACTAGAAGACGTTTTATGATGTATATAGTTGGTCAGAAAAACAAAATGGTGCCGAACGTAAGTCCATTATGGCCGCGACTGTAGCCATTTGTAAGTCGTGTTGTGTTACTGCTACTGAGTGTTAAATAGTGATGATAGAGTGTTTTACAAGATGCCTTCGTATGAGGTTCATTTAGCTCTAAATAAATATGGTATGAATATAATGTCTAGAAAGGCCATAACAGTGGTCATCTTGAAGATATTGTTATCACGTTTCCTAAACGGATGGTTGTATTAACATACGGATTTACTAAACAACTTTTTGTGATATTTATTTATTCTTAATGGTGCAGTTCAAGATCCAATGTGACTGTCACAGTGGTCAATTTTAAAATCTTGCAGTCATAAGTATGAACCAGGTGTCGATCTAATGGCTGAATTGAACCCCACATTGAAAATAGTGAACGGAAAGTCATGGTTTACATCAGAAGATTTCTTACTTTTATCTATTTGGTCCTAATTAAAACTTGTACAATTTTACATCTAATATATCCATTAAAGCAACTACTTTGAAAATCTCATTCTCGCTGAAGATTATCAAAGATGGATTAAACATTCTGCAGTTAAAATCAGATAATATTATTATCTTGAATTCGTATAAATTCTTTTCAGTCAGTTGAGCGTCAGTCACTTCAAAAGAATCGTATCTTCTATTCCTATACGATGATATAGAATGTTGCTTCCTTTCTACAATTAAGAAATAAAATGAAGCCGTGTTTAAGAAATTTTCAAATGGCCCAGTCATTGGTTCAGACCTTTGAAGTTGCAGATATGGTGTCTCAGGTCAATGACCAGGTCAAATTTCTCGGGCGTTTTGCGGTCTTGACATCCCACCCCTTCCAACCCCATGCACAATTGGGCGAAACTTCTTTTGAGAACCAGCAAAACTGTCGGTATATTTTATATATTAACGAGGCATATTTTTAGCAAACAATCAGCTTGCTTGGGTAGCTCCAATCCTTACAGAGATCCAAAGTCTTAGTGGTATCTGTGCTGGGAATGATTAGTATCGTGTTTTTAGCCCCGTTAGGGCTATACGGTTCTATTTGGCCGATTCTTAAGAAGAGAAGTAAGATTTGGTGTGTTTTTCCTCCCTTTAAAGAACTCATCCTGCTGATGTATCGGGATACAATAGGTGTTCCGAATGATAGTCAAACATATACCGTTATACTACTAAAATGTCTTTAAGTGAAATCACTGTAATTCCATATGCTACTATATATCCAGATTGTCTTTAAATTAATGTTTTAGCACAATCGTTCCATCGAACGATTAAATTAAATAACTGCACCACTCCTCAACACATACAAAGTCTTCCAAGGCGGACAATGCTAAGAATGCCCTATTCTTTTATTAATTTCTCCTATATATAATGCCATTTCCTAATAGAGAAAGTGCAATATGAGGTTTTGAATGAATGACCTTTACATTTTGAAATCACTTTATCAGTACACAAGATTAGCTGACTTACACTGACCAATCAGGAAATAGTATCTGCTTGGCTTTTCACCCGAACTAATTTTCATGTTGAATCACTTGATATTTTCTTGTACTTATATTACTACTTAACCAAGGAAGTTAATAAATACATCAACATCTTCACTAATGCCCAGGTAACATTTCGGTCGTTTTGTGGTCTTGAAATCCCAGCCCTCTCAACGCCATGTAGAATTCTGCAAAGCTTTTTTCGATAACCCTTAAAATTGTTTTTTAAAATGGCATTCACGACTCGGTTTCTCTTATTTATAACCGAGGCATATTTTATCAATGATCCAAATATCGTCGCCTACGCCCATTTAGGGCCTTACGGTTCTATTTTGCCAATTCTTAAGGAGAAGGAAGTTTTTGGTGTGTTTTTTTCCTATAAAGAGTTCTACTGATATTTCTATATCCTAAATATCTAGGTGGATTGTTAATACGATCAAAAGTGCTTATCAGTCCCTTGCCTCAAGACAAGTTTCATTCATGAAGATTAAAGTTTCCTGTGTTTGAGCCATTGCTGCATCATTGTCGGATCTAACTCATTCATCATTACAGCCTGTTATGTGTCACGACGTTATGGTTTTAAAACATGTAAAGTAAAGAGCTAAAACAAGAAGTTTTGGAAAATTGAAAATATAATGTGTTTCCCTAAAATACAAAGAGAAAGAATTAAATATAATTTACGGTATGGTGACTGGATTCCCAATGTCATAAATGTTTTATCAATTTTAATATGTTACGAGTCATCTGGATAAGTGCCAAATGTATTCCGAATGATAGCCAGTAATATACCGTTATAATCCAAAAATGTCTAAAAATGAATTCACTGTAATTCCGTACACTACTATATATCGAAATAGAATGTAAAGGAATGTTTTACAACTATCATTCCACCGACTGATTAAATGAAATAAACGCAACAAAACAAAACTCTCTCTCTCTCTCTCTCTCTCTCTCTCTCTCTCTCTCTCTCTCTCTCTCTCTCTCTCTCTCTCTCTCTCTCTCATTCTAAGTAGTAATTGCTATTATATAGAATGTTAATACCCAATATAGAAAATGCAATATGAGGCTTTAAATGCATCATCTGGACATTTAGAAATTGCTTTATCAATAAGAAGATCAGCTGACGTGCAGTGTCTAATCAGGAAATAAGGTCAGCTTGGCAATTCACCATAACTCATGTCCTTGGTGAATCACGTGATGTTTAATTGTACTTAAAGTACTACTAAACCAAAGAATTTTATAAATGCATCAACGGACTTGATACATGAATCATCTTTAAACTTCTTTGCCTATATTTTGCCCCCCCTCCCTGAAAAAAGTTTAAATAACGTCCCTTCTATGATGATTTGAATGCTTAGGTACTGAACAATATGACTATACAGTTAAATATGTACAGATGTATTATGAACATAAGTTGTTGTTTTGTACAACAGTAAGGTTTAACGCCTTTTTTCATGGCGGCCAGTATTATCGGTGGAGGAAGAATCCGGGAAAAACCCCGGAAAGAACCACCGACTACTGGCAAGCTTACTCACATAACTACATTAGCCGAATCTTAGAATCGAATCCACGCAGACAGAGGTGAGATGGCAGTGTTCCCTAACTGAGAGCGCTTTAAACCACCACTCGGCCACCTGGCCACTCGGGGCCCCCTGCATATAAGTAAATTAGTCAATAATGTAAATTGATTAAAATAAAATCTCCACATTATTACGTGGTTTAGATCTTACTTTAATCAGATTGGTCTATAATATAATCCTAAAAAGTATGGAAGAATGGTCTAGACATAAACTCAGGATGCTGAAAATTCATCAATGTATTCAATGTAAACTACCCTTAGTAACTCTTGAACCATATTAAGATATTGACTTCTGTTTTAGATATGTAAAGTATGATTTCAATTAGAGCAAACTAGTTGATTTGGATACAAAACTTTAGATGTTTGGGTTCTGTATTTTATTTATTCTTGATAGACTGTCATTGCAAGAAACAGAATCGGTCATTCATACATAACCTACTCCCACATACTAAAAGGTGATGATCCATCAGAGTGCGTCTCTTGCAACGAACCATTCACTGTTAAACACTTTATGACCAAATGTTCCGACCTGCAACCAACAAGTGATAAGGGCTGTAATGTACATGGCATGAAGTAACTTTTTGATACTATATCTATCACTTGTATTTTAGATTTCCTGAAGGAAGTAAATCTTTATTTTAAACTTTAACTTGTATGTCATCACCTAGTGCATTTGTATCTAATGCAAATACCGCCCATTATATTTCAATATCTTTTCATCAACATACACCATTTACATCTCCCGTTGATTGGGAAGCTTCGTATTTTACTGTTACCAACAACTTATCATTTTATATTGAACTGTTTGGGTTTTTATATCGCTGGTCGATATTAAACCTTTAGTATTTTTAACCATGTTTAAATATAACCTATTGCATGGCACTAAATAGCCTAAAAATACTAGTGCTGCGTTAAAAATCAAACATTCAATCAATCAATAAATCAATCAATAAATCAAGCAATAAATCAATCAATCAATCAATCAATCAATCAATCAATCAATCAATCAATCAATCAATCAATCAATCAATCAATCAATCAATCAATCAATCAATTAATCAATCAATCAATCAATCAATCAATCAATCAATCAATCTTGATAGAACAACTGATGTTATCTTGAGCAGAGACGCATCAGCTCCATTCGCAAATATCGGTCAGTTGATGCTGCCAAAATCCTTTTGTGTTCATTAGTACTTTCAAGACTGGACTACTGTAATTCAAATCTGGCTGGTTAGTCTTAATATCTACTCCAGAAACTTCAACAAGTCCAAAACACAGCTAGCTGCTCGGATCATCCTTAAAATACCATTATCAGAGCACATTTCACTACTGCACTGTACCCTACACTGGCTTTTCATTTGATCCAGAATCAAGGACACAATTTGTTCTCTGTGCTACGTTTCACTGATGGACCCCAGTCGAACATACTTATATGGCCAAACCAATGTGTACACACCAGCACGATATTTACGCTCCTCTTCCGACAATGGTATACTCACCATTTCCCATATTAAAACGAAGTCATATGGACAATGTTTTTTTGCATACCAGGGCCAGCAACGTGGAATGAATTGCCCATTGAAATGAGACACAACGACAGTGATCACTTTCAAGAGTGCTCCTTAAAACACCTTTTTCGACTGCAAGAACTAGCAGGAGACCAGAAATAAAAAAAAATCCTTTTATGAATGTAATTCTCTACAAATTTTAATTAGACTGCAATGTTTATCAATTCAGTATCCTAGTCGGGTAGTGATTCTATTGCGCGGAAGTTTTGATGAGTCAACAGATCACGTGGTCCCGTGAAGCAATACTAGCCATTCCTCGAATACAAACAAAACATGGCAAGCGAGAAAGACAGGAAGATACCGGATTAATGTTTCCTACCATATATATTTTCATAATTTCTTAAAAATGTTTTCTCATTCCTTGGTGTTTTGTTTTTTGAAATCGTATCAGTATAGATGATATATAGTGCTTAGAGCTTCTAAACATTATACGCTATACAAAGCTATTATTATTATTATTATTACTATTATTATTATTATTATTATTATTATTATTATTATTATTATTCTCAAATGTTGGTGCAGTGTTTTGTGTTCTTTCAGTTTGTGATGGACCAAACCGGAGAACGTGGAGAAAACCACTGTCTTTGGATGGAATACCATGTCACTCTCGCACATGATGGAGCAGGAAATCGAACAGACGATCACAAATATGCGAAGAGAACAATGCGATATCCATACCCCGACAAGTTATGGTTTTTGTGCTTGGTAATATTCATGAAGAATGGTATGCTTTCATACCGTTGAGGTTGGTAAACTACAGTGACCACCTTGGCAGTGGTATAAATTCAAATCATTATGGCCAAAACGGCATGAAGATTGGTATAATATCAAACTGATGTATAAATACATAGGCTGCGCGAAGAAGGACATCAAACATACCTTGTGAGATGATAATTTATATAAAGACGCCCTGAAAATATGTGGAAAATGTTACTTCTGAAACGGAAATGGAGCACAGAAGGTGTGCGTGTCTGAGAGAGAGAGAGAGAGAGAGAGAGAGAGAGAGAGAGAGAGAGAGAGAGAGAGAGAGAGAGAGAGAGAGTGTATCAGTAGAGGTTATAGAGGTTATACAATCAAATTGTTGTTAAAATACATAGGTTGATAGAAGGTGGGTAACAAACCGTAATGTTAGGGATGGTAATGTGCATAAAGACACCATCAAAAGCTGTATAAAAGTTTACTTATAAAACGGAAATAGTAGAATAGGAGTTAGGGGACACATTTTATATTACAATAGGTATGCGTAAAGGGTAACAATGAGATAAATATTAAAACTAATCGTTTCAAGTTTTGTCTTTATTCGTTTGCCAATCTAAATGAATAAAGACGCCATGAAAAATTATTCAAAATTCTATTTATGAAATGGAACTAGAGTACTGTAGGAATGGGGAAGTATATTTTATTTTACATGCTGGATGCATATTGTGTAACTATGAGACATATAAACACTGATTGGTGTGGGTCTTTATCTTTTCTTTTTAGCTGATGAGAACTCAAGAGTGCTTTTTAAACAATGTACAAATGTTTTTGCATTTTGAATAATAACTTATTTTGTTGGGGTGCTACCAGCATATTATTTAAATTATTATAGAAGTCCCAGCCAGGACCGATTTTGTAGGAAGTGAAATTAGTGAAAGAGAGAGGTAAAACTTTTAGCCTCCAATCAGCAATGCCGACAGATAACTGAGTTTGTACACAAATGGTGAAATTCAAATATATAACAATTCTATACAATTATATAGTCAAATCCCCAATCACTCTTCATCCTCTCGACTAAGTGATAGCCTATTGGTTCACTTGATTTATAGTGTGAGGAAGCGTTTCCACCTGTCCTTGTTTTCTACTCATCTGTTATCTCTCCTATCCCACCAATTCCTTCTCATCTTCTGACATCCCGCATCATTTCTTCCCTTAATTGACTGCACATTCACCGATTTCTCCTCAGCGACACTTTTTCTGACTAGTCTTCGATTCACATTTGACTTCTCTACTAGTCTTTATTCCTTCCCACTCCTAAAAGCTCGAGACTAAAGTTTACCATTAGTCTGTCCAAAAATAGAATCCTGTGAAAACACAAGGACGTTAGCATAATTCCTTAGCCATCTCGTATCACACTAACCAAAAGTTAATCATCAAATAAAGAAAGGATACTACACGTTTCAGTCACGCATTCGTGCACATTGAAATATCCATACGTTTTTGTATGGTAAACAAAGGTGTAATAAAAGCACAGTATCAAATGCTTATCATATAGACATCAATAAATTGCGTCACACACATTTCCCGCCAATTTACGAGTGGCTTCCTTTAGTTATTACTTTATCTTTCCAGCACGATGTTTGGAAATTACTAAGTTAATAGCTAGTAAATACTAAATCAAACTCAGGTTAAAATGGTGACAACACAATTTCTCAAATCAGATTGGATGTCGTTTCTACCCTGTTATATTCAACTTAGCAGACAATGTCCCCGGGCCGTGTGTCAAAAGTGGTGAGATTTAGGACGCCAATAGGGATCTTTTGTTTTTGAACAAAGCTCTCAGCGTCCACGTGAGATTTTCACACCCACCTAAGCTGGGTTCTCGTACGTGATGAAAATGAATTATAGTGACACCGGTCATGAGGTTCATTTGTTCATTAGTTTAACCATCGTTTAATTTATATGATGGTTGGTTTCCCGTAGGGAAGGAATGGTGCCACATCCAAACGGGAATGTAACGCACTAAGTGCGATTGTTAAGTTTGGTCGTCATGTCATACCACTAAGAAGTGGCTAATGACATGAATGTAATACCCTGGGTGAGTGGGAATAGACCCAACACACACTCAGCCCTATCAACCAATCAGGTAGATTGTTACAGAGGTGCAATGGCACTAAAGAATAGCGAGAGAAAAATAGTTTTCTCATATCGCTATGTTGATGGGCTCTGGACAAGGAAATGGACGAAAAAGTCCCGGAGGTCGGTCAGCCGATGGATGTCGTAGATGGATGTCGTTCACGCCCTGGAACGCCCTAGCCATAGTTATTTCAAATTCAGTCCAGTTTTACTAATGGGCAAAATAAAACCAATAATGTGTCAGTCACCTGTGCAATTGAGTCAAATTCAATAAGTTGTAGAATGTTCCTAACGCTTAACATACCAATATTTCTAGTACATAGTGTACATATTATAAGTCCCTAACAATTTTTAAACTAAAATGTCTATGCGACATATATAGTTGGGTCACTGTTAGGTTAGAATAGATTGTACATTTTGGAGCGGTGTTTCAAAATGATCATGTCAGTTTTTTCAATAGAGCTTCATCGAATAGAGTTCTCGTACCAAATGAGAGCTCAATAAGAATAAAGGGCTGATACTCATCTGGATTAAAAGTACCACGCCTGTCCTCCAACTCCACCAAGAAGGCAGCAGTTCTTTCCTCCTCCCGGGATTTTCTTGGAAAATAAATTCCGTGGCGGGAGGCGTTATAGGCTGCTGCGTCAAATAGGTGGTGTAGAGGTCTTTCTTCAAAGGCCCCATAATAGTGTCTGGTGAGGATTTTGAGGGCGAAGTGCCATTGCTGGATTCTTGGTGGCGAAGTCTGTAACGAACGGAACCCTATGTAGGTCACCGCTGAGATGAAACTTGCAGCTTTTCTCTTGTCCTTCAAGAGTGAAGTGAGTCCGAGCTCGTCACAGAGTTTCTCCATTAGTTTTTCCTTTGCTTTTTCAGGCATACTCGCCGTCTTCACCGGTGAATCTCATTTTTCCTTTGGGGTGGCCTCCTCTAATTTTTTATCCAGGTTCATTGCCACGCTTGGTGAATGAATGGGGGTGGATGTTGATGTTGATGTTTTAATCACCCACTTTTTCCCCTTCCCTTTTTTTGCTGGTGGTGGTGGTGGTGGTGGTGATGGTGATGGTTCAGGCTCGATAATAGGTGACGTGGCCATCTCCGCCGTCTCCAAAGAACCTTTATTGTATCCCCTTGTATATTTGATTCCGTTTCAGGAGTCGTAGGGGCCGGTTCCTCATGAACTGTTGGTTGTGGTGGTGGGGTACTGTGGTCCGCTTCGGTTTCCCGCCACCGCTGTTGTCTACCTCTGTTTCTCCTGTACTTGAGTGCCCCCTGTAATTCCATTTTTTCTTCCTTATCCCATTCTGGAAGCAGTGTTGTTCTTTTTCCTGCTGCTCTGAGGCTCGAATTAGTGGCCTCCTTCAGCCCAATGCCAAATATTGCATTAAGGGCTTCTCCTGGGATTGCTCAGTACGTTTACGAAGAGGACCAACTATAGCCGCGGTGTCTAACATTTATTAACCTTTTCTTTGTTGCCTTGACTTATGCAATCGCTGGCAAGGCAACGTGACGCGAGCAAAATTAATTATGGAAGACTTCTTGAAGCACATTGATTTAATGATCAAGAAGGACAGGAATTTGAATATCAAGTATATGTTGTCCCACATTTATTACAGTAATTTCCAAATTGAAGGTTTCAGCATTGTATCATTTTATTTTTGAAAAATATTTCATTTGTTGACTAAAATACTGACTTCTTTCCACTGATCCCAAATTTTAGTCTATTACTTTCCTAATCATCTGACATATAAATATGTAACTTTGTGCAATATTATATCATCCAGTTTTAAAAAAAAATCATATTAGGAATAGATTATGTGCTTCTGAATGATCCATAAAAAACATGGCCATAACATTATTGTGCAGTATTCTCTTTAGTGGGTGCGATCGTAGGGTAACAAAATTACTGTTTACAATGACCATTTTAGGCAGCCATTTTTAAAAATAAAATTTGCGACAGGATACTGGGAAACAATGGTCTCGTCTGTTTCAATATTGCCAATTTACCAACACAGTGATTTGTTATGTCATGTACACGTGGTACTGGCATTTGCTTTATAGTAACATTTGCGAAGCTTTTCTTTCTTATCAGTTAAAGAAAGTATCAGTAGAAAACAATATTTCTTTTGAGCATGTTAAGTAATACATTGTCTCTAATGAACAAGATATTCATTATTTCGATTTTACTTTTAAGTAATCATTTATACGGCTCACAGAAACTAACACACTGAAATGTGTTTACTTTAGATGTAAAACAAAAATCAACAACATACATTTGTTTATACTTCTCCACTGTACAAATACGTATTATGTAATTGTAATCAAATTCTCAACTATTTTCCGCACGTATTTCCAGCATGAAGTGAAATTCCAGACATAAGAATGACATTTAATGTTAAAAGATGGGATAACAGCCATTTACCAATGCATTATTCCTGAACAACAAACAGAAAATGAATAACATATCTCATAGCACGAATAACGCCTCTCATATTAAAACCAAGAAGTTTATTCTACCATGTCTAGACATGAAAAAGACAAATTATGAAATTCCCCTAGTAATCTAAAATCGTTTGATAAAAGGTATGGTATTTTCTTGTCTTTGACTATGTGACATTTGACACAAAACATCAGTAATACTAATTTCAAAGTGTAAATTAAATTAGAAGTAGATTTAGTGTCTGGTCTGTGCTGACAGTATTTTGAATTAAGCCATATACCTCAATGGTTCATTTTTCCGATGATCCTAGACTATAATTTCCAAATTTTTAAGCATATGAACCCATATCCCATAAACTGAGTCGCATAAATTCAAGGATGTGTGAAACCCTACTGTTAATAAAATTTCTGTAAGAACTACATTACGGTATGCAAAATGAATTACACTAAAATTACGAGTTTTAAGTTCCATCAATGGACGTCAACAGTCCAAGTTAATACAGAAAATGTCATCTGCGATTTTTAGCGTAGCTTTATTGATCAATTCTGCTGTCGTTTAGACCTGAAACGGCCATCTAGAAACTTTTGAATCTTTTCCTATTTAATCAGAAATCCAGTCCTTGTTAATACAAGGTTTGAATAGATTGGGATTATTTATAGAACCATTATAGTAAAGAGACTGGGTGAATTTGTAGAAGCATTAATGTGGCGAGACTACGTATTTTGTAGACCCATTAGATTTTGAGTTATAGAAATAGTATAGTAAAGAGACTGAGTGCATTTATATAAACAATATAGAAAAAAGACTAAGTGTATTTATAGAAACATAGGAAAGAGACTGAATGTCATTATATTATACATTACAATAGCATATTTTATTTTCATTTATGCCAAACACAAACAAAGAGAGAATAAATGAATTGTTTAGAAGATAAAACAATGTTCGAAAACAAAAAAATATTGAAATTATATGCTTGAATCAGTAACTAACATAGAGCTAATTTCAAAATGAAAGAAACGTATGAAATCATACGACTGTTATGTAAAACTGATATTAACATATATGAAATATTTTTCTTTGATTATTTTTGAATTCTTTTATTTATAGACTTGCAACCTTTTCATATCAACAAAATATATTATTCACCTGAAAAGTGTTCGTAATACAATAAGATACAGTTAGAAGTCATGGGCATAAAATGAGCTATTTATAAGTTCACACCAACACTGAGCTATCTCTAATTACTAAATAGGCATACATGCAAATATTCTCAGATATCATTTAACTGTTGCACTTTTTCAAACAAGGAATGGTAGCATAGTGCTACATGCTACACGGTTAGTTTAACAAATTTATTCAAAAAGGGATAATTGGCTGAGAATATGGTTCAGTATGACGTCTGCCGGATGATATATTTTAACAAGATTGTGCCAGACGTACAGACGGTAATGATGCCTCTTAAATATTCAAACTCTTTAGAGTTAGGGTCGTATGACATTAAAAAAAAATATGATGAATATTATTTTTCCTTGATGTTACTTATCCATTATCTAAAACGCCAAAGACTGGTTTTTCTATCACACCAATTTCCCCATATTAAATTTAGAATATGTATGCGCGAATATTGTTTATGAGCGAAAAACAGTATTTACTTCCAGCAGATGCTTACCTTCTTACCTTCGACTTTCTAATCTAATTATAATATTCTCGCACCCTCCCTCTTGTTTTCACTCACTCCATCCCTAGATTTTAAAAAACAAAAAGCATCAAGGATATAAAACATTATACAGTTAACTCCACGTTTCGAATCAAGCCAAAGTCATTTATTAGCAACACGGTCGCCATATTTGCATTGGTGAGTCTATATTTTCAAGAAGCTTATATGATACACTTCGCCAACCTTAATAATCTCAATAATTACATAACCTTTACAGAAACATCTGTTTGTACACATACACTAGAGTTTTCCTACTTATTTCTTCAACTTTGTTTTAGAAATATTAAAACTAGAAATGTCAAATACTGGACATATACTGCATAGTGTTTACACAAATAAATTGTGTCAAAAACAAGTAAATGACAGTAAACTGTCTGTCTCTTTACATAGTGAGCTTCCGCTTGGCTTGGAACACCAAGAAGTGACAGTGTTATGGACCCCTTGATGACAATCAGTATAGAAATTATAAATGAATGAACGAAATCACTAAGTTTTGTGCTTCTTATATCCTTGATATTTTTGGTTTTTAAATCGGTCGGAGGATACAAGTAAACGTGAGAGTGGGCAAATACGGTAGTAAAATGTACGGTGATCACACAGTTTAAATCATTAAGTTATTATGTAAACAGATTTCCAATAATTAGTTATATATTCAATCAGAAATGGTCACATAAAGATGTCAAAAATAATTAATGTTGCACGAGGGGTTGTTTTACACTCATATTTTTTCAATCGGTTCTCTTGATTTCACACACCCACACCCACACACACCCTCTCCACACACACATACACACACACACACACACACACATATATATATATATATATATATATATATATATATATATATATATATATATATATATATATATATATATATATATATATATATATATATATATATGGAATTTTAGTTTACAATATTTAGTGTATATAAGAACGTATCGCACTGTGAATATATTTTATAATTCTTATATTTACAAAATTGCGACAGGGTATATTCATACGACATCAGAAGTTGACTCATACTGCATTCTATGCACAATTAAAGACAGATAAATAGCTACGTTTTATCCTCTGACAAGATTCACCTGTTGATTAACTTGGACGCTAGTACTGCTAGGTGCCAAGGTGTAGACGTGGACCATTTCTCTAACAGCAGCCTAGAACGTACTCATGGCTCGGTGGAAACAGCCGTAGCTTCTGAGGTAGTCCTCCTTCTCTAGATAGCTCTGGCCAAGAACACTTAGCGCCACCTTACGGTATTCTATATATGGGTCAAACGGTTCCCGGGTGGCTATCCTAATCAGGTTAATGAAGGCACCTTGAGCATTTTCTTTATCTCCCATTTATGTGTGACACTTGTAAAGCAAGTAGTATCTCAACATATCAGGGTCAACGTAGGGATCCGGACCTATCAATTCAATTTCTGGTACGTGGAAGAGTTCATATTTGATAACATCTGGAACAATGCCCATCTCTTCCTTGGTATACCTCACATCTAGTGATATACATTGTTGTACATATTTATCTCTGCCAAGTCTTGCAATAGCAGCATCAGCATAATCCCAGTCTTTTTTGTGAAGCTGTACTTTTGACCAATGATATTCCGAATATGACATTTCATAGATACACCAAACAGAGATCGTAGTTTTATAGAATACAGTGTTTCAATTGCATTATTTGCTTTCCCCAGTGCATGGTGCACCCAGGCAAATTTAACTCTTTCTGCCATCCTATATGCGCCACTGTTATTAGATGCAATGGGATGCAAAGTCCGACATAATTCATACTTCCTTTTATAAGGCATTCTTTGTTTCATGATCTTGGCTATTTTGACATATGCATGTGTGGCTTTCATTATTTTTGAAACACATGTTGTTAGGAACCTGTGTCTTGTCATATCAGGTACGTTTATCATTGATAGAATATGGAGTGTTTCATAGATACATTCAAAGCAAGATACCTGCTACAAAATTCGCACACGAGATTACATCTCGAAACCACTGCAATACATATCCAGTCTAATGCCCGGTTTCTGCATAATCTGAAGTAGCAGCTGTATGGAAGGAAACGTAAGAACACACATAGTCCCCATAGAAAGCATATATTTAGAAGACCAGACAATTGGTTTGCCGTAAGCGGAATTACTTTTCTGTCAAAGAGATTGTTTTCTGGGATGAGGTTTAGCAGGAATATTCTAACTCTCTACACAGGATTTTATAAAGTATAGAGTTTCCATTACTCGATCTAACACTTGCAATCGGTTCCAGTCCCTGGTGTCGTAAAGTTCTACCTGCCACAGAGCTACAGTTTTCATTGTGTACGACGTTAGTACATCTTGCAAATCGGGGAAACTTTCTTTCAGATCTTTTGCCATGATTTTAAGTAAAATGTAGAAGTGTTTTTGTGTCATGTTGAATAACTGTAAAATAGACTTTTCGTGTAGAGCGAATGGGATACACCATTCCATGTGAGAGGAGGGACTTCCCTTGAACCCCTTGGGTACGATATGACACCCGGACTGTACGATTTATGTCAATTTGGTTTGTGGTGGCCATCCGTCTGTGACATATCTGTCCATCAAATGGGAAGCCTGAACGGGCCAATCTGGGTGTGGAAATGCTATTACATTATCAGACTGTAGTCCTCTGAATCAAATCGGATGTGATGGCCCTGTTATCTGTTGGAATTGCACACATAACGGAAATCGCTGCATCATCACCTGTTATATAATCTGAATAAAGGCTAAATTTGACAAATAGAAGTTTAGTTTTGAATATGGACCTACGATTAAAATCATAGTGCGTGATAATGTTTTTCATTTCATTGTGATGACCCACTCGTAACCACGTGTAGCCGTGATGGACTTCCCTGTCCTCTGTATAAAGAACTGTATGACGAGGGCTGGGTGGATTAATATATCGGCAACAGATTCTCATAAACTTTAAAACAGACATATAATCAGTATCACCCTGTCCTACCAGCCATGTTCCCTCAGCTTTCCCGCCTAATACGATATTTCCCACAATGCCTTTTTTTCTTTACGCCTATTACGTCCATGTGCTTTGTATTGTTTATTCTGAAGTCTATCATGTATCTACTGAATCCCATGGAATGCAGCATTGTAGAAATGAAGACTGAAAGACGATCTGTATTGGCCATCTTAAAACAGGTTTTAAGTATATCAGATCAAGGGAAGACTGACTAACGTATTCTGTTTACCTACACTGTTATATGCATAGCTAACAACACATTATATAGACAACTACGTTGTGGCGCACTAAAGGGAGAAGCAATTATAGTCAAATAATAATAATAATAATAATAATAATAATAATAATAAATAGTCTCAGTTTTAGAGGATACAGACAAAAATTTGTTAAGAAAACATCATAAAAATCTTTTTCTTATGTACTATAATTGAATGTTATTTTTGTCTCGTGCGGGTAGTCCTTTAAATCAATCCCCAAGATTGGTGTTGATACTGATGATCGATATATGAGTCTGATGTCAACTGCTCATTAAATCGTGCAATTTTGTTGCATTCAGATCATTCCGGAACACACCTGTGGACAGTTTGGACACACACCGGTATTTGGTTACAGGCACATGTAGCGCGAAATTCAGAAATGAGTTGCAATTATACCTCCAACACTAACAGTGAAATTCGGAATATCCTCCGCTCTTTCAGCGAGTAAAATAAGTGCTTGTTGAGATGTCAAGTAAGTGTTTAAACTCACAATGGCGCGCGCAAAACAGACTGCGAGAAAGTTTACCGGCTTTGACTCAACAATGTAGTAAGAATCACTAAGTTACAAAAATTACAAAAGGAGATATACAATGCAGTGAAGGCTGAAAACATATTATCATAAACCTTATAAGTGAGTCTTACTCAGATGAAAAGCGAGAAAAAAATGGCCGAGGCAGGCAAGGTGACCAATAACTTGCAGAAATATTTCCAGATATCAAGAATATAAACAGAGGAAGGATCCTTCATTGAATATAATTACAATGAAGGAACACAGTTTTTGGATATGCAGGGGATACAAAGAGGAAACATACCCGGAGTGTCAACAGTGTTGATAGCTTTAAAATCAAGGATCCTGATATACAGCAAAAGATCTACTCTATCAATACAAATGGGTATAAAGGGTATATAATAAGACCACGAGAGCAATATCTGACGGAGTAATAACCAAACATGGAGAGAGAATGATACGAAGACATAACCACTACTTAAAAGAAACAGACAGGAGAATTAACCCTGACGGACATACCAATGGAGTTACCTTTAGAAGACACTATAGAAAGGTTTTTGTTAAAAGAAATTAGGATAAAAGTGGAAAATCAAGACTCATAACGGTTCCTGGTTTCTCAATATATAACGGAACCAGTATACTAGAAATAGTAAAAACCCAGACCCTGAACAATTAAAGGAACATTCTATCTACATAAATTCTTAAAAGACTGTATTTACCACAGGAAGTGCAACACAAATGCCCCGAAACTGCAGAACAAATGGTAGAACCCACAAACATCGTAAACTCAGATACATAACTCCAACACCAGCAAATAACAACTGAAATGCAAATACCCATGCAGACACAGAACCAGCTGCAGAGAAGAGAAACAGCAACAAAAGACGAAAAAAGGAAAAAAGAAACAACGAAACATAAGTACTCCGATGATATCCAAAAGGCAAAAAGAACAGGGGATACAGAGAAAGATACGACAAAAACAACTTGGCGAGAAGAAAAAGACAAATCTCAAAGAGATAAATAAAACACAACAATAACAGGAGATGGGGAGTTACATTTATCGGATATAGCAATTAATATATCTTTAGAAGACGTAGTAAAAACGTTCGAGGAGAAATTTGAGATTAAAGTCGTAACATCAAGATGCGGAACTATCCCTGGTTTCTCAATTTACGATGGAACTAGGATATCAGAAATCGAAAAAAACAAGGCTCAGAACAATAAACGGAGAATTTAGCTTCCATGGTTTTGTAGCCAAGGCATGGTACGAAGGATTAGAAACCACAAACACCGAAAAACCGGAGACAAATCTCCAAACCAGCAAACAACAACTGACATGCAATTACCCACGCAGAAACAGAACCAGCCGCAGAAAATAGAAAGAGAGAAACAAAAGACTAAAAAAGGGAAAAAGATACAAGCAAACGCAAGTATCAAGGAGATACAGAAAATACCACAGCAACAACAAGAGCTAGGGAAGAAATCACAGACTTCAAAGGAGAAAAATGAGAAAGAAGAATCCGTGAAATATAATACTACAGAACATATGAAAGAAAAACAAATATTCGTCCCAGAAAGAGAAAATAGAAGGAAAGAAGAAAGAAATAAAAGGAAAGAAGACAAAAAATGATAGAGTAATGCATATATCACAATGAATGTCTGGATGAAGAATTTGGAAAAAAATAATTAAAGGTGAAAAAAACAAAAACCAACAACACATATATACATATCTATTTAATTTACAATAAACTTTATAAGTAAATTTTAAAAATTTCCCTTCAAAACCACTTAATTACAATTTTAACAAAATTACATGTTTCAATCTATAGCATACATAAACACAGTACACTAAGGCTGGAGGGCATCCCAAAAGTGGTCCGTGAAGATCAGCGGGTGGAGCACCCTCCACAAAGAAAACAAAAGAAATTCAGAATGGTCACATGACAGAGGGTTGTAAGTTACCTATCATATGATTTGATCCGGAATAATATAAACATATCGCCAAAGAACCATTCAGCCCTCGGTAACTCAACAGCCGGGGGAAATACTGGTAAGTATATAAAATACACACAGATAGTTGCGTATACGATTGCAGAATTTTGCAGGTTGTAATGAACTGGCTATACTAGTCCCTCAACCGCCACTAATTAAATATCTTTAGATATATAGGGCTGATTTATCAGCAAAACGTGTAGGGAGGTTTGCTTAAAAGACAAATGTACGGATGGGATTAGTTTGATGAAAGAGAAGGAGAGAAGAAATAATAGAATGCAGAACATATGCAAAAGCTGTAGACAGTTCCAACCTATGGAAAACGCAGATGTGTTGATCAGGCATCATTCTTATGGAATTTGTTTTAGATTATATTCTTATTTAGTATTTGCCCGTCTATTACATCTAAAAAAGGACATTAAAACCACTATTTGACATAACTATTTCAAGCGAACATTGCTGGCGGTGACTTCATTTAACTATCATGGTGAAGGATAATATGTATATTTATACAAAGATAAGATCTATATTTACGGTGCAACCAACAATTGCGTTTGGTTTCTATTTCGCAACGTACACTCTAATTTGTGTTACTGGAAAGAGGAAAATGATGATTTATATAATTGTAAGACAGAGTTGATGTCCATTGACATAATACAGATAGGCATTACAGTATATTTTCAAATTATCACATGAAGGGAAGAAATACATTTTACTTATTGCCAACTCTATCAAATTTGCTATACTTAGTAAAACAGCAACATCAAAACCCGATATCTTCACATAAACTGTACAGCATTATTTTTCTAATTATGAAACATCAAATAATAATAATAATAATAATAATAATAATAATAATAATAATAATTATAATAATAGCATATTTGATTGTAATGCAAATAACATGATATTAGATATTGATATGTTTTTCTTTTCGCAATCATTGTATGCATCCCGTCATCATTACTTTTACAGTCATAATAATTGAAAAAGAAAATTTATTTTCTATGAAAACATTTAAGACAATTGGAATATCATCTTAAACATGTTTCAGCTGGGGATTCTTTTGAATATTGTTGTCATAAACCTGAAATCAGTATTGAAAATAAAATAAATCTCTTGCCAGCATTGTTAATGATACTATTAATGGTAATAATAATGATGACTTTGTATGGGCCTAATCTTTAGAAGCTTTAAGCGCGTTAAAACATATATAATTATATGACTTTAAAAAAACCAATAAAAAACCCACCATGAAATTAGAAAACATAAAAACATGCTGAAAATATTTATGGTAGTAAACATTATTAGGTCCTTATCTTTGTTCTTGCAGCCGAAAAAGGGGACTTTTAAGAGCACGCTTGAAAGAGGTCACTGTGTTTTGGCGTCTTATTGGGAATAATGAATATATGATTGTCAGAGGAGGAGCGTAAGTATCGTGCATGTGTGTACACATGGGTGAAGGTATGTTCGACTGGATTCCGTTAGTGAAACGTTGAACAGAGAACACATTGCGTGCTTGATTATGGATCGAATGGATAGCCAGTGTATGGTACAGAGCAGCTGGGAGGTGTGCTTTGATATAAAGATAATAACAGCAGCTGAGTTTCTCGGTCAAATATTGAGACGAACCAGACATAATTGAGTTACAACAGTCTAGTCTTAAAAATACTAATGAACACATACAGGTTTTAGTGGCATCAACTGAAAGATATTTGCGAATGGAGCTGATGCGTGTCAGCTCAAGATGTGCAGCCTTGCATATGTTCATGATATGTTGGTGTAATGTGAGAGTACTGTCCAGAGTAACACCTAGGTTGCGTACTCACTGTGTGAAGCTAATGTTTGTGTTGCTGATATTTATTGTTTGAGGTAAAGGATGGCATTGAGAAAGTCTTTTTGTTCCGATCAGAATGGCCTCAGTTTTATCATCATTCATCTGCGGCATATAACATGTCATCCATGATTTCACATGAGATATGCACCTCTATACTCCTTGGATGGTAGCATCAACTTCAGTTGAGTGGCTAGATATGTATATTTGGGTGTCATCAACGTACAATTAGTGAGAGACTGAATGATGATCTAGGACACTTGAGAGTTGTTCAGTGAAAATAATAAAGTAAACAGGTCCAAGAACAGACCTCTGTGGAACACGAAAACATAGATTATGTAGGATGGAGTGTATTCCATTTACAGACACGATGTGTGTTCTGTTGACTAAGTAGGACATTAAAACAGTAAGGCTGTAGTGTGAATTCCAAATACATGCTGGAGACGGGGATGTAATATATTATGGTCTATTGTGTCAAATGATGCATACAAATCAAGGAGGA
Organism: Unio pictorum; assembly: GCA_030141615.1. Lineage (NCBI taxonomy): Eukaryota > Metazoa > Mollusca > Bivalvia > Unionida > Unionidae > Unio > Unio pictorum. Next base: position 549,625 of record JARLTB010000218.1, read on the forward strand.
TGAGGACTGTGATCTTTTCGATATCCATAGAAGATATAATTTCAGTACCTACTTTTAGAAGAGTAATTTCAGTATTGTTGTAAGGGCGATATGCAGACTGTACATTGCTAAAAAGACTGTTTGAATTCAGACGAGATACAAGTTGGGTGAGAATAATCTTTTCTAAGACTTGTAATATGAACGGAAGATTATAAAATGTGCGGTAGTTTTTTTAAATCATTATGGTCGAGTATTGGTTTCCTCAGCAAAGGCTTGACAGTGGCAGTTTTGAAAACTGAAGGAATCCCTCGGACGAGAGAGAGGTATGAATAACATCAGTTACTGAAGCCAAGATCTAAGCACTCAAGCAGTGTATCTAAGCACTCAAGCAATGTATCTAAGCACTCAAGCAGTGTATCTAAGCACTCAAGCAGCAGTGCTGTTAGAATTGGATCAAGTTCACATGACTTTGGTGGACTCTTCATCACGAATGTACGTACTAAATCCATAGAGACAGGTTCAGATGGATGTCATTCAATTTATACTCACTTTAATGATCAAGCTTTAGTGGTTCTGTACAAATAAGCAGATGAATTATGAGAAACTCGAAGAGAAAAGACGGCCTTCAGAATAATTATTGATATATTTCTGGTTTTCTGTCCCATTAAATATTACACACATTCATTACATGGTCCTAAATAAAAATGGTACCACTAGGACATCAAATATGGCCTAAACAGTGGTCATCTTAAAATCATGCTATAGCAATACCTGTTCGGTGGATTGTACTACCAAGATGGGTTTTCCTGAAATACTTCTTAAGGTATCTATCTAGTTGATCTTAAATGAAAATGGGTTCAATTTGATGTCCAATATATTGAAGATTCTGTGATCACTACTCCTCCTGAACAGACAAACTAAACTTATCGACATGGGGATCGCTCCATTAGCCTATTGGTTAGACCGTCCACCTCAGATGCTGAAGGTTGTGGATTCAAACCCCAGTCGAGTCATTCCAAAGACTTGTAAAAATTATACTAACAGCTGTCTCTCTTGGCATCCAGCATTAAGAGGTTAGTGTTATGACCGGTCGGCCTAGTGTCAGGATAATGACTAGGTGGGACACAATGCTACATGCCTGCCGCATAATGCCCCAGTGCTAGACATCACTAGAAACTGCCATACTGCAAATATTGTATATTGTAGCGATATGACTGATAGTGTTTAAAACATACGTTTAAAAAAACATGGGGTTATCACTAAAATTCTTATTATGAATGGCCATCTTAAAGACTCTTTTATTAATGGAAAGTCACATTGACATGGTGCTATCACCAGAAGACTTCTTTTGATGTATTTTAAGTTCTCAATAAATATGGTGCTGATCTATTTCCAGTATGACTTATACAGCTGTCATCTTTAAAATCTTGTTATCAATAATTGTTTTTAAGATGGGGTCTTCACTGCTAGACCTTATTTTATGGGGTTTCCTGAAATATATCTTAAGGTATTTAGTAGATCTTAAAATGAAAATGGGTTCAAGTTGATGTCAAATATATTGAAAAAATTATGCGATCACTACTCCTCTTGAACAGACACAACTTTGGACATGGGAATTGCTCCATTGGCCTATAGGTTAGACCGTCCACCAATGTTCAAGCCCCAGCATAGTCATACCAAAGGCTTATAAAAATGGTACTAACATCTGCCTCACTTGGCACCCAGCATTAAGAGGTTAGTGTTATGATCTGTCGGCCTAGTGTCAGGATAATGTAACTAAGTGGGACCCGATGCTACATGTCTATGGCATAACGTCCCAGTGCTAGACATCACTATAAACTGCCACACTGCAAATGTTGTAGCGATATGACTGATAGTGTTAAACATATACGTTTAAAAAAATCACATACACATCAACATTTGATTATCACTACAATAATTATTATGATGTCTAGAGGGTTGCAAATGAAAATGTGATGAATCTGGTGTCTATTATGGCCACCACAATTGTCCTCTTAAAGATCTTTTTATTAATGGAAAGTCACATTGGCATGGTGTTATAATCAAAAGACTTCTTTTGATGTCTGTTAAGTTCTCAATAAATATGGTGCTGATCTAATTCCCGGTATGACTTATACAGCTGTCATCTTTAAAATCTTGTTATCAATATAAAAAATTACATGGGGTCTTCAATGTAAGACCTTATTATTTCTAGTTGATCCTTAATCAAAACTGTGCAGATTAATGTCCTATAATTGGCTGCAAATTTGTTAAATTGACAATCTTAAAAATATTGTTAAACAATGTAAAATTGCTATCAGTTTTCTCCAGAAGACTACTTATGATGTCTGATTGGTCCTAAGTGAGAATGGTGCCAGTATGATGACTCATGTGGGCTTTGCAGTGGCCATTTTGAAAATTCTGATTTTGCAAAACCTCTTGAAGGAAAAGTAATATTCACATGGGATTTTTAATGGAAGACTTTGTATGTATAGTTGCTCCCAGATGAATGTTGTGTCAGTCTGATTTCCAATATGTCCACATCATATTGAAATTATTATTGCTACTTCTCCTGAATGGAAATATTTTATTAAACATCTTATGATGTCTAATCGGTCCTAATGGTGCCACTCTGACAGTCATTGTGATTATCAACGTACCTATCTTCCATATCTCATTATATCTTTTTCTATTAAATGAAGGATCATATCAACATGGGGTTTTCACTGAATGATGTCTGATTATGTCTAGTTGGTTTTAAATGAATATCCTAATCCTAATCCAACATCTAATATGACTGCCACAATGGCCATCTACAAAATCGTGTCATCACTATTTCTAGTAGACGGCTATTTTCAATCAACATCATGTGTGCTTTAGCAAAGATGCTTCTCATGATGACTAATTGGTACAAAATAGAAGTGTCAGTCATATATCAAATTTGGCTACTGTGACATTCATCTTGAAAATCTTGTAACTATTTTTATTCTGGCCACAGTGGGATAAATCTTGAAAAGCTTGGAACTGTTTACTCTCTGGCCAATGTGGAATTATTTTGAAACTCTTGTTACTGTTGTTTCTCTTTAAAAAAAAAACGTTGTATCAACATGTTACCAAGGAAATGTTTCTTATGATGCATTGATGGACTTGAATTAAAATTGAGCTCAATTAACATCCACAGCATCTAATTTGAAAATATTTTTATCACTCAAGAATTCACTCAGCAATCTCAAAGTCGTTTCAACACTCTGCACTTAAAAGGAAGATATTATCTGTAAATTCTTGGAAATTGTCTCATCCAGTAGAGTACCAATCCCTTTGAGGGACTCTTGTTTGTATAACTAACTGGTATATGTATTTCACAGTATTGTATACTTTACTTCATTTAATTCTGACCAATAATATGGTGTGGAATATGATAGCAGGAGTAAAGCAAGCTATTTTATCAAGAATGTCTTCAAAGAAAATGTTGCCATTTTCTCAAACTCTGATTACTTACTAGACATTTTATGAAGTACTTTAATTATATAACAGAATAACAAACAAGTTATTGGAGCTAGGGTATATTATGAACCAGGTCATAGTCCATATAATTTTGAGAGTCAAGGTTACTATTGATCTTCCTTCCAACAATTTCTGTAGGTTCACACCTAACCTTTTGAGAGGTCAGTTGCAGTATAACGGACTGTGGATGGGTCCTCTCTATAATACACGGAGGATACTAGCTTCAGTTCCTCGAACATCCTCCTCTGGCAATGACTCTCAAGATTTTAGACCTGTCAAACCTGGTATGGTTAAGGAAAGATGTGCTCTTCCTTCAACAGAACGGGGCTGTAGACATGTGGTCAAATTACGTATCTCCAACTATCTACTTACGTATTTATCTGAAAGGTAGCAAGTGTTAGCTTATTCTAGAACTTTTGCGTTAAGCTCGTTTTTTGCAGGAGAAATCTTTTAAGATGGAAGCCACAGCCTTTGTCAGAGATATCACAAGGACAAAGGCCCCGTTAAACCAAATGGTCTAAGACGCTTGCTTGTATTGATCACTGACATTTCATAACTGCACGTGTGGGTTCAAGTCTCAGTAAGCTCCATGTATATTTGTGATAAAACTTGCAAATTGCTTCCTGTGGGACAGTGGGTCATTCTGGTATTTTCTTGTGTTTTCACCCTCTATCAAATATACAGGCCGCCGTGTTAACATATCGTATGATGAATAATAGCGTTAAAACCGCACAAAAAACAAAATAACATCAGTCTTAGCGATTGTCCGGACTACAATGATCTCCCGTATGCGTACTGCTTCATAACATATTTTCCTCTTTACAAGAAGTTCTTCCGGTTTTGTCTGCACCGGGAGGTTTTCTAGTCTAGCGCTCGGCCGTTCATCCTGCCTTTGCACCAAGAGTCTTTACCTTCATCCTTAATTGTGATCATCTGTTTGCTTACGTATTTGCTACATTTGATCATACCTCTGTTGCCCCAACAATCTTTTCATCAGTTGATAAGACTAATCTAGGACATTGTCACGGAGGACGTACCTTCGGTCGTCGTACAGGGGCTCACTTTTGCCCAAAGCTTACATATTCTCCACTTTCATTGTTGACTCATCTCAATCGATATGTCTCCATAGACAAGTGTTCATGCAAAGTTATAACGTGCATTGTTAAGTCTGACAAAAGTCCCACTTCGGATATATATTTTTCATACTGAATAACTTGTGTTACTTGTATAATAAGGAAACGCGTTATACCAATCCTTAATGTATCAGCTCAACGACTGACATCTTGCAATTCTGGTCGTAAACCAGAAGAGCTTATTCAGTGGTATTTTATCTCTCGTCCTTCATTCACCCGTCCGTTAGTAACGATTGTTATTGCTACTCTTCCTGAACTAACTGGAGGATTACCATTAAACTCTGAACACAAATTCATCCAATGATCTAATTGTATCTAATGAAAATGGTGCCAGTCGGATGTCAACTAAGCCCACCAGTGTCCATCTTAAAAGCGCTATTATTGGTCATCCTTCTGGATTGCTTGTCATATTAACATGGAGTTTTCACTAAAAGACTTTAGATGTAAAGTGGATTTTAAGTGACACTGATGTCGATATTACGTTCAATAAGGCCATCACAGTGGCCATCTTTAAATCTTGTTATTGCTATTCTTCCTGAGGGTACAGTAATAATGTAATAGTGTTAAAACCATATGACATATGCTGTCTTGTTACTTCTAGATGCAATGGTGGAAATATGATGTCCAGTGTGGCCCTACTTTAAATCCTTTTAACTACTTCCTCTGAACAGAAAAGAACATGGGAGTATCGCTTTAAGACATCTTATGATGTTTAGTTGGTACAATATGACAGAATACACACATCCTTAAAATCTTGTTATTGCTATTTCTCCTGACCGAAATGTAGCAATGTAATATGGATTTCACCAGAAGACGTATGATGTTAAGTTGGTCGTAAATCAAAATTGCGCCGATCTGATATTCGATGTGTCTCACAGAGTGGCCATCTTTAAAATTGTATTACTGACAATTATCCTGAATGGAAGGTATTACTGCCTAGTGTTTCCACAAGAAAACCTCTTATGATGTATAGTTATAGTCCAAAATCAAAATGGTGATGATTTTCAGTCCAGTATTGCAGCTAATTTGGCAATCTTAAAAGTCTTGTTAATGCTACTTCTCCCGAGTGTGAACTAAAAATGACATATTGTTTTACCAGATGGTATCTTATGATGTTTTGTTATATATGAAAATGGTGTGGATCTGCTGTCCAATATGTCAACAACAGAGGTCATCTTGGAAATGTTGTTATCCGCCTAACTGGATGGTTATCGCAACATAGTGTATTTACCAAATAACTTCTTGTGATATCTAGTTGGTCATAAAGGTGCCCTTCAAAAACCAATGTGCATGCCACATTTGCCATCTTCAACTTCTTGTTATCAGCCATATGAAAATGGTGCCGATCGGATGTCTAATATGTCAAAAAATCTTTTTATAGCTACTCATTGTGAAAGGAATGTCATACTGACATTAGGTTTACATCAGAAAACGTCTTATCTGCTCCTAATAGAAACTGGTACCAAGTTTATATCTAAAATATCCACAGCAGCAACTACTTTGTAAATCTCATTATCCCTCAAGAATATCAAAGATAATTTCAACACCGCAGTTAAAACAAAGAATAGCCTTATCTTTGATTCCTATAAATTATTTTTAGCCACTTGAGCATCCGTGTATTCGGGAAGCCCTATTCAACACGCACACATTTTTAAATGACTATGTCATTGGTTCAGACCATTGATGTTGCAGAGATGGTGCCTCGTTCACTAATACCCAGATGAAATTTCTCGAGTGTGTTGTTGTGGTTGACACCCCATAGAGCCCAAAATACATTTGGGCAAAGTTTCGTTCGGAAACCCTGAATATTTCAACGACATTTACGCGTTGGTGTCTTTTATTTTATCAATGAGGCTTTTTGATAGAAGAAAACAGCATGCTTCGGTAGCTCCACTCCCTACAGAGATCCCGAGTCTTAGTCCTAGCACTGATTGCGATGATCAGTATTATCTTTTATGCCGAGATATTGTTTTAGGTTCTATTTGGCCAATTCTAAAACGAGAAGGAAGGATATGATGTGCTTTCCCCTTCCTATGTTGATAGTCTGATATCGAATATATAAAGGTGAATTTTCATATATATCAAGAAGGCTCAACAGTCGCTTTCCAAAAACAACTGTAATTCATGACGTTTGAAACTTTTGGGAATTTCATGGTCAGACCTAACTCATTCATTATTCATCATCATCATCATCAGTCTCTTGACCTAGTATGGTCTGTCCATTTCCCCCCCCACTTGTCTCGAACATGTGCCAAATATTGTGTCTCCGCAAACCTTTTCTGGTCCTTTCTGTGATGTTGTCAGTCCATTTTATTCTCTGTCAACCTCTCCTTCTGCCACCCTGGACGATGCACTGCAGTACAGTTGTGAATAGACTGCTTAATCTAGTGACGTGGTCATACCATTTCAGCTTTTCTTTTTGACAGTGATGAGGAGGTCTTCATAAGGGCCTGTTTGTACCTGATGGTGTAACAAACTTCTTCATTTGTGGCATGGTCCATGAAATAGATGCTAAGGATGGTTCTATAGCATCTCATTTCAAGTGTCTGGAGTCTTCGTTGTAATTCTGCTGTCAGGGTCCAGGCCTTACATGAAATTGAAATGACTTTTAGACAGATATTCTTGTCTCTCCTCATGGGACTTAGATTAGCTCGTCTTCACTGCCTGCAAGCCAACCAATGTCGTCTGAAAAGCGTAGGTTGGTGATGTTACGCCCTCCAATGCTAACTATCCCACAGTGGTTTTCCAGGACTTCGCTCATGATGGGTTTTATGTAGATGTTCAAACACGTGGGTGGCTGGAGACAGCCTTGATGTACTCCAACTATTTTCGTGAACCAATACCATACATACCCTTGAACAATTACTGCACTGGTAGCCTTGGCGTACATCTGCTTGATGATTTTGGTCTACTGTTGACCCGTGTTGGACTTCTTCACTGTGGCCCACAAGGCCTCATACCACACTATGTCAAAAGGTTTTGGAAATCTATGAACACATGATAGATGTGATGTTGATGTTGCGATACTTTTCACACATTATCCTGAGGTTGAAAAATGTGTTCTGTTGTGCTTCTTCCACTCTGGAACCCTGCTTGTTATTCAGCGATTATTTCTTCTACTTGTGGTTTCAGTCTGTTGAAGATAATCTTCAGCATCACCTTACTAGTATGGCTGGTCAAACTGACAGTTCTGTAATTTTGGCACAGCTGGAGATTGGTATTTATGGGGAGTGTTATAGACAGTGACTGGGCATACTGTGTGAGCCATTCACCCGCCTGCCAGATCTTGTTGCATTCTTTTGTTATTAGTTCTATCACTGATTTCCCCCATTTTTCATAAGTTCAGCTGGGATTTTGTCTACTCCAGCTGTCTTTCCATTCTTCAGTGCTTGGAACGGATTGTTGTAGAGTTCGTTACAATACTCAATTCATCTTTCTGTAATGTCACTTGCTTATGTAAGGCATTTTCCATTTTCGTGTTGAATGGTACTGACTCTTTAGGGACTATATTACATATTATAAAGAAAGTCAATATACAGCAGAACTGATTTAATACATTTATTTATTCATTGCTTGGCAGCCTTTATGTTTTGATAGCTACCATAGAATTGCTGTCTGATTACATCATCACTCACTCTCTGTGCGACTAGAGTAGTACGGAACTGATATTTTTTGATACCCTATGAAGACACTGATAGCCACACGAGACACTAACTCCCATAACTGGCACAATCGTGTCACGTGTGTTTGCACCTCTAGTCACCCCTAAAGAAATGATCACACGTCTATGGACCGCGCGCAAGAAAACTTGTCAAGGGGGTTAGAGGCGAGGACGGGAGTCCGTGGACACACAGGGTAGCAAATGTGGGAAAAGTCGTATTGGGGTATTCATGTTAAATTTGAACAAGCGATGATCTACGAGATTACTGAATAATCGTCCCATGCAGATACAAGCCAATCAGGCATGATAAGAAGCTCATTGAGAGTCCTGGATTTATATCAAGATTTGAAATATCACTCGTTTGAAATTGCACTGCCGTCCGGATATAAGGTGGATATTCTTCTCCATCTACAATTCACCTAGGCCGAAAAATCAGACCCCCCCCCCAATCTGTATTGATACTTACTTACGATATGTGGGTTTGGTGTGAAATGTTCATTAAAATGTGCAATTGTGCTGAATGCATAATTTTCCAGAACAAACCTGTGGACACTTTAGACAAGACAGATGGTTGTGCTATTCCATGTTGTTTTACAAGTCACCAAACATATGATTTGTTCTAGAGATATAATATACTTGTCACTTAAAAACATTTCCGCTGACGAAAGCTGAACAGCCTCAAAAAATACCGGTAGATGTATAAGATGTACACCGATATGTTCAGCCAAATTTGAATGCAGACAATTGCAGCTTTTAATGAATAGGTGATATCCCCTCCTCACCCGAAAATCATTATCATCACGGGTGAGGGCTAATTTATTGGCATGTAACTTACCATGACGGGATCTTTAACCAGAAGAGCCTATTCATTATAATAAACCTCACAGATGTGTTTTCATAGCTGTGCCTGTTGTAATCATTAACTATAGACACACAGAGATCATCAATATCAGAGACACATAAACCATCAATAATGAAATGAACAAGAGTTATGCCAAGATTCTTTATTAGTCTGCAACACGATTGAAACAACGTGCAGGATAGATGCTTACCAGATACTTAGAAGATCGCCTTCACAGTAACGTCGTATATACCTTTATGCGCATCAAGTTATATCCCAAGACAAGCACGTATTTCAACTGTAACAGGATGATCCAGATGGGGTTAAATTTTAGTGAAGACAATAAAAGCAATTTCGTGAATGACGTGTTTATTTATAATATGATTGAGACATGATTAAAACTGACACCAAACGAGTGCGAGTAAATTTCAACAAGAAATTTAACAAAATCATGCGTACCGAGATGAACAACTGATATAAGGAAAATAATGGTTTCTAACTAAACGGAATCATAACATGCGACTTAAAGGTAAATTAAACAGTAATTAATGAATAGAAATTTTAAACGATAATTGACTTTTGGATCTATAACAATGGATTAGGAATTTTTAGGAATTTTTAGAAATTAACACAAAACGAAAAGTATTGCATCCACCACAACTTGAATCAAAATATAAATTTTCAAAACTTTGAAAACGGGATAAATATTTACCGAGGATGAATAAAGTATAGAACTTGAACAAATGTGTATAGAATGTTTTATCACAAGTAGGACGTACATATATACATATTAGATTGAATTCAGTTCATAGATCTCTAGTAGTTCCTATATGTTTGTAGTATGCATTTACCTTGTATTCTTCCTATCTGACAGATGCCGATCGTACTTTACAAGTTTTATTATTTTTGTCATTACTAATTAAAAGTTACTGTTATTTACTACATTACTGTATATTACTGTATATTCACATCTAGTTAAACATGTATTGCTCGTTTGTCCCCAAAGTCTAGAAAAACGGTACAACACACTTGTCAGATCATTTATATACTTATCGCCTTGTATACATGTACTGCATTATCGCCTTGTATACATGTACTGCATTAAATCCTAGGTAGGTAACCAACAGTCAATATAGGCATACGTGTACATATGTATTATGCATTCAAATACATTAGTGTATAATATAATCTGATTAAAATCAAACCTCCTCAGTCTTACGTAAATTTGTAGAGATCGGAGTTTAATCATATTGGTCTAAAAACTTAATCTCTACAAATGTGGAAGTATTGTCTAAACACAAGTTATAATGCTCTAGACTCAACATTGAATTCATTGCAAACGACATTCAGCAAATACTTAAATCATATTAGGATATTCATTTATGTTTCACATCTTCACACTAATTAATTTTAGCTACAGTACAACTGTACGGTAGGGATAAAAAATTTTACGTGATCGATGATTTATTTTAATAGAATAAGTGTATTTGAAGAACAGTTACAATAGTGTCTTTTAGAAACAATATAGGAAAGAGACTGAGTGCATCTATATAAATATTATTTGAATGAGGCTGAGTGCATATACGTTAGAAAGTTCATTATTCTTCCTCTAAGCCGACCCCAGGTCCGCGGGTAAATTGCATCCATTACCTTTCTGATACACACCAGCCCATATTCTATCACGAATAAGCACACACAGAGGCGTAGCTTGGGAGAGAGGGGAAGCAGAGGGGGACAGATGTCCCCGGGCACCAGACCAGTCGGGGCGCGAAAATGGGCTTTGAAAAAGATTGTATATGGATTTGTTGCTTCAAATATGCATCTATGCATTAGTTTTCTCTTCTCATTAACAGTCGTTGGCGTTACATTGGGTGATGGTGGTTTTATTGATGAAAATAATAGGCTTCAGAGTTGAGGGTGAGAGGGGGCGGCGTAAATATGAATCTTGTCATTCGGGCTCCAAGCACTCTACATACGCCTCTGAGCACACATTATCAAAATTTACAGTAATTCTGGATTCCTATCATATATTTTCTGTAGAATCAATGGATATCATTTTCAAATATGTCTAGTGTATATTCATAAGTTTAATTAATGAATCCTATATACATTGATTTCTTTCAAATTAACCCCTAGTGACTGTAAGTAGACGATAATTAATTGCTAGGTCGTCATGCGAGTGTGTCTGCTACACACGAGTGCGTGTAAAACCAATAGCATAATTTTTTTGTGATGTGTGCTTAATCTAAATATGGCATTCCCACACATTCCCATTTATTTGTACCCTCCACCACCGATTATAAATCAAAATACATGAGTTATATATACAATAATAAAAGGTATCGTACATGTGAACAAAAATTAAAATGATCTAGGTTTCACAGTTATAATTTTTCTCACCTGTTCTGTTAATGAGATACATACATACATACATACATACATACATACATACATACATACATACATCTATCTGCGCCAACATGCATCTTCTTTCAGACATTAGCAGAGTCACGGATAAGCAATTAAGGTTCATGTATACTTAAGAAATACCATGCATGATAACAAATGATGCACCAAAGCAAAAATCATTTATCTAATTAAATGGCGAAGTCGCTTTTATAACAATCCGTAAATGGAAACTCATCGCAATTGCTGTGCTCAATTAAAATAAAGTGCCGTTGTGATGTATAGAATGGGTCATCATGTGATTCACTCAGAAAATACTTTTCAAACCTATGATTTATGCAATGTGCACAGTATAGCTCTTTAATGAGAGCAATCGAGTCTTTAATTAAAACTTCCATTTGGCTCCATCACACTTCCAGGCAAACCATACAATCCATAAAGCAAAATCAATTAGCATAAGACGAGACTGCACATATAAACATTTATTTTAATTTCAAGGAGTGGTTCTCTCTAGGTCGCGTATTCGAGCTTCGGGAATGAGAAACATAGAGCTATGTACAAACAGGCACTCCACTTCGCATAACCGACCGTCCATATCGCAAGATGCTACCATGCTAAGACGTCAATGGATTGCCATTAAGGTGGATTTCAACCAGTGATCAAACAAATCAAATTATCGTATTCCGTACTATGTTCAGTTTCCATTGCTTCTTATAATCAATATATTTGATAGATTATAGACCCTGACAACATAGCTGAAACCCTCTTTTCACTGTCGAAAAATTAGTGAAATAAATTGAGCTAAATCATGCTCACAAAGAAACAAGAAAATACAGAAACAGCGAATTACATTTTCATATATACTGTAGCTGGATCAGAGATACATTTATTCCCCACATTTTTGCGAGCAACTACCTAAACGTATGGTCGGTCCTTAAATATTGTAATAATGATTTGTTTTATATATGTATTATATGTTCAAAGCCCAATGTGTACTGGAGTAAATTGCAATATTGTGAAATTGGCGTTCTTCTATGACACCTTCAAGTATTCATTTCTCCTTAAATGGATCTCAAATTCAATCTCTCTGTCTGTCTGTCTGTCTCTCTGTCTGTCTGTCTGTCTCTCTCTCTCTCTCTCTCTCTCTCTCTCTCTCTCTCTCTCTCTCTCTCTCTCTCTCTCTCTCTCTCTCTCTCTCTCTCTCTCTCTCTCTCACAGCTTTCATGAAATAATCATTCCAGTAAGTTAAATTGGGAAGAGGTAATATATGACATATATATTCTCTACCTTTTACTGTCGTCAGTTCTTTATTATATACGAATATAAACTCATAAATTGTGAAACAATCGCTCAATATATACTATTATAATTCTTATATTTAACAAATCGTAACAGGGTAGATTCATACAACACCAGAAGCAAAAAATTCAGGTTGTTGCAATTACTCAAACTGTACAAACAATAGAGAGATAGGGAACCAAGGTTTTTTTCTCTGACAAGATTCACCTGTTGATTAATTTGGACGCAAGTACGGCTAGGTGCCAAGGCGTAGAAGTAGGCTTTTTCTCTACCAGCAGTATTGGACGTAGATTCATGGCTCGGCGGAAACAGATGTAACTTCTGAGGTAGTCCTCCTTCTCCAGATAACACAGGCCAAGTGCATTTAGCGCCACCTCACGGTATTCCATATGTGGGTCAAATGACTCCTGGGTGGCAATCCTAATCAAATTCTTGAAGGCACCTTGAGCATTTGCTTCATCGCCAAGTTCTGTGTGACATTTGTACAGTAGGTAGTACCTCAACATATCAGGGTCAATGTAGGCGTCAAACCTGAGTAGTTTTAATTCTGGTACGCGGAAGAGTTCATATTTGATAACATTGGGAACAATGCCGATCTCCTCCTTGGTATACCTCACATCTAGTGATATATATTGTTGTACATAGTTGTCTCTTCCAAGTCTTGCAATAGCAGCACCAGCATAATCCGATTCTTGTTTTGTGAAGCTGTACGTTTGACCAATGATATTCCGAAGATGACATTTCATACATATACCAAACCGAGGCGGTAATTTTATGGAGTACAATGTTTCAATCGCTTGATTTGTTTTTCCGAGTACATGGAGCACCCCTGCAAATTTAATTATATCTGCCATCCTATCTGTGTTCCTGTTTCGTGATGCAATGACGAGCAAGGGTCGACAGAATTCATACTTCCTTCTGTTCGACATTCTTGTATTCATGATCTTAGCTATGTTGACATATGCAAGTGGAACTTTCACTATTCTAGAGACACCTTTTGTTAATAACCTGTGTTTTGTCATATCAGGTAAGTTTATTAGTGATAGAATATGGAGTATGTGTTTCATTGATAGACCCAGATGGAGATAGTGATGACAACAAATCACCATGATGTTCATCATCTCTAAACCACTGAAGTGTACTCCAAAGTTCTGTCTCAGTCCCGGAATTTGCAGAATATGAAGTAGCTGCTGTATGGAGGGAAATGTAAGAACACACCTAGTCCCCTGGGAAAGCAAATTATATAAAAGTCCAGACAAAAGGGCTGCCGTATACGGATTTATTTTTCCGTCAAAAAGATTGTTTTCTGGGATGAAGTAATCAGGAAGATTCCTACTCTCTACACAGGTTTTTAGAAAGCACAGAGCCTCCATTACACGATCTAACACGTGCGATCGATCCCAGTTCTTGGTGTGCTGAAGTTCTACCTGCCACAGAGCTACAGTTTTCATTGTGTACGACGTTACTATATCTTTCAAATCTGGGAAACTTTCTTTCAGATCTTTTGCCATGATTTTAATTAAAATGTAGAAGTGTTTTTGTGTCATGTTGAATAACTGTAAAATAGACTTTTCGTGTACAACAAACGAGAAACACCATTCCATGTGATAGGAGGGGCTTCCCTTGAACCCCTTGGGTACGATATGACACCCTGACTGTACAATGTCTGTCACGATGATTTCTGGCGGCCATCCTTTTGTGACACATCTGTCCATCCATTGTGTAGCTTGAACGGGCCAATCTGGGTGGGGAAATGCATGTACGTTATCAAACTGTAAATCCCTGACTAGCAGCGGCTGTGATGGCCCTGCTCTCTTCTGGAATTGTACAGACTGCGGACAAACCTGCATCTCCCCCTGTTGTAGATTCTGAATAAAGGCAGAACTTAACAAATAGACGTTTAGTCCTGAATGTGGCCTTTCCGTTAAAATCATGGCTTGCATGACTCTGTCATCCATTTCACCGTAATGGCCCACTCTTAACCACGTGTAGCCGTGATGGACGTCCCTGTCCTCTGTATAAAGCACTGTATGTCTAGCGTTGGGTGGATCAATATCTCGGCTGCTGACAGTTATATTCTTCCACACATGCATAGTATCGATATCACCTTGTCCATACTGCGATGTACCCTCAGCTATCCCTCCTATTACGATTTTGCCCAGACCGTTTTGGCTGAATGCGCCTAGTACGTCCATGTGTCGTGTATTGCTTATTCTGAAGTCTATCATGTGTCTACTGAACCCCATGGAATCCAGCATTGCAGAAATGAAGATTGAAAGACGATCTGTATTGGCCATCTTAGTAGAGGTTTAAAGTCTATTAGGACAAGGGAAGACTGAAGTGTTGTTTATCTGCAATGTGATATACATAGCTATATAAACATTCGAGTCACCGTCGTTGTGAGGCAACAAAGGGGTAAGTTTATATTGTCAAATGATGAGAAATAATAATAATAATAATAATAATAATAATAATAATAATAATAATAATAATAATAGTAATAATAATAATAATTAAATAATAAAAATGATATATTCTAAGTATTGATAGATAGAGTTTGTTTTAGAGGATAAAACAAATTATTTTTCTAAAACTTCAGAACATATCGTATTCTTTTATACTATAATTTAAATAGTACTTTCACACCGTTTACACACGTAGCTAGTCCCACTAATCAAGTCTCAAAATATGTATTGATACTGATGGGTGATATGTGGGTCTAATGTCACCTTTTGATTAAAATGTACAATTTCGTGCCTGCAAATCGTGCAGTTTAGATACTTATCAGTACTTGGTTACAACCATATCTAGCGCAAAAATCAAAATTCCCACATGATAGAGGGTTGTGCTATTCCACGTTGATTTACAGGTCGCCATATATAGGATTCCATAGTATGTACTTATCGCCCAACGAATCATTTAGTTTAGGGTATCTTAACAATAAGTAGAAGAATATATACTCCGATGTGTGCGTAAACGATTGTCTGCATGATTTTGCTGGTTTTAATGAACACAGGATATCGTAATTTAAACCGTCACTCACTATGTATCACTAGATGTATGGGGGCTGATTTACCAACAAAATGTGTTGGGAGTTCTGTATCATTGCCGTCGTATCTTATCGTCTTGGTTATATATAATGTGGGCTTTGTTTTTGTTTTTTGTACAACGTTGTTGTGTGCACATACTTTAATATACAGATATCATACTTGGTGCTTCATCATCTCATCTGAAGTAACTTTGCTGTCTGCCAGACAAAGTATTGTTTTGACTCATCGGAAAATAAAATGGTAAACTATAACAGTGACAATAGAATGGAACTAAATGGTTAGTCAACGTACCTCGAAATCAAAACTTTAAATCAGCTAAATTAATTTCTTCGGAGGAAACAAAATATGTCTCACGAATATTTAAACGATGAAAAGAACAGCTAGCTTATTAAAGCCGCATGCAAGGTAGAGGTTCAAGGAAATTAACATAAGAAGGAGTTTTTGACTTGCCAATCGTATTAAAGATAACGGTAGAAGTTCGAAGCGATTACAACCGGTTTGGCTGCACGGACATGTAAACCTTTTTATCAGAGGACAGTACAGTCAGACACGGCGTTTGATGGTGGCACATGGATCGACCGCCCCATGCCCCGCTCTTGAGGGGGCCAAACATTAGCCCAAAGGTCGCCCTTATAGACATAAACACATAATCAGTGGGTTTTTTTTTTTTTGGGGGGGGGGGAAACAAGACAGATGACCCCCCCATTTGAAAAAACTAGAAAATGTGTGTTTATGTATGAGTGTGTTTCCCCTGGTGTGTTTTTTTGTGTTTTTTAATATCTGTTTCTTTAATTTTAATCCTTACCTTATTTTTTCCCCATCGGCATTATATCATAAATAGGAGGGTTTTGGTCCCTAGGGTTTCTAATGAGATGATTTCGTCAGGTCGGGTTTTAATTATCCATCCTGTATCCCTCATATCTTTTTCCCATGGTTAACCATTGCTAGGGGTTCTTTGCATCCTGTGTATTCTATTTGTGTTGTGCTATTTGTAAGTTGCTATATGTATTCATTTATGTACAGTGTGTCTTGTTAGGATAATCTTTTTATTAATCAAATTTCCCAGTTGTATATCATTGATTTGACCCCTAAACGGTCTTCACTTGTTTGCTTTTAAAATTTAAATACGTCCGTTTATTATTTTTTTTTTAGATTTTTGAATTTGGTACAAGTCCAGTGTTTCTAGTTTTATTTATCATGTGTTAATTCGCCCTTTTTCCTTAGTACTTTAATGATTGTAATTATATCGTGCCGAGACTTGTATATTTCCTTATTTACTTCTCTAGGTCGACTATGTTCGATGCGGGATATGTACATTTTTTAAATTTTATTTGCACTTCACCCGTCTCGACTATGTTCGTCCTTTCGTTATTTATCTTCTTATATCTATTCCAGGCCGTAAAATATTTATTTGTTGTCCCTTTCAAACGGGCTCTCTGTATAGTTCATGAAAACTATACAGAGTGGTGGTGATATTAGGTCACTAGTGACTATAGTTTGTGAGCATGCTTTTATGAGAAACACATTTTTTATCTTTTCTAATCCTATCTAGTGTATTTCACCGGTGTTGTTGTGCTGATTTTTCTCTAGGTGAGTTCACACCAATCGAGTCACCCATACTCTGGCCCCGCGCGATCATGGTCGGCTTCGGCCTCCCATACTCCTAACACCGAGTCTGAGTAAAGCGACATCGTTCCATAGCATTCGAACAAGGCCATGTGAACAGGAGAATGACGATAAACAAATGTAAAAGCCATGAACGAAAATGCTTTAGTTGGTGCAGGTCCATAAGGACTGTTGACAATCACAGGTATTTAAGAGTGATTGTTGTGTGCGCGTCAAAGTTGATAATCTAATCATAGCAATATTAAGACACGGAACACACCTCCCAATTCATTCTCAATTCTTTCTGACTTGTGATAGAACCTTTAGGATTACTTTTTATTTGATTCACCGTACTGTGAGTCCCTGGTTAAAACAGATAGTGTGGTTTTATATGAGGAGTGTTCCGAAACTAAGAAATGCAAATTAAAAATAATATCGATCACATATATTGAATTGTAAAAAATACCAACATTTATTAAAATTCATTTTATGAAAATCCAAACACAAATATCACCATAAAGTATAGTATACCATGTCCAGAGTAATATGTTGCTTTACGTATTTACTTTAACAGCGCAAATGAGAAGCCATATCCTACGTTGAAAAAACAGTTAGAATGTGACTATAAATAAAGGTCATGATTTTAGACATCCATCCTTGAAGTCGTCATTGTACATAAAAGCTAATATTTTTGGGGCATCGTACACACACACACACACACACACACACACACACACACACACACACATATTTATAATTAGAGACAGACAGACAGATTTACAAAGATATGATATTTACAATTTGAAGTTATGGACAAACGTTAGACATACAATAGAAATATAAATAACAGGTGTTTAATAATAATAATAATAATAATAATAATAATAATAATAATAATAATAATAATAATAATGTAGGTGTTACAGTACATCAATATATTAAACACATTTAGATAGCTTACTAATTTTCATCAACAACAGTAATTAACTTGCAGTGAAAACATTTTGATACTTATATATATATATATATATATATATATATATATATATATATATATAGATAGATAGATAGATAGATAGATAGATAGATAGATAGATAGATAGATAGTACCGGTATTTGCTGTATAACATCACTCGTATCCTTTAACATTCTTATTATAAAACAAAGTCTCAGTGAAAACAATATTACTTCCGAAAATGTTAAATAATGTAATGTTTCTAATGAACAAGGTATTCATTGCATCGATGTCGTCTTGAAACAAACAGTTTTATTGACACATCGTAACTAAATCCATGTAAAGTGGTTCCTTTAGAGATAAAAAAACATTGCGTTTATGTGTTAATATTTTGTCACTGTGCAAGTGAATATTATGTAATCGTATTCGGAAATTCTTTGCTAATGAATGTCCAGCATGAAGGGAAATTTCTGCACGAACGCTGTGTAGCCGGATTTTCTTACAAAGACTTGGAATAACCCCAGCCGTAATGTGTATAAAGTCGTTACATGACAGATTAACGTCTCGTCTCTAAATGCACCCCCTCCCAAAAAAAACATTTTTAGACATGAAACATACAATTTACGCAATTGCCCTTCTAATCCTCTATCGTGTGATAAAATATTCGACATATTCGACATTTTCCATTTGTCCAAATTGGCATAATAGCTAGCATGTACCTGTCTTTGACACAAACATCAATATTACTAAGAACAAAATGTAAATTAGATGTAGATTGAGCACTTGGCCTGTGATGCCTATACTTCAATAAATATTAAAATATTCCAATTACACCCTAAATCTATGTATTTCCCTTGTCAGGCGCTCCTTGACTACCATTTTCAAATAGATGACATAATAAGAAATATTAGGAAAATTGAGTTTTCACAAATCCAATGGTGTGTGAAACCTTGACGCTAACATAGTTTTCTCCAAGATCAGTATTTCAGTATTCCGAATGAATGAAAGTGATAACTATTAGCTTATATTCCTTACATGGAGGTCAAATGTCTAACTAAATACAGAAAATATCCGTTTGCGAATTTTAGTGTAGCTTTCTATATCATATTTGCATGCATTTATTTAAACCTTGTTAAAATAGACTGAGTGTGTTTTATGAAATATTATAGAACAGAGACTAGTGTATTTATACTGTTACGTGTTTAGGCTCTAATAAACAGTAAGATAGAAAAGTGAAAACAACAAACTTTGTAAAATTTATCAAATAATATTTTTTAAAAATCCAAACAATTCCAAGAATAATCCTCAGTAGCAGAGGGGGCGAATCCGACAACGTTTTAGAAGCGTCAATTTGGCTAACCGAGGCTTCCTCCAAAATCGTAAAAAAGCATCCAATTGGCTAACCGAGGCTAGCAATTTCATCGTAAAAAAAAGACTCCAAAGTCTTTGTCGCACCCCCTCTGCTGCTATGGGCTTTGCAATCTCTTTTACGATAAAATCATTTAAGATGTCACAAACAGACTAATTTGTAAACCCTCACCTCGTAAATCAATCAGATTATTGGACTGGTCAGCGAGTTTGAAATTAATTCTCGTTAACGAATCATTATGACATCGCATGTAGACTGGATTAGTTCGAACCTCTATTATTATAAATCCGCATGGAGCTGTTGGTGCAAATGAATATAAAATATATTCCTGCTAAGCTTGATTGGATCGCTCGGATTTATTTGATAGCTTCCTTCGATAACATCACATACTAAATTCAATGCAATCACAGAGGATATATTGACGTTGAGCGGAGCGATATGCCTACCACCACCATCTGGGTCTTTATTATATGTCAAGATAGTTGGACCCTTATGTTGTTGTCTCCATGTTGGGAATATCGCAGTAAACTTCTTATTGATAAAATCTTTAATTAATTTTTTTAGTTCGTTTGCGTTATATCGAGGAAACTTGAAATTCGCTAGATCGGCTTCTGTTATATTGTAACCGGTTATTAAATTTCGCCTAGAGTAATTAATATTGTCATCGTTATG
This sequence comes from Unio pictorum, assembly GCA_030141615.1. Lineage (NCBI taxonomy): Eukaryota > Metazoa > Mollusca > Bivalvia > Unionida > Unionidae > Unio > Unio pictorum. The sequence goes on from JARLTB010000218.1 coordinate 570,099, forward strand.
ATTTATTATTACTTGAATTACTCGCTGGTTGATATATTCCATGTCGGATACAAGTTGATTTTATATTTCAATTCGTTTAATGATTTCACTCCGATTAGACTCATTGAAAGCTTGTTGTAGTTGTTGACTGTGTTTTTGATTCATTTCTCTAAAGTACTCAATAATTCTGTTATGATATATATTGATATATGTAATTGATTCTTGTGTCTGTCCAACCTTAAATCTCCAAAAGGCGGAATCCCGATCAACAAAATTAAAATAACTACCCGGTCGATATAATGTAGTAATTTCATGGTATGATTGTTTATCCATGACATAATCAGATTTATGTGGTTCAGGTGGAGGTGTTATTTCAGGCCATCCTAATATAGTTCTGATTGAGCTCTGATAGATATCTACTACATAACTGGGTGAGTTTATCTCAATCGCGGATGATAGTGTTGGTTCATGAACTGTTATAGCGATTTTCGATTCTTGTCCAGTAATGGATTTTATTCTGCGTTGTAATTCATTAATGATTTGTTCGATTTGGTAGGGACCAGATGGTAACGAAACAACGTTCCAGTCTGGAGTTCCGTCTTGTTTATTCTTATTCGCAAACACCAAGGAATTATTCGGTTGTTGACCACCAGATGCTACCGAGTTAGGCCAACTATGGTATACTCGTAGTTTTACTAACGCTATCTCCTTCACGGGAATTGGAGTAAGGAAATTCACACTGAATTCAGGATTCATTGATGCTATTGATATCATGCTGGTTTTCACCGGGTTTGTGTTCTCCACTATTCGTTGAAGTAGTTCTTGCAGTGTTGTCATTGTTATTATACTCATGTTGTTTTTCTAATTTTGACATCACGGAATCATAAACACGTACCATCGCTGAGAACTTATTATCGGATATTAATGTATCATCGAGTGACGATGATACCACTGAAGATAATTGCGAGTACTCTGTTGACACAACATGGAACTTAACTACGTAATCTTGCAGTTTGCGTTGACTACACGATGATATTTTTTTGTTATTTTTGAAATAATTCCCGCGATTTTTGTCGCCGCTGATATACAAATTGGAACAGCTATAGGAGCAATCATTGTCACCGAGGAGAGTATAATACCAGCTCCGGTGATTATACCACTCACCGAGTACACGGTAACATCGACTTCGGTGATTCTTCGTTTGTATTTTTTTTTTTATTTTTACTTGATACTCATCAGTGAGCGTTTTGAGCTTTGTTTGAAATTCTCTGACCTGATCATAGCGATATTGCGATGATGAAATCATTGTCGGTGATGAAATCATTTATTTTTTAAATCGTTTATGATTTCAATTTAGTTATTTACTTAAATCCGCTACGAATTCCACATACCATGTTACTGAAATCCTAGCCAAATTATTATCAATGGATACAATTGTGAATTGTTCAGATGTATCCTTGTCGATGATTGTTGATATCATATTGTTGACCCCAGATGGACTCGTTGATGAAATATTAAATTGAGTTGATGACACTAGTGTTAATCGATAAATACCCTTGACTGTTGCAGTGATACTTAATATATTGTTTGTAGGAGTCCACGCAAATGATCCGTATTGAATCGTGTATACTATATTGTTGGTTTTCTCATGAGGAATTTCTTTTCAATGATTTCTATCATCTTTGTTGGATCATCTTTGATTGCCTTGATGAAGGTTTTCATCTCATCGATGGATCTTTTAATATCAGGGAGTTTTATGTCAATTTTATCCAGCGTGGTTGCAAAACATTTATCAATGATATCTTTACGAAATGATGTAAACTTTTCAACGTGATCTGCATATTTGCTTTGATGTGTTGCTAGTTCCAACATAGCTTTTTATCTCTGTTAGCTTCGGTGTGGTCACCGGTGGATGTTCAAAGAAATCCAACATGATTTTGTCAATATTGTTAATTCTATCCATAATAGTTTTACCCTGATTGGAAAACAACGCGATAGTATCTTCTACTGCGTTGCGTTGTTTAACTAAAATATCATCAGGAGAAATATTACTCGTTTTCAATTTACCCTGACGATCTTGAAAAACAACTATTTCATTGGGAGGAATACTTGATAAGTTCAACATCTCAGCTATTTCATCTTCAATTATTTTTTTTACATCACCGGTTGCAGATATTTCCGCGGTGGGATTTTTGAACATTGAGATAGATCGTCCCCAACTATCGACCATTTTTATTTTATATTACTTCTCTATAAAAATCGATTACTCGTATATTCATTTACGACCCGATGATGTGGTTTTCACGATGATGAAATAGCGTCAAGGACATTCAATACTTCTATGCCGCATATTGGTGGGTCATTCATTTTCTGTGTTGGTAGCGTAAAATACCAATGAGGGGTGTTTAAGCGGTTTATATAACTCATAAATCTTTAGGCGGCGCTAACCCATATGAATCGAAATAAACAATCACACGCGGATCAATCGCGTATGCAACCCAGTGGGTTCCAGGTCCGGTGCTGTTATCGAGATTAATAATACCGGTTTCAGCGTTGTTTTTTCTGCCGGCAACTGATCTCTCATAAAGACACCTCTAAAGTTTTTTTATCGCTAATTTTTTAGCAGCATCGAGTAAATAAAAATTTGACATCGGAGTTAATAAACTGTTCCTGGTATTCTCAGACCCTTTCCCATGTACCATGAATACGGGGTTCCTGGTAATCTAAGACCCTTTACTCGTTTCTTTTTTTTATATCCCTGCCCGGTAACTTTCTTTAGTGCCATTCCTGCCGGGGTACCAACGGCTCCAAACGCTGCCGCTTTAGCCAACGCTGGGGCTGCTGCCGCAATCAACGCTGGTAACGCAGCGAAAAGTGGGAATATACCACCTGATTTTATCATGTTTTTGATCGCAGCTGCAGAGAGAGTAATCTGTACACCCTTTTTATCTTTGAAAGCATCATTGAAGTGTTTTATCTGACGAGTTGTCAGCAACAATTTATTCTGAACACCAGACATCTGATTGTGTTTCAGCGTTATCGTGGTTCCACATTTTTTTTAGTTGATTCCGATTACAGTTTCTTGAGTTGAGTAGGAGTTAACGTAACACTAACATGACTATATGAGATCTTATTATAAAAACACTCGCGTTTTGTAAATGATAGAATGATCTAATTGTTACATATTTTCCACTGGTGCATTGATTACTCTCATTCGTCCACCAACACCTTCGAGTAACATTGATTTATCGCTGAGAATGACGGCAACTGTTCTGTAATTAGCAATAGCAGCAGAACGCGTTACACGAGCTCTAAAGTGTATATCATCGACGGATTGTCTTGTTAAATCAAGATGTTCCAGCAAAAAGTAAACAATCGGATATAGGTTTTTAAAATCAGATTGTGATATTTGTAGACCGCTATCAACATTTTGATCGCGTCCCATGTATGACAACAGACGATGATACACGCGCGCAATGTGGTTGTGATCGTAATCAAGTTGTATATCCTCAGATGGTTCCTGTTGTCCGTTTATTCTCAGCGAGACTTCATTACACCCAATTTGATCAAATATCATATGGCTGCGTTCCTGAGAGTTTCATTGAGCAGTATTATGTAACGCAATAATTATATGAAGTGGAGCTGAAACACCTTGTTTTGATGCCAGGTGCCATGTAAGTGTACCATCAACATCATCCTGTTTAGTATCCGTGGTCACTGTTAGCCAACTCAATAATGATTTTGCTCCTTGATTCATGAATGATAGTAGTTGGCCATCTGTTGTGATTGATGGAGTCATTACCGGCGTCCACAATGATAGTTTTGTAAAAATTACTTTACCAGGATCAACACCATCAGCACGCCATATTGCATTATTATCATCACCCTGTCGAACGAGTACTACTGTACGCTTCGCTCCATAGATAACTTTTCTAACATTTCTACAGAATCCGAAAATGTGATGCAATGGAATCGCGCAGGAAAATTGTCGACGCGGTCTTTTCTACATTGATACGCGTGTTGCAAATCCTAGGTTGTAATTAGGATTAGTACTTTTTATAATATCAAACGCAGCACCTGGTCTTGGTTCGTGTTCAAAAGTATCATCTGGTTGATCAGCAACTCCAGTAGCTACTGATGTCCGTAATTTAGTATACTGAATATGATCAGTGTTATCAGTAATATCCTTAGTGAACATCATAGATGGACCTGCCGATCTTGTATAATCGTCAGAATATCTCGCTAATCCGATTATTGTTGTGGCGATATCAACCTCATGCTCAATGGATTCAATTTCTCTTCCATTAACCATATATCTGTCACTTTCGAATAACGCCATGATACCATTATTGACAAAACCAACTTGGATATTTGCGTGATCTGCATATGGTATATTAACTGCAACATTTGTTACGAGTTCTCCTTCCACTTCAATAAATGCTTCACACGGAAAAAAATATTTGCTGGTATCATGGACTTGAAGTTCGATTTTTGCTCTAATATGTGGTTGTACTGCATGATAGGAATATAATTGATAATCGAGTACAGAATCATCCATGCGCACTTGGGCATCCATATCAAAAGCTGGATCAGGTGTCCGTTTGAACATTTTATTATATTTTCCTTGGTCTAAATCGTACTTTTGTCGTGATTTTAAGCCACTTCCCGCTATCATATTTGCGGTAATATTATCTTGGTTGCTAGTGACCAACGACGTAGTCGCCAATGATGCTAATTTCTGATCCACTGCGTTATTTATTATTTTACTAACACTTGCAGGCATCACTTCTGTAGATGGTAACGGCAATGATGGAGTCGCTGGTGGTTTCCTTCGCCGTCGAACTAGCGACATTTGTTTTTCCTTCGCGGCGGAAAACGCCTTCCCGGCAACATCTCCAACAGCGCTAATACCCTTATCACGAATAACATCAATGGCTTTCATTGATAACTGTTTTGCTAATGGCGCTACTTTTGGAGCCATTTTTGAAAATAACCCTGCAATGGTATTGCCAAGACCATCACCATAGTACGCTCTATAAACAGGCAATCGTGAGTTTACTACATAAATGCTGGTTGGTTTATCGTGGTTGTAGTGTATGATCATGTTATTAAATTACTAGTAATTTAAATAATGGTGCATTGGGGAGTTATCAGTTATAATCCATATACTAAATATTATAATAAATTAGGTTTTTGTGTAAAAAGAGGTGGTAAAATTTTTGAATTATCATGGAATGATGTATTAGGTAAAAATAAACAAAAAGGTTACACAAACATGTATTATTATATGTTCCGTAATGATAAAAAAAATCACGAATACTTTATTAAGTTTAGTAATCAATAATAAATATTTTGAAAATGGTTCGTACAAAATAAAAATATATAACTGGGCTGATTGCATAGATTATTACGAACATTATCAGGATGTTATATCCCGTTGGCAACTTTATTCAATGAAAATGGTTGATTATATCATATCGTTGATTATTGTTGATAGTAGTGTATGAATTAGTCACTATGATAACCGTAAAAATCCCTTTGATGCTCGGTTAGCTCGTCAACAAACTCTCGATATACATCAATATCCATGATGCCGCCTTGAAATAACCGCCTGCAGATATCAGCTGCTTCATTAATTATTTCCGGTGAGTTATTTCCAGCTCGTTTCCCTCCGATGAGTACTTCTGATCGTGCTATATCGCTGAGAATATTACCGGGACAACTAACTAGATCACTACCTGGAACGGAGTATCTAACTCTATTTGAGGTTCCACTCTGAGAAAAACCCTTTCCTTTTTTTAGTGATACCAGTTGCACCTTTTTCAGAATCAGCTTCTGCCATTATTTCTATTTCATCTGGGGTTGGGTCTGTATACGGTGGTGGTTGTGGGACACCTTTTACCTTGGCTAGAAAGGCTTTAAAACCAGAGTGTTGTATTCATGTGATTTTAGTTCCACCATGTTTCGCCAAATATATTTTTGATGCCCAGGTGTATTTGTCTTTTATAAAAGTTTCAAACTCGTTTTTTAAATGGTTCTCTCTTATACACGTTGGAAAATCTGTTCTAGCAAATTCAGCTAATTTATCATCTGTATCGAATCTTCCAATTTTATTCATCATTGCGGTTGTAAATATATTTTCGGATGAATAGTCTTTTCTTGCAGTAGCACCTTGTTGTTCAGGTGGTTGGGAGCTAGTATCAATATCACCTAATCGTTCAATTTCTTTATCAGTTAATATATCACCATGGAGATTTTGTAAAAAAATTTGTATTTGTTCAATTTCCGTTGCTATTTTTTCAAGTACAGGAAGAAGAGGCGTTTCTTTCCTTTTCCCTTACTCGGGGATATCTCCGTATATTGCTCTTTCAGTGGCTGATACGACCACTTTGGTTGCTGTGGTTATTGGTTTAAACAGGTCTTTAGTTCCTGTTAAAAACCAGTCTGTAAACTCTGTCTAGCTTGTAGTTTCTCTCGAACAGAACGCGGATTGGAATGAATTTCATGTGCTAATCTATTCGTTAGTGCTTAGTTTACCATTATAAATTAATGTACGGTCTAAATGAAGTGAAGTCACCATAAATGATTTTAATAAGAAAATCTCTAATTGATTCATTTAGAGATCGTAGACCATTTAACCCGATTGATAAAAACCGGATTTTTCTGGATTTTTTGTTGATTTTTAGTCATTGCTGCTCGTTTTTTGGCCATTTTTGGTCTGAAAATCACAAAATTATTTTTAATGAGAATTTTTATAATTGATTCATTTAGAGATCATACACCATTTGTCCCTCTTTTTTTAATAAAAAATGCAACAAAAACAGTGAGAAATATCAAAAAGTCGCATACAAAATGACCTAAAAACGACTAAAAAATGTCAATAATAAAAAAATAATTTTTCAGTATTATAAAATCATTTTCTTTTTTTATTGCTGGATCACTCGGAAATCACAAAATGATTTTTAATGAGAAATTCTCTAAGTGATTCGTCGACTATATGCCTGTTACGCGATTTGAACATGTGGCACCTCGGAATCTCAGGACGAGATTCCAACCTGTAACGAATGCTCTAACTATTCTTATCTACAGGTATATGATTTTGATAACGATATATGTGTATGCTGTGGTATATTGTCAAATGTTTGTATCCCCTTTGTTATTTTCGACAAATCAGTTATTGTGGTTTTTCTTTCCGTGTTTGCGTACATGTAGGGCAATAACAGAGGTATTGTTTTGTAGGGAATTATGTCTGAGGTAGAGTGTCGTTTTGTTACAGGGTCAAACTGATATAATAATGACAAGAGATTACCTTATGCGGAAAATAAACCAAAAAAAAAAGAATACAATTGTTTATAAATACTACGTATTTGATTCGTTTTCTTACAAAAACAGATAATTGATTAACTCGTTTGAGATCCAAAACCATCCAATGAAATCCATTGAAATCAGGTGACAGCGTTTCAAATAATCTATTGATATTACCTCTCTTTGCTAAGCCGACATACCCGCACGAGTTATCCCTCTTATTGCTATATACTATAGTACAAAATGAAATTTAGATGTAAATGAATTGAACTCTTTGTCCATTTGTTCTGGAAATGTTTGGATTGGTAGACACATATCTGAAAAAACACTGGATGCCAATAGTGTTATAACGATATATGATTGATTGTAGTATGCTGATATCGCTGATTGTCAGTGAAGCGATTATATCATATCACGCGCAGACTGAGGTTTGGTTACCACAACCCAATCTAGATAGTATAATCAATGAAAACAAAATACAATTTCCCGATCTCGACGAAGAATATATCATGAAATGGTCCAAACAGTTATTTGAAATCAGAAACAAAGACGCAAAAGATCTTGGTAGAAGAATAATCGGTAAATTCACTCAGGGTGGCAAATACGACAATACAAGGTATTCTTTACGGTTAATTATAGATAACGTTAAATACGATTTTATAATCGCGGATATAACATCTAAGGGTATATACGTCAATCGTAAAGACGCTTTCTTGTCAGATGGAACCAAATTGGGTACAATTGTTACTTACATCGATGGATACAGTCTTCAGTATACACATTTGAGGGCGTCTATGCTAGCTTATGCTTCTATTAATCTGTTGTCGATGATAAATATATTTCCTGACACCGCAGTTAGAGTCGCCACTGATTCATTTTACATAGACATGAAACACAGCAGCGCAGTGGCTAAATTCACTAATTCTGACGAGAGTTGGGGATCATGGAGAATTAAGCGGGAAATACTGCATGATTATTCCAAATCAGCAGATGTTACGATTGAAGATAAATATTTGAAAAATAATCAGATATCGGAACTATCTAACGCACCTCAGATATCTGATCCAATATGTAGATACAAAACTATTTACTTAAACGGCTGTGGTGGGTCAGGAAAGACGACTCGTGCAATTGACTTATTTCAAGGGAAATCAAACATGATCGTGCTAACACCGACCCACAGACTTGCCAGAGAGATTAAACAACGAGGAATTAATGCAAGCACTTATCATAGTTTCTTTTGATGGAAAGGCGATGAATTGACTCCTGATCGAATGGGCGAGAAATATATCCCTGAAGTCGTAATTTGGGATGAGATATGCACGGTGTCGTTAGATGTATTACAAAAGTGTCTCGAGTGGTTATTGCTATCGAATGCAAAAGTCGTCATGTGCGGTGATCATGGCCAATCACCACCATTTGCCGGTTTATCCCCACATGATTGGTTGAAGAATTTTGTAGACTATTATGAAGAAATTAATACCGACCACAGAGCACTTGGTGAATAATTACGCGAGTTCAAGAAACTAATTAGATTACAACCGGATTGAATCCAATGTGAAATAGCGCGTGAAATAATTTCGGAAACACCATTAAATATTTCTGTAAAGCGTGGAGACCAAACGATTTGATAGTAGCAAGTAGAAAAATAGTCAGAGACACACTTCAGATGAAATTATTTGAGTTACATACAGAAAACTTTGCAATACTTCCAACACCGCTGTGTGATAGCCCCAAGGATACACGAAGACAGAATAATGAAGTTGATATTCCTGGGCAAAGTGAAAAACAGGTTTTAGTGTTAAATGATATTGTGTTGGTTGATATCAACGTCGTCGAAGATGCATTGCGCGCTGATAAATGCCCATGGACGCTAGATTAAGCAGCAACAATACATTCTTCGCAGGGATTGACTATATCAGATAAAATTGTTTGGATGGTAGATAATCACATCGAGTGGTCGAATTTAGTTATCTCGCAGTATCCAGAGTAAGAAGAATAAATCAAATTCGAAGAGTTGTTTTAGAAGCTAATAACACTACAATCAATGATATTATCAGCGATGATATAATCAGAAAAAAACTATCTGGTTATAAACAACAGGATAAAAAAAATAACAGAGAATTTGATATTGATGCTGAATTAATAACCACAGAATAATCATTGCACGAGTTGCAATTGTGTAATGAGTTGGCGTTGGTCTGATAAAGACTCTTGACAATTTACCGTAGACAGAACAAATAGCAGCGTAGGTCATACAAGAGATAATGTGATGCTGACATGTCTTGAATGTAACAGACGCAGAGGCGCTAGTTAAAACCACGCGGTGGTAATTGAGTATCCTCGGGTATCACTTGTAGTTGTTCACGAGTAAATCCTCGCTGAGGAGCAGTTGAATCCAATCTATAGATTGCTGGTCTAGCAGTGGATCGTATTATGTTAGATATTGTATATACAGTAACACTCCAAATAGGATCAGTAGCTCTTTTTGTGCCATCTTCAAGCTCTCCTGGTTCATATAAATACCTAACAGTAACATTACCGAGAATTGGTTGTTTTGAAAAATCTTTATGCGGTTGTACGGATATATACTTCTTTTTAATCGCGTTGTTAGGTTTCATGTTAATTGTTAGAGTAATCTCATTATTCAACGTGGTAATTACGCCTGGTAATCTCTTGACCCATTCACGAGATCGTTTATCCTGAATAAATTCCTTCGCGTATTGATATCCAAATAACCGCTCAGCAAGTGTCCGATTAAATCGTTCAATAATTGCCTGATCGAGATGTAGTGCAGTATGCCCTCGTCGTAATTCGGTATTATGATTTTTCATCATTGATAGAACCGCACCCTGAAATACCTTGCCAGGATCAACTTGTAATAGATTTGGCAGCGCAGAGGACCCCTTCGATAAATCCTTTCAAACGCAGAAGCCACTTCAGTTGATGATTTCGCCTTTAATGGCTCTGCTTGTTTGTATCGACTCGCAACATCAACTACAGTTAACGCGTATTTGTAACCACCATCATATGGTAGAAATAATATATCAGCTTGATGAACTTCATTAGGAATGGTCACATCAAATTGCGAGTAGTTAATTTGTTTAGGCGGCGGTAGATAAATTTGCAATATCGCCTGTTTGGATAACCTATCCGCTTCAGTGGTATATTTCACCGCTGCTGCGCTAGCGAGTTTACTGATTGCCGCTTTACCCCTCCAATATCCTCTTGGAGAATAATAAATAGATTCCATTTTGTTATTAATTACCAGCACCTAACATCAATTTACCTTTCACAGCCGATTTGACTAACCATGAATTCAACTTTTCTTTGAAGGATTTATTAGTGATAGAATCCAACGCATGAATTAATTTAACATCCGCGAGACGTCTGTGTTGCAGATTACTAATTTTATAAGCAACAACATGAGCATAACACGCCTTATCAATAGCGTTTATTGGATATTCACCCGGTCGAGGCTGGTTTTGATCATTGAGTCTGATATCGAGTCTTGTCCCAGGTCCACAATAACTATATCCTGGAAAGTGTTTTTCTCCCGGATACTTTGCTCATGGTGTCCCTGGAAGTTTTACTAATTTGGCTGCAATATCACCTCCTCGTTTTTTTAAATCCTTAGAAATAAATCTAAATTTGTTTGTACTACATTGTACAAACTTACCAGAGAGTGCTGATCTGTTATTGCTAGTTGTAATCGTCGTCAAGTCATCTGTGCCAGTATGCTTCTTACATTTCACACACTATAGATCCATAATATATTATGTTATATGAATGTAATTGATTATTCAGCTACCCGACGACGGGAACATATTAAACACCATGCGATGTTACCGAATTCAATTAGAATGAGTATAATTGGACCATTTGGAAGCGGCAAGACACAACTGCTACTTAATTTGATAACGAGATTGATGAAATGGAAGAAGTTGTATTTGGTCGCCCCGAGTGTAGACAATCAGAGATGTTACAACGTGTTAAAGGATGCTAACGAGAGAGCAATAGAAATCAACGGCGAAGGTATTATTGAATTTATAACCGATATCGAAGAAGCACCGATAATTGATGATATCGATGGAAGTATTAACAACTTAGTCGTATACGGTGATGTGATGTTAGACAATCAAAAGAATCCTGCTAGGATATTTTCCAGGGGCAGACACAAAAATACTGATGTGATATATGTCACTTAACGGTACACTCAAATACCAAAAGTGATCAGAGATAATTGCAATTTGTTATGTATATTCAACGGAGTTGACACACATACTCTTAGAAATATTTGGCAAACTTGGTGCGGCGGTGATATGGATCATAATCGATTTAGAAATTTCTTTAGCCACGCTCAGTCAATCCCACACGGATTTGTGACGATAAATTTATCAGATCCTCGGACGCGATATCGTGTCGGACTTGATAAAATATTCGGTTAACCCATAGCAGCAGAGGGGGTGAGTGCCAAAGACGTTGGCGTCTTTTTTTAATGCTTTTCGAGGAAGCCTCAATTAGCCGAATCGACGCGTCTCTATAACATTTACGAGGAAGCCTCAGTTTGCCAAATCGACGCCTCCAAAATTTGATCTATTCAACCCTCTGCTATTTTGCCAATGGACACTTCTATTAAGCATTTTCGAGGAAGCCTCAGTTTACCAAATCGACGCCTCCAAAAATTGGTCTGTTCATCTCCTCTGCTGATTATGATGATATCATGTTAGACAATCAAAGAAATCCCGCTAGGATATTGAGAAGAGGCAGACATAAAAGCACTGTAGTGATATATTTCACTCAGTGATACACACAAATACCAAAAGTGATCAGAGATAATTGCAATATTATTGCTGTATTCAACGGAGTTGATACACATACGCTACGAAATATTGACCAGACTTGGTGCAACGAAGACATGGATTATAATCTTTTTAGAAATTTCTTTAGTCGCGCTCAGTCAATCACACATGGATTTGTAACGATAAATTTGCATGATCCTAGATCAAGATATCGCGTCGGACTTGATGAAATATTCGGTTAAAAAAGATTGTTATCCCCACAGCAGCAGAGGGGGGTGCGACAAAGACTTTGGAGTCTTTTTTTTACGATGAAATTGCTAGCCTCGGTTAGCCAAATGGATACTTTTTTACGATTTTGGAGGAAACCTCGGTTAGCCAAATTGACGCTTCTAAAAAGTTGTCGGATTCGAGCCCTCGTCTGCTTCCTCGAATAAAATTACAAACGTCCTAGCACAGTAATGAAATATTCTAGTAGAATAAAGTTCGAGTCCAAGATGAAAGACGATGAAGTATAGCTGCAGTCTGTATTGTTTATCTACAGTTCCGTGTAGAATCACAAGATTATCCACTTCGGTTTTGGAAATTCGAATTAAAGTTTTATAAATTTTCTTTGTCCAATGATTCCAAATGAGCACATCAAATATTTCCACAGACATGAAGTAATCCTTGAAAATCGAAATGAACGAAAGAAAATACTCGAAAAACTGGCTACAACAGAAGAACTTAATATCAAGTGTAAAAAGCCAAATACTGAGAATATTTCACTGAAACAAAGATTATATCTTATTCTAATACTCAGTAAGGAAAAGAAGAAAGAAAGGGGGGAGGGAAACGTCATTCTGTTTATTTCACGTACTCCTTAACATGACCTTGACGAGAATAAACCATTGTATTTAGTACAAATGTTAGTTACTTCTAAGTTCACCAGTCCCATCTTAACCCTGACAAGAACCAATTAGTTTTAAAACAAATTAAAGCCTTTTACGAGACTGACCCTAACCCCGAATCAAGGTTAGGATCTAGGTCAACATTAGTTGTTTACCAAAGAATAATTCAGGTCAACCGATTTTCTGATAAAACATCATCTTTAGTGAATACATTTCCATTACAATAGCATGTAGTGCAAAGTAAAGCGGACAAACAATTGAATTAATATTATTTATATATATATATATATATATATATATATATATATATATATATATATATATATATATATATATATATATAAATATATATATAATAATAATAATAATAATAATGATAATGATAATGAAGACTTTGTATAGCGCCTAATCTTTCAAAGCTCTAAGCGCTTTACACCATCAATAATGATATGACTACACTACAGAACAACAAATGACAAAAACAATGAAACTGGAAAACATAAAAACATGCTGAAAACATATAAGATACAAAATATGATTACGTCGCTAAGTTTGACCCTGCAGTCGAAACAGGTGAGTCTTAAGATCACTCTTAAAAGGGACCACTGTGTCTTTTTGTCTAATTTCAATGGGCAATTCGTTCCACGTCACCGGGCCCTGGTGTGCAAACGAACATTGTCCAGATGATTTTGTTTTCACCTTGGGAACAATGAGTATACGATTATCAGAAGAAGAGCGTAAGGATCTAGCTAGTGTGTACACATGGGTGATGCTGGATAGGTATGTTGGACTGGAGTCTGTCATTGAAACATAGCACAGAGAACAAAGTTTGTCTTTGATTCTGTATCGAATTGATAGCCAGTGTAGGGTACAGAGCAGTGGTGAGGTGTGCTCTGATCGAGGTACGCTAAAGATGATCCGTGCAGCTGTTGCTTGAACTTTTTGAAGTTTCTGAAGTAAATATTGTGACGAACCAAACAGAATTGAGTTACAATAGTCCAGTCTTGAAAGTACTAATGAACACACAAGTGTTTTAGTGGCATCAACTGAAAGATATTTACGAATGGAACTGATGCGTCTCAATTCAAGATATGCAGCTTTGCATATGTTCATGACATGTTGGTGCAATGTGAGAGTACTGTCGAGAGTAAAGCCTAGGTTCTGTATTGACTGTTAGAATGTAATGTTGGTGTGTTGCTGATATTTATTGTCTGTGGTAAAGGATGTGAATGAGAAAGTCTTTGTGTTGTGATCAGAATAGCCTCAGTTTTATTATCATTCATCTGCAGCTTGTTACATGTCATCCACGATTTCACATCAGAAACTCACTTATCTACTCCATGGATGGTAGCATCAACTTCAGTTGGGTGGCTAGACTTGTATATTTGGGTGTCATCAGCGTACAATTGGTGCGACGCTGTGTGATGATCTATGACACTTGAGAGCGGCTGAGTGTACATAATGAAGAGAACAGGTCCAAAAACAGATCCCTGTGGAACACCACAACATACATCAACTGGGCTGGAGTGTATTCCATTTGCAGATATAATTTGTGTCCTGTTGACTAAGAAGGACCTCATCCACTGTAAGGCTATATTCTGAATGCCAAATACATGCTGAAGACGGTGAAGTAATATATCATGGTATATTGTGTCAAATGCTGCAGATAAATCCAGGAGAGTGAGATCTGTAATCTTTCCACTATCTTAGCAGAGAGAATGTCACTAAATACTTTCAGAACAGTAGTTTCCGTACTGTGGCAAGGGCGATATGCAGACTGTACATTGCTAAAAAGACTGTTTGAATTCAAATGAGATACAAGCTGAGTTAGGACAATCTTTTCTAAGATTTTTTATGTGAATGGGAGATTAGAAACTGGGTGGTAGTTCTTTAAATCGTTATGGTCCAGTGTTGGTTTCTTCAGCAGTTTCTTTACGATGGCAGTTTTGAAAAATGATGGGAATTCCCCTAATGAGAGATAGATATTAATAACATCAGTTAGTGAAGGCAATATTGGGTCTAAGCACTCAAGCAGCAGTGATGTCGGAATAGGATCAAGTTCACAAGACTTTGGTGCACTTTTCATCACGACTGTCCGTACTAAATCAATAAAAACAGGTTCAAATGCTCCTAACGGTTGTCGCTGAAATTCTGCATCATAGCTGTATGGTGACGAATTAGTTGAAATTGTGCTGTCAAGTGAATCTCTAATGGTTTGTACTTTGTCATCGAAGAAATTTGCAAATTGGTCTGGTAGGTCTAGTGGAGAGAAGGTTGTTGGAAGTGGTTTACATTTGTTCCTTGACATTAGTTATATATATATATATATATATATATATATATATATATATATATATATATATATATATATATATATATATATATATATATATATATATATATATATATATATATATGAAGAATACAAATCATATGGCATATAACAGTCCTTTCAAATGCACTGGATCCAGCAAGGGATCACGTGTGTCAGGGATTGAATAAGATAAATGCAATAAACTGACAAGCAACAGTGCAAAAACTAGTATCACTCTAGCCTGAGCGCTTTCGACTCTCAATGAGTCTTTATCAAAGGCAAATACAGAACATAGACAAGACATACAATTAAAATACAAAAACCGTGTTTACAGAACTTTACATGCCTGTTTCTACAGGAATTAAGCCTTGAAATTTTTTATGTTACAACTAGTTGCGGATGCTGTAAAATGTGAAATCGATGAGCCAAAGCGACACATATGTTTTTGTATGTAAATTTATGTACGCGCAAATTATATCCCGGATATTTTGTATTAGTAGTTAGAGGCTAGTAAGCAAATTTAGAGAATTATTTAAAAGAAAATGTGTCAGCTGGAAAAGATAATTAAATTTGTGCATGGCTGTCTTTTTCTAGTCTTCTTGGTTTAAACCACTTGGTTTTAATGTTCGAAGGCGTCGTATCCAGTAAGATTCTTTTCTTTCCTGGTTTCGGAACTCCAGTTGTGGTTGTGAGCAATTGCAATAAGTGTTATATCACTGAAGGTGTGGTCAGGGGAAGAGAAGTGTTCTGCGACCAGACTTCTGTATAGCTTCTTTGTTATCCAATCAGATCTATGAAGGTTGATCCTTTTGTGTAGCCTCTCAGTTTCTCCGGCATACTGCAGGCTACAGATCTTACATGTGATGAGATACATTACATTCTCTGTTTTCACGTTTGTTTGAACCATGTATGTTTAGTTTTTCTCTCGTCACTGTGCTAGAAAAAGTCCTGGTTTCTATCATGTGTTGACAGGTTTTGCACCTTTTATCGCGACAGGGACCAGATTGACTAAGGTGGTCTTGATTAGTGATTGGCGCTAGCTTCGCCCTGACTAGGATGTCCTTGAGGTTTTTTGGTCTCCGGTAGGCTACTACAGGTTTGTTCGGGAGGATTAACTTTAGTGCATCCGATGATTCTACGATGGGCCAGTGTTTCCCGATGATTTTACCTATTTTGGGGTTGTCTGGATGGTAGGTCAGGATAAATAGTATCCTATCAGCCTTTTCCTTCTTTCCATATTTTAGTAGGTCATCGCGGTTTGTTTGATTAGCCCTTTGGGTTGCCTCAGTAATCAGGTCCTTGTCGTAGCCTCGTTAAATTAAATGTTTAGATAGCTCTTCAGACCTTTTTAGGAATGTGTCATCGTCGGAGCAAATTCTGCCTATCCTCAGTGCCTGGCTATATGGGATGTCTGTATGGAGTTTGTTTTCTACCAGTCTGGTTGTTGTGTCTAGGAAAACGTGGTTTAAGTTGGAGACTTCAGCCGTGAATTTTATTGAAGGATGGAAATTGTTTGCCTTTGATATGAAATCATCCAGATTTTCTCTTCCAAGGGGCCATTTTTGTACCCATTGTGGTTCCATTAATTTGAAGGTAGTTTTTTTCATTAAATTCAAAGTTGTTGAGTTTTAGGACCAGTTTATTGCATTTATATATATATATATATATATATATATATATATATATATATATATATATATATATATATATATATAACACTCTCCCAATAAAAAAGAAAGATTTAGAAAGGTTTCTTTTTACCATATATTATTTATACATGAGTTTTAAGAAAAATATAAGTAGTACTCTTTTGAATTATAGACAGTACCCTGTCATACCTAAAAATCGGATCATTTACTTTTAATTATCTTCCGAGATAGCCTTGACCTTTGCATTTATAGTTTTTGTCCACGTCCCAGAATATGTCGTAGATAAGTTACACTTGCTCGGCAGAACTCACCTTTAAATAAATTGTCAAATTTGCATCGGCGAGTCGGTCACAGAATTTCCGAATTGTTGATAAATGCTCTATCTAGGTGTCGTTGTAGATGATGACATCGTCGATGTAAACATCACAATTATCTAGACCAGAGGTGATCATATTCATAAGACGTTAAAAGGTACTTGGCGACCCTTTCATGCCAAACGGTATTACTTTATATTGGTAATCACGAATGCCGAAATTTCCTTTGTGTTTCCGTTAGTGAAATTTGCCAAATCTTTTCAGATTTTCAGAAGGTCACATTTAGTGACATACTTGGCATTTCCGATTTTATTGGTACAGTTATACATTCTTACTACTGGAAATGAATTTGTCTTTGCCACACTATTCACCTTCCTATAATCAGTAAACCTACGGAGAGTTTTATCTATTTTGGAAAAAGTATGCAAGGTGAACTCCACACCCTTTAATTGTGATCTATAAAATCGTTATCCAGCAAATGCTGAATTTTCTTTTTCAAATATTCATGTTTGAAGGGGTTCATTCTGAACGGATGTTGTTTCACAGGTTTAGAATGTACAAATTCAGCGTCATGGACAATTGGAAATCTAGAAATAAAGGCTCAATGTCATGGAATTTTTGTTGTTGTTGTTGTTTTTGTTGTAGGAACAGATGCAAATATGCGCAAGGTCAATTAATAACTCTCTGAGTTCATTTCTTTCTTGGTCTTGCAAATGGGAACGTTTATTGTCCAGATTATTAATAATTTCTGAATTCCAAAGATTTGCCACTCCATGTTCAGTTTAATCCGATGATATTCCTTCACTTAACTATTCACAAAGTGGGACAGGTACAACTAATTTAGTTGCATGTTTATATCTTTCAATATACTGGAACTCCTGTAATTTATTTAGATCCCAGGAGTACTAATATAATTTACTGTGATTTTCTTTTAATCTTTGTAAGGATCATTAAATCTAATATGAAGAAAATTTGGAATAATGAGCTAGAGAAGTCAATATTCATTGCCAGACTCAAACGTTCTCTCCATTGTAGTTCTGTTAATCAAAAATTTCACTTTTTACTCGAATTGCTGAATGCCAAATTCAAGCATAATAGGCTGGAAAATTTCAGAATTAAAATTTGACTTTTAACTCAATTGGACAGATTAAGCATGGCAACATTGAGTAAAACATATTTATCAAAGCTTTTCTATTGTTTAAGAAAATATGTTCCTCAAAGGAATTGCCTCTGGTAACATTCTTGACACACACATAATGGTCAAGATATGTTGGTTAGCTGACTTGATGCTAGGTAAGAGACCAATACAATCTACCATATATCTACTAAATGGTTCGTCAAATGCAGAAATACGTTGTATATGAGCTTTAAAATTCTTCTGATTGGCTTTTCCAACCGTTATACAAGTATAAGATCTACAGTATGTGCAAAAGTCACTTTTGATTTGTGACCAATACATGTAAGTAAAGATCATCAAAGGCCTGACCATTATTATTATTAATTCCTATGTGTCCAGCGAAAGGCGTTTCATGAGCCAGACTAAATATTTCATGTATATAAGGTTTTGAAACTACAGTATGATAATTCACTGACCACTCATTACCAGCAGGTATCTCGGGAAGACCCCATTGTCTCAAAAGAATTCCATTTTTAATGACATAATAACAGACGGGTACTTCAGAGGCTTCATTGTCAGCAAATGGATCTTTGAAATAAACAGGAGATCTCAGGATCTTGTCCTGTTCGACGACAAGTGATTGTCGTTTGTCACCCGGATTAGAATACAGAGAATGTGTAGTTAAAAGAAGATCACTGTGAGATCAATACTTTCTGATTGATCCAAACAAAGAGTGAAAGTGGCCTCATCAAAGGCCTGACCAATACATGTGTCAGCTAAAAGAATACTAACCTGATCAAAGTCATTCTCAAGAGCTTTCTTTGCCATTGCTCTGTAACTGAACAAGCTGTGAAGAAATCAGGCAATTCTTTGTCAATTGGATCGACGTTCTGATGCAAGAAGTGTTTGTCAGTTACAAGTTGATTCACCACTTGTTTGTCTCCAGCTAGGTCGTTGCCTAGTAATAAATAAATGCTCTCTACATTAAAAACAGACTGTTCAATCTGTCATGGGTCCTGAGACTAAGTCTGATGACAAATTTACACAATGGATAGTAACATTAACAAAGCCGAACTCAGCTTCCAGAATATGAACACTCATTAGATAAAGACTTTCAGAAAAGCAATGTACCTAAAAATAAAAGCAGTATAAGCTCCTATGTCCTTTTAAAATGTTAATAGTGGTGTAATTGGCCGAATCATCCATGCGTGATATAGAATCCTTTGATATGAATGCTTCTTAATTCTCCATTATACAATCAGGCTGGGGATTTTTTTAGATCCAACAAATGTATTGCTTTCAATGCATGACCGTAACCTTGATCTATTAGAGATAAGTGCACGTTGAACAGGTCTGTTTTGATGATGATGCCTTTTTTCAGTCTGTAGCAATCAGAAATTACATGTCTTTTTACTTATAATACCTATACATAAGAAGAGACAAGGATCTAGATTAAAACTTCTCTGAGGTTTGATTTTTAAACGTTGATCCAGTTTGAGTTACAATGTCTTGTTTTAGGCTAAAATATCTGTCTGCAAAAAAGATTCTTGAGTGAAAGTCTTATTTACAAACGGAACTGTTAAATTTAAATTTTAATTACTCATCAGCGGCACGAGCAGTATTTTCTAAGGTTTTTTTAATGTTGTGCTCGCCAAGATACGTTTGAATGTCATCATGGACACAGTTCCTAAACTATTCAAGCATTACAAGTTGTTTGAGACTTTCATACTTGTTTTCAGCTTTCTTGGCTAAGCACCATCTATCAAATATCTGCACTATTTATCTAGCAAATTCGACACGAGTTTGTCCAGTTTCTTGTAATAATGTTTGAATGCTTGGCGATAAGCTTCACATAACCCATTAAGATGTATTCTTTAACCGCATCATAAGTCATCATTTTGGTGAAATGACAGTGAATGGTAAATAACACTAGCCATACCAGTGAGTACACATTGTAAAAATGAATGAAGTCAGGTGCTCCCTTGACCATTTCAAATTTTTAGCAACTTTATCACAACCAGAAAAATTTGTCTACTACTCTTTCTCTGAAAGGGGGCAATAACCTAGTGTTCTTCGCAAGATCAAAATGTAAATATAGTATGAATGTGGTTTTCACTTTCCAGCTGTATTTTTTCATTCTAAATTGACATTCCCTCCATTCTTTCTCCGTTTGCATCCGCATCTGTCTCTCTCTTCCCTTCTCATGTTGCATTTGTCTTTATTTGTACTGCATTTGTCTGTCTCTTTCTTCATTATCTAACTCCAGTTGCATTTGTTTTTCTTGTAACTGCATTTATCTTTCCTTTGTTTTTCTTCCTTATCTAACTACATAACTATAATTGCATGTGTTTGTTTTGTAACTGCATTTATCTTTCTTTTCGTTTTCTTCCTAATCTTGCATTTCCATTTCTTTTTCTGGTAACTTTATTTATCTATCTTTCTCGTTTTCTAAAGCTTGAGTTTCCTTAACTCCAATTACATTGTGTACTTTACTTTGTTTTCGTTTTTTTTAACATTTAGACCAGTGTTTGATACTGACTGACTGATCGAAAATCAAAGTACTTTTTATCAAAAACATTCCTTTCTACCAAATACTGAACCAAAATATTCCTTTTTTGTTGTTTCGTTATAGAAGCTTTCGCTTCGGAAAGATCTTATTTTCTCGCCGGTTGAATTAATTCATCTTTTTGAAAACGTCTAATTATTCCTGGCTAGATTTTTAAAGAAGAAAGATATTCAGTCTTGATGACCTTTTAGAAAAAAAGCTCGGCGATCTCACTTGAACAATTGTTGAGGAATTGGGGAATTCAAATTCAAATTTCACAAAGTTTTCTGAAATATTTCAGCCTAAATTCAGAATCTCATGGACAGGCTACCCAATTCTTCGTAACGAGTTTATTCTCTATTAAAGAGTAACACAGAACAAGGGAAAACAACAAGCTTTCAAGATTTTAACAAATATTTATTTCCCTGGAAAATGTTTGTAAAAATGGAAAAAGAACTTACAGTTTTAAAAATCAAATCGAAAATTAATCCAAGAATAATGCACGAATTAAATTACAAAGTCCTTGTGCAGTATAGAAATATTCTAATAGATTAAAGTTTGAATCCTGTTGGAAAATCCAAGATGCAAGACGAGAAATGATTATCTACAGTTCATTGTAGAATCACAAGTTTTCACACTGCCGTGTGTTGGAAATCCGAATAGAATTTTGATGAACTGTCTTTGTTTAACGATTTTATATGAACACCTCAAATATTTCTAGAGATACGATGTAATCATTTAACATCCAAATGCACTGAAGAAAATACTCGAACAACTAGCTACACCAGAAGAAAACTTGATATCAAGTGTAATAAGCACAAAAATGAGAATATTTTACTAAAACAGATTATATCGTATTCTTATACGCAGTTTCGAATTAGTAAACAAATTGCAAAATTAAGATAAAGGGGGTGGGAGAGGAGTTACGTGATCGTGTCCATATCACGTATTCCTAACATGACCCTGTCAAGAACCAATCATTTTACTTTAAGAATAAAAGTTGTTTACTTTTTAATTTGCTAGTACCATCTTAACCTTGACAACAACCAATCATTTTAAAATTAAAATAAAATATGTTTATGTGGATGACACTAACCCTGGTAAGTTTTGTTGTAATTGTTGTTAAATTACCTGTAGGAGTACGAGTCGTACAGTTAACACAACATAAATCCATAATTGTATTCATAATAACATGAATGTAATTGATGTTTCAGCGACAAGAGCGCGGCCAGCGGTTGAGCATCATCCAGCGCTACCAAATTCTATCAAAATGATAATAATAGGCCCGTCTGGAAGTGGAAACACACAATTGTTCTTAAACGGATAATGAGATGGTTAAAATATGACAAGTTGTATTTAGTTGCTCCGTCCGTAGATGATCAACTTACGATGCGGTAAAAAAAAAATATTTTAAGAAAAACGCAAATTCTTTGGATGAAGACGGTGATGATGTTGTTGGATTCATTACTGATATCGATGAAAAGCCAAGTGTTGATGATATTAATGGAAATATTAATAAATTTATATGTGTGTGATGATGTAGTGCTGGATAAACAATCAAATTCTGCCAGAATTTTTTTTTACCGAGGAAGACACAAAAGACCGCTGTGATTTATTTTACCTAGCGTTATACACAAATTCCTAAGGTGATCAGGGATAACTGTAATATTTTCGCTGTGTTTAACGGAGTTGATACACACACGTAGAAATATTTATCAAACCTTTTGTAGCGGCGACATGGATTATAATGTTTTTAGAAATTTCTTTTCAAAAGCACAAGCTATCCTAAAATGTTTTATAGCAATAAATTTACATGATCCTAGATCAAGATATCGAATCGGTCTTGATAAAATATTTGGATAATAGCATAAATGAGGATAAATGTCTAATACTAATTCTGTATAGGACTAGATTTAATATTTGTTATATTATAAGAATTTAATTCATTAGCAGCAGAGGGGGCGCGACCTCGAATGAGGCACCAACGGGTAAACATTACGCGTATACTTTAACAAAATAGTAGGACACCAGTTAGTAACAGAATTAACTAACCTCAAGAAAGACTCTTGGAGAGAGACCCTCGGTTAGTTAGAAACTTTGGTTCTGTTTTTTTGCCGTTATTTTTTCGATTTTGTAGGAAGTGTTAGTTTAGCAAATAGACGCTTCTAAAATTTGGTCTGTTCGACCCCTCTGCTGCTTGTTCACTTAATATCTCATTACAATTGTTGAAACAATGTAAAATTGTTATCAGTTTTCTCCAGAAGAATTCTGATGATGCCTGATTGGTCCTAAGTGAAAATGGTGCCAATACAATAGATCGTGTGGGCTTTACATTGGCCATTTTAAACATGAAAAGTAATATTCACATGGGATTTTTAATGGAAGACTTTGTATGATGTATAGTTGCTCCCAGATGAATGTTGTGTCAGTCTGATTTCCAATATATCCACATCATTTTGAAATTATTATTGTTACTTCTCCTGAATGGAAATATTTTACTAAACATCTTACGATGTATAATTGGTCCTAATGGTGCCACTCTGACAGTCATTGTGATTATCAACGTACCTATCTTCCAAATCTCATTATATTTTTTTCTATTAAATGAAGGGTCATATCAACATTTGGTTTTCACTGAAAGATTTCTGATGATTTCTGATGATGTCTAGTTGGTCAAAAATAAATATGCTAATCCAACATCTAATATGACTGTACAATGGCCATCTTCAAAATCGTGGCATCACTAGTAGAAAGCTATTCAAATCATTTTTTGTGCTTTAGCAAAAAGGCTTCTCATGGTGACTAACTGGTACCAAAAAAATAATGTCAATCATATATCAAATTTGGCTACCGCGACATCCATCTTGAAAATCTTGTAATCATTTATGATCTGGCCATTGTGGCATCCGTTTTGAAAATCTTGTAAATATTTAATCTCTGGCCACTGTAGAAGCATTCTGAAAATCGCGTTACTGTTGTTTGTCAAACGCAAAACGTTGTATCAACATGTTACCAAAGAAATCTTTCTTATAATGCATTGTTTGTACTGAATGAAAAAATATACTAGGTTAATATCCAGAATGTCCATCACAGAAGCTAATTTTAAAATATTTTTACACTCAAGAATTCACCCAGCAATACCAAAGTTTGTTCAACAGTATGCACTAAAAAGGAAGAAATTATCTGTAAATTCCTGGGAATTGTTTCATCCAGTAGAGTACCAATACCTCTGAGGAACTCTGTAGTTCTGACTGGTATATGTATGTCAAAGTATTGAATAATTAACTTCATTTAATTCTGACCAACAATATGGTGTAGAATGTGATAACTGGAATACTTCAACGTATTCTATAAAGAATGTCTGGAAAAACAATTTTGCCACTTTCTCAAGCTCCGATCACTTACTTGAGCTTCTTTGAACTATTATATATAACAGAATGACAAACACGTTATTGGAACGAGATTACATCATTAAACCATGTTTTGTCCATGTCATTTTGAGAGTCAAGGTTACTATTTAGGGTTCTGCATATTGGGTCTGACAATGACTGTGATGTAAGAAACAAATAATGCTCGCTATTTGAATCACTGTTTTCATGTTGGTCTTTATCCATATCCTACTCATTTACGGAGTGTTTTGCACATTTCTATGTATTGTGTAGGAATAACTTTATAGACAAAATATGCTCACCTTGTTGTCATGAGACAAATTATAAAGATGGTAAATAAATAATATCTATCTATCTATCTATCTATCTATCTATCTATCTATCTATCTATCTATCTATCTATCTATCTATCTATCTATCTATCTATCTGTCTGTCTGTCTGTCTGTCTGTCTGTCTGTTTGTCTGTCTATCTATCTATCTATCTATCTATCTATCTATCTATCTATCTATATGCATGTATCAATAAATGCAATATCATGTATTTATATTTCATTTTGCTTGAAAACATTTAGGTTTGACAATGAAACATGCTAATCCTGTTGACAGTTGATGCCTTTCCCCTTTCATGGGTACTAAGACGTCACTATATTCAGTATTCACAGGTATAGTCTATATCAGGTGGAATGTGAAATATAGATTCACAAGTAACAGGTCTCAAAAAGCAAACGGCGCATACTTTTCTGACCCGTATAACCAAGTTATGACTAATATGTCTTTCATTCTGTGTTAGCTCCATATTTAAATATAAGGATAACACAAACGAAATAATTGTACAAGTTTCTTTCACATTTGTTGACACTACCGTTAATTTTAAGAGTCCATGTAAATACGTTTTTAACCAGGTCATTCTGGAATTTTCAGATAAATAGAGTTCAACAACATAAATTTTCTCTTGTCAGGTAGTCGTTTGATCCTCATGTCATGACTAAGAGATTAAGAAATTATCCTCTGGCAAGACACATTACTTGCCTCAGCATGATATAACCTTCAAGATAATGTTGTGCTGTAAAACACGACCTCAGCCACGCTCAGAATCAAACTAAACCAAATCTTGTATTACATCACATTCACTGTAACATGCGATATATTTATTTAAATGAGAGAACAGTAATTTATGATCAGTAATACATTACTAGTCAAAATGGCATTGTTTACCTTTACAGAATGGAGGTTTCCTTAATGCGTATATTAAATATTCAATTCTTCCATTAGATATAATGTTCAGAACTGGAATGAACAAAGACCTAGTCTGTTCCCTACATTATAAACCCTTGGACATTAGCTGGCTTCATTCTTGCAGACAACATATTGGAGTCATTGCATTCTTCATTCTCAACAACCTTGTCTCTTATCAGTATGTGCTTATTGCATCTAAACCTTTCCATTTATTTAGAATGTTTATACATTCAGCCCACCTTTTTTTCTTCATAGCTGTTCTTCTCACAAGATTTTAGTTATTTTCGTATACTGTTGGCCTGCAGTGCTTTTTAATATTATCCTTAAGTCAACAATTGGGTAAGACATTATTTTGTCCTAATTTTATCATAATTCAATTCTTTTTAGATTTTACTGGAAGTTGTTGTTTTCTAGTTCATCTCTTAATTTGGTTTGACTTCCACTTTTGTCTACATTTACTTTTTTAGAATATATGGTTTTAATATTTCATTGGTTATTGCTATATGTTTATCTATAGACTCGCTTAGGTCAGTTGCACGCTAGCTGTATTTTCTTCAAAAATGCACGAGTTTATTTAGTTGTACACCATTCATTGATAATATTATATTTTGTTGTTATTACTACTCAAATTAAGTATTGATGATGTTAGATCATGTTTGACCACAGGTCGTTTGCCATTCATTATAATATGCAGCTAGTCAAAATCTTACTCCAATCATGTATGTTAATGATATTAATATAATTTTTCTTAAAATAACAATTTCTTTTGCTTGTTTACAACACTAATTGTTATAAATACTCATGTTAAGCATGGCTGATTTTAGATTGGGTCTGACCAGCAGTCCTTCAACACTCATCATTGGTTGTCATAATCGTCCTTCCCTGAACATTAAAGGTTAAGCTGATAGTTCAGCTTTTACGATTTGTTGGTAGCGTACATTAACTATGAAGAAAGTTTACTAGTGTCTCATTGGCAGAAGACAGCCATTCATGAAAATAAAAGCTCAGATTTCAAGCCATTTCGTTATTCTCATATTACCGTCGACCAACGTAAATTCCTTTTCGCAATGAGCCCAATCATCGTCTTTTAAAAGGTTACCAATTCGGATTAAATCTCAATAATATCCTGATATTCTGTGAAGGTGAGTATTCCTTGTGTTTGTATGTCATTCGTCACTTTTGCATCATCAGCCTCCCGCCAGACTGATCAATTTGCTGATGCAATATCAACATGTATGGTATTACTGATATTTAAGCACATTTTGAGGTGATAAATCTAAACAGTTTTGGGAGTTGTAAAACTAATTTTAATGATCTAATGCATATATGTCGCTATTTCGATAAAACCATCCTCCTATCCCCACCCCCGGTATTGCTGTCCCACGAAATTAGGCCGCATAATCAAAATATTGCATAGATACCAACATGGAAGCCTAATGTGTATGGGGTTCTCAGACAACGTGATTTATTGTTCTAGAAGTTTATTGTTTACCTTAATGAAATGGAAAAATGTCATCATTCAGTCGGGGTGTCTTCATCCCGGAAAACTACCTGCACCTATGCAATATCAGCAAGTAAATACAACATGATTATAATCAGCCCCCCCCCACCCGACTTATTAAAAACAAACTTTTGTCAATCAGAGATACGGGGTAGGGGTGAGGCGGCGTCAATGCACCTGAAACCAAATATTCAAGGTGGTTTAATTGAATATAAAAATGTTGTTTGAAATTCAAATGAGAATGAAAATAAAACAAGAAAGTAAATCTCTATTGATATTAAGCATTTATTACACGTGCAAAGAAAATATAATTGGTAAACATATCTTTGTCAAACATTACCACACATACAAAACTCAGGTGGTTGCGTGGTCGAAAGCGCTCAACTTTAATGATCATTGCCGTCTCAACTGTGTCGTGCGGGTTCGACTCTTGGAGCTCGACCAACGTGGGATTGTAAGAACGCTTGCCAGTAGCTTCCCGTGAGTCATTGATATTTACTAGAGTTACACCTCAATGTGTTATACTGGCTGCCATATATAGTATATCGTGCGCTGAAAGAACTGCAAATATACTGAATGAAAATAAGAGCATGCACGAAGTTTCTCTTTAAGATCTATTCGATGGCAAATTATATGTTTAATTACATGCAATCGTTCCTGCTCAATAATTTAGTATGGGATTTGAAAGTACTGCAAGTGTCGTTTGTATTCATCTTTGCCCTCATTAAAGACAATCGTCTTTGCAGAATTATCTACGTAAATCCTGGTCAGAAGTGAGATTATCTTGACAACCGTCATATTGATTGTCAGAACTGATCCAATGCAGTTTGATACACGAGACCATTTTGTGATCTGAGGGACATAATATTTGCACGTCTATTAGATGCCTTAGAAATAATACAACAATAACAAATGAGTTTTAAATCAACACAATTCAACCATGCAAACATATATATTTATTATTGTCTTTTAATCAATATGTTTCATGGCTCAAATCAATCTAATAAGCTTGGGTCCATCAATGGTGGACATTTTAGCAAGATAAAGATAACACATGATATGTAAAAGAACTGATCTGAATATTCACTGCAACCTTTAGAACATGTCCTGGCTTGTCCCGATGTTACATAGAGGTCTTGCTGCCATTTCGATGAATTTCTCACATTTCAGAATAACGTATGTCGATATAGTGGTTGCAGTATGCAGTATGTGCAAATAATGAAATGTTCACCCTTGCCGCTCTGGTTCTCAAAGTCAACCTCAGTCAACCAGGATTTCTGAAATTTACGTTTGCTGATTTGTGAATGCTTTGTTGATAGTTCATCGTTTCTGAACAGCAAAAAGTGTGTTTTGACACTTTGCCTTTGAACATAAATCACACTTGGACAGTATTCTGACTATTAAACGAATCGTATTTAACTTTCTTTATATGAAGTAAAATAAAGATAGCGCAAATATTCCTTTTCAAGGCAATGATGTTTAATAACCTTTGCTCTTCAACATCTTTTCGACCTGCATGTAACCTGACACTAACTAGATTGTTCCATTTTGTGAATTTAACTTATGCAAACTGGCCTAATGAGTTACCACAGGAGTCTTCAAAAGATTTACCATATCACTCTAGCCATTGTCAGCCAGTTACATCATATGTGAAATGGTGATTGGTTAAATCTGGCCACATTACCTTTTTTGTTGTCTTTATGACAGTTAGCTGTATAAACTGCCCGAGTGATACTTTTTGTTACACAAACTCTAAGAAAGACTGATTACCATTTATACATGCTATATGTTATGGGTGTATATTGAGGTGATGGTGTTTGTTTCACTTTCTTTTCTCGAAGATTACTGAAATCAGGTCTTTCTAAACATAACTGTTTCGCTGGGTTCGGTAGCAAACTATGAGTTTGTTGTGTTATGGCTGATTAGTCAGTGGTTGGTGACTAGTCATCAGGAACCAGTCACTAGCCAAAGGTTAAGTACTAGTCACTTGTCCATAAAGCTCCTTCGGTAGGAGGACTGAGTTTTGGTCGAAAATACTTTTCGCCATGTTTCTGAGGAAAATATGTCGGGAAATGTGTGTTAGGGAACACACATCAGACTTATAAAGAAGATTCGATCATCATCCTTACTTCATTTTACAACCCACTTAATCGCAGCTGGATTTGTGGACATCCTTCTCAAGGAGGTAAAATACCCCTCCTATTTATGCCATTTTTTAAGAAAAATGCAAAGTCTTTGGATAAAGACGGTGATGATGTTATTGGATTCATTACTGATTTCGATGAATAGCCAAGTGTTGATGATATTAATAAAAAGATTAATAAATATATATTTGTATGATGATGTAGTGCTGGATAAACAATCAAATTCTGCCAGAGTTTGTTTTTACCGAGGAAGACATAAAAACACCGATGTGATTTATTTTACCTAGCGTTATACACAAATTCCTAAAGTGATCAAGGATAACTGTAATATTTTCGCTCTCTTTAACGGAGTTCATACACACAATTCTAAATATTTATCAAACCTGGTGTAGCGGCGACATGGATTATAATGTTTTTTAGATATTTCTTTTCAAAAGCGCAAGCTATCCCAAAATGTTTTATAGCAATAAATTTACATGATCCTAGATCAAGATATCGAATCGGTCTTGATAAAATATTTGGATAATAGCAGAAATGAGGATAATTGTTTAATACTAATTCTGTATAGGACTAGATTAAATATTTGTTATATTATAAGACTTTAATTCATTCGCATCAGAGGGGGCGCGACCTCGAATGAGGCACCAAACATCACGCGTATACTTTAACAAAATACTAGGACACCAGTTAGTAACAGAATTAACTAACCTCAAGAAAGACTTTTGGAGAGAGACCCTCGGTTAGTTAGAAACTTTGGTTCTGTTGTTTTGTTTTGCCGTTATTTTTTCGGTTTTGTAAGAAGTGTTAGTCTAGCAAATAGACGCTTCTAAAATTTGGTCTGTTTTCCACCACTGTTGCTTGTTCACTTAATAATCTTATTACAATTGTTGAAACAATGTAACATTGTTATCACTTTTCTCCAGAAGAATTCTTACGATGCCTGATTGGTCCTAAGTGAAAATGGTGCCAATACGATGGCTCGTGTGGGTTTTACATTGGCCTTTTGAAGCATTCTGTTTTTGCTAAACTTCTTGAATGAAAAGTAATATTCACATGGGATTTTTAATGGAAGACTTTGTATGATGTATAGTTGCTCCCAGATGAATGGTGTGTCAGTCTGATTTCCAATATGTCCACATCATTTTGAAATTATTATTGCTACTTCTCCTTAATGGGTATGTTTTACTAAACATATTATGATGCCTAATCGGTCCTAATGGTACCAATCTGCCATTCAGTGTGATTATCAACAAACCTATCTTCCATATCTTATTATATCTATTTCTATTAAATGAAGGGTCATATCTACATGGGCTTTTCACTGAAAGATTTCGGATGATGTATAGTTGGTCTCAAATGAATATGCTAATCCAACATCTTATATGACTGCCATAATGGCCATCTTCAAAATCGTGTCATCACTATTTCTAGTAGAAAGCTATTCAAATCAACATTTCTTTTTCTATTAAATGAAGAGTCATATCAACATGGGGTTTTCACTGAAAGATTTATATTTCTAGTAGAAAGCTATTCAAATCAACATTTTTTGTGCTTTAGAAAAAGTGCTTCTATTGATGACTAACTGGTACCAAAAAAAATAGTGTCAATCATATATCAAATGTGGCTACCGCGACATC
Organism: Unio pictorum; assembly: GCA_030141615.1. Lineage (NCBI taxonomy): Eukaryota > Metazoa > Mollusca > Bivalvia > Unionida > Unionidae > Unio > Unio pictorum. The sequence continues at coordinate 600,919 of JARLTB010000218.1, forward strand.
CATCTTGAAAATCTTGTAACCATTTATTATCTGGCCATTGTTGCATCCGTTTTGAAAATCATGTAAATAGTTAATCTCTGGCCACTGTAGAAGCATTCTGAAAATCGCGTTACTGTTGTTTGTCAAAAAAAGAAACGTTTTATCAACATGTTACCAAAGAAATGTTTCTTATAATGCATTGTTTGTACTGAATGAAAAATTGTACTACGTTAACATCCAGAATGTCCATCACAGAAGCTAATTTTAAAATAGTTTTACACTCAAGAATTCACTCAGCAATACCAAAGTCTGTTCAACACTCAGTTTTGGGAGTTGTAAAACTAATTTTAATGATGTAATACTTACCTGTCGCTATTTCGATAAAACCATCCTCCTGTCCCCACCCCGGTATTGCTGTCCCACCAAATTAGGCTGCATAATCAAAATATTGCATAGATAACAACATGTAAGCCTAATGTGTATGGGGTTCCCATACAACGTGATTTAGTGTTCTAGAAGTTTATTGTTTACCTTAATGAAATGGAAAAATGTCATCATTCGGTAGGGGTGTCTTCATTCCGGAAAATTACCTGCACCTATACAGTAGCAGCAAGTAAATACAACATGATTATAATCGACCCCCCCGTTATTAAAAACAAACTTTTGCCAATCATAGATACGGGGTGTAGGTTAGGCGGCGTCAATGCATCTGAAACCAAAAAGTCAAGGTGGTTCAATTGAATATAAAAACGTGTTTTGCAATTCAAATGAGAATGAAAAAAAAAATAAAATGAATCGCTATTTATATTAAGGATTTATTACACGTACAAAGACAATATAATTGTTAAACATATCTTTGTCAAACATTACCACACATACAAAACTCAGGTGGCTGCGTGGTCGAAAGCGCTCAACTTTAATGATCATTGCCGTCTCAACTGTGTCCGTGCGGGTTTGACTCTTGGAGCTCGACCAACGTGGGATTGTAAGAACTCTTGCCAGTGTCTTCTCGTGAGTCGTTAATATTTACTAGAGTTACACCTCAATGTGTCATACTGGCTGCCATATATAGCATATCGTGCGCTGAAAGAACTGCAAATATACTGAATGAAAATAAGAGCAAGCACGAAGTTTCTCTTTAAGATCTAGTCGATGGCAAATTATATGTTTATTTACATGCAATCGTTCCTGCTTTCAATAATTTAGTATGGGATTTGAAAGTAATGCATGTGTCGTTTGTATTCATCTTTGCCCTCATTAAAGACAATCGTCCTTGCAGAATTATCTGCGTAAATACTGGTCGGAGGTGAGCTTATCTTGACAACCGTCATATTGATTGTCAGAAGTGATCCAATGCAGTTTGACAAACGATACCATTTTGTGATCTGAGGGACATAATATTTGCACGTCTAATGGATGCCTTACAAATAATACAACAATAACAAATGCTTTTTAAATCACCACTATTCAACCACGTAAACACATATGTTTGTTATTGTCTTTTAATCAATCTGTTTCATGGCTCAAATCAATCTAATAAGCTTGGGTCCATCAATGGTGGACATTTTAGCGAGATAAAGATAACATATGATAAGTAAAAGAACTGATCTGAATGTTCACTGCAACCTTTTGAACATGTCCTGGCTTGTCCTGATGTTACATAGAGGTCTTGCTGCCATTTCGATGAATTTCTCACATTTCAGAATAACGTATGTCGATATAGTGGTTGCAGTATGCAGTATGTGCAAATAATGAAATGTTCACCCTTGCCGCTCTGGTTCTCAAAGTCAACCTCAGTCAACCAGGATTTCTGAAACTTACGTTTGCTGATTTGTGAATACTTTGTTGATAGTTCATCGTTTCTGAAAAGTGTGTTTTGACACTTTGCCTTTGAACATAAATCATACTTGGACAGTATTCTGACTATTAAACGAAGCGTGTTTAACTTTCTGTATTTGAAGTAAAATCCTAGATCTTATAAACATTGCTGCTGTTCACAGACTTGCCAATAATCTTTTCATAAAGATAGTGCACACATTCTCTTTCAAGGCAATGATGTGTAATAACCTTTGTTCTTCAACATCTTTTTGACCTGCATGTAACCTAACACTAAAAGATTGTTCCATTTTGTGAATTTAACTTATGCAAACTGGTGTAATGAGTTACCACAGGAGTCTTCAAAAGATTTACCATATCACTCTAGCCATTGTCAGCCAGTTACGTCATATGTGAAATGGTGATTGGCTTAATCTGGCCACATTAGTTTTTTATTGTCTTATGACAGTTAGCTGTATAAACTGCCCGAGCGATACTTTTTGTTACACAAACTCTTAGAAAGACTGATTACCATTTATACATGCTATATGTTATGGGCGTATATTGAGGTGGTGGTGTTGTTTCCCTTTCTTTTCTCAAAGATTACTGAAATCAGGTCTTTCTAAACACAACTGTTTCGCTGGGTTCGGGAGTAAAGAATGCTTTTGTAGTGCTATGGCTGAGATGTCAGTGGTTGGTGACTACTCATCAGGAACCAGTCACTAGCCAAAGGTTAAGTACTAGTCACTTGTCGATAAAGCTCCTTCGGTAGGAGGACTGGGTTTTGGTCGAAAATACTTCTCGCCATATTTCTGAGGAAAATATGTTGTGAAATGTGTGTTAGGGAACACACATCAGACTTATAAAGAAGATTCGATCATAATCCTTACTTAATTTTACAACCCACTTAGTCGCAGCTTGATGTGTGGACATCCTTCGCAAGGAGGTAAATTATCCCTCCTATTTATGGACAACAGGGTATTTGTCTAATTGCAGGGCTCGTGTTGCGAATCGAGGCCCAAAATCATCTGCTCATGTGGAGACATAAATGGAGAAGGGGGTAGATCCTCAAGACATTTTAGGAAGGTCGATAAGTGTTATCATGCTCTGGCCGAGTCTGCTACATTGGAAAATTCCTATAAGTATGGGATGAGAATCAACCTAGCCCCAGGTCTTCGCATCATCATAGAGATAAGGGATCACTAAGTCATACCTACCAGGAAGGAGTGCAGGATGAAGATGTCCTGTTCCACTAAGTTTACTTATCGAGTTTGCCAAATAACAAGCTGAGACGGCACTTACTGCTCCCTTTAAGTTCCTTACCTCCCCGAGCCGATCGACGCAGACATCGGAGAAAAAGGAGATATAGTTTTTTGAAGTGGTAATAACTTTCTCACACGACCCGATTTGTTTACCAATTGCTCAGACTGAGAACAAGCACATTGTCTCTAGTTTGTGGATAATATATATCTATATTCTGCGCAAATCTCATCTTTGGATCAGTATTTAACTATTGTCAGGGAACTTTTAGAAAAGGCTTTGTAAGAGACAAGAGTTGGCTGGTTGGCTTTATTCTTCTATTCTTCTGTCTAGGCTGAGGAATTAAAGACACTGTAAATATTCAAACTTTAGATTAAGATAATTTGTCACCATATCCTAGCATCCGAATATATTCTTAACTGCTTCGTAAGTGTTTCCTTATACTTGTCCATGGCATAATCGGCGGAGCTACTCCAACTCCACTACGATATTGCTATGGAAGGTCAAAGTTCTTAGTAAGAACCTTTTCGATTGACCTTTTGGGACTCATAGACCCTTTCGAGGGGAATAGTTTCCACTGGGGAATCTCAAGACCTGGAGGACTAAAAACACGTCTATTGCATCCACTCCTGACCAGTCGAAACAGGCGAGAAGGCGAGTACATATTGCAGGCACAATCCAAAATGCAAAACCAATTTAACCATCATCCCATTCCCGCTCGTCGGCTTCAAGACGGGGTCACTTATAGGAGGAAGAAGGGAGAAATAAACCTTCGCCTCCGATGCATCTTCCTTCCAACAATTACCGTAAGTTCCCATCTAACCTTTTGAGAGGTCAGTTGCAGTATAACGGACTATGGATGCGTCCTCTCAATAACAAACGGAGGATACAAGCTTCAGTTCTTCTAACATCCTTCTCTGGTAGTGACCCTCAGGGTTTTAGACCTATCAAATCGATTGTGGTAAGGGAAAGAAGTGTTCATCATTCTTCTGAGCGGGGCAGTAGATAATTGGTCAAATATTGTATCTCCAGCTATCAACTTACGTATTTATAAGATGTAAATAAAGGTATAAAGTGTTAGATTATTCTAGAACGTTTGCCTTCAGCTCGTTTTTTGCAGGAGAAACCTTTCAAGATGGAAGCCACAGCCTCAGTCAGAAATATCCCAAGGACAAGGGCCCCAGAAAACAGAATGGTCTAGACGCTTTCCTTTACTGATCACTGACATCTCACAACTGTCCGCGTGGAATCAAATCTCAGTTAGGTCCATGAGTATCTGTGTGAAAACGTCTGATATTTGCCTGGGTTAGTTCTGTATCAAATATACAGGCCGCCGTGTGTCGGATATCATATGATAAATAGTATTGTTAAAACCACACACACACATAGAAACAAACACAAAAGCCATCAGTAATGGCGATTGTCCGGACTCAATAGATCTACAGAATATGTACAGCCTCATACAATCTTTTCCTCTTCGCAATAAGTACTCCCGGGTTTGTCTGTACCGGGAGGTCTTCCATATAGGCCTCGGCCGTTCATCCTGCTTTTGCACCAAACGCCTTTACCAGAGTAGTGGGAGTAGTCACCTCACCTTAGTGGCCTCTAACTGCGGGTCTATAGGGACCCCGCGGGACCTTTTGCCAAACCTAAGGAAATCAGAGTTAGTACTGGTTCATTATTTCCTTTACTTGATGATGAATTTCGTCACCATGAGCTGTTTTGATTGTTTCCCGCTCGACAGAGTAGACGTAGTTATGGTTCTTTCGAAAACGATGTTAACCAAGTCTTAACCTGTCTACTCGCTCATATCTATATGATCTATAGACCATAGAAAATAATGTCATATGAGCCTCTTCCATTGTCTACCTCTAGCAAACCGGCAACAGCAAATTGATCTCGTAAATGCTCAGAATTATTTAGCATCTGAAATTCAGAACTAATCAATTTGGTAGGTAAATTCGGATTGCATTTTACCAGTAGTCCCCATGCAATCCTCTGAAACCTACTCCTATATGTTCAAGGACGCGTCAAATGTAGGGTTAAGTGCTCATTTTGGAAATGAAATGGCCAATTCTTCAGAAATAGATGTCCCGGAAAGGATCTCACTAGTACATAATTAGTATGGAAATGAAGGTAATAGTATTATCCATAAAGGGGTTCTTCAGGAGTTGCTCTGTGATTTTATCCAACGACAACATATAACTCAGACAACAATGATGCACACTTGCCCAGTCTCCTTGAATGAATCTCATATCCTGAACAAACTTGCCAGTGATTATCCTCACATTCTGTCATATGCATGGGAAGAATGATATTACGGAAAACAGTCTATTAAGAGAGGCAATGCAGTCCTTACTGATCGGCAGCTTAGTACCGGTTCATAGTATGGTGGTGACCAAACATTGATTTGAGTGCGACAAGGGTAAACAATAAGCTCCTCTTTTACATTTCCCCAGCCCCAGATGGCAGTGTATGGATAGTCTATACCTTCATCCTTAAGTGTGATCATCTGTTTTCTTACGTATTTGTCAGGATGATTCCGTAAGTTCTACACACAGTCTGGATCTCTAGCTCAATTTGATAATACATATGTTGCCCCAACAATCGTTTCATCAGTTTATAAGATTAACCCAGGACATTGGCACGGAGGACGTACCTTCAGTCGCCGTACAGAGGCTCACTTTTGCCCAAAACCTACAGATTCTCCACTTTCATTGTTGACTCATCTCAATCGATATGTCTCCTTAGACAAGTTCACGCAAAGTTATAACGTGCATTGTTAAGTCCAGCAAAAGTCCCACTTCGGATATATATTTTTCATACTGAATAACTTGTGTTACTTGTATAATAAGGAAACGCGTTATACGAATCCTTAATGTATCAGCTCAACGACTGACTTCTGGCTATTCGACTCATAAACCAGAATAGCTTATGTTGTGGTTTTTCGTATCTTGTCCTTCATTCATTCGTCCGTTAGTAACGATTGTTATTGCTACTCTTCCTGAACTAACTGGAGGATTACCGTGAAACTCTGAACACAAATTCATCGAATGATCTAATTGTATCTAATGAAAATGGTGCCAATCTGATGTCAACTAAACCCGCCAGTGTCCATTTTAAATTCTACATGCAATGGTGGAAATACATGGAGATTTACTTCAATACACCTTATGATGTTTAGTTAGTCCCATATGACAGAATACACACATCGTTAAAATCTTTTGATTGCTATTTGCTATGACCGAAATGTAGCAATGTAATATGGCTTTCATCAAAAGACGTTTTATGATGTCATGTTGGTTGTAAATCAAAATGGTGCCGATCTGATATCCAATTTGTCTCACAGAGTGACCATCTTGAATATTTTATTACTAAAAGTTATCCTGAATGGAAGGTATTACTGCCTAGTGTTTCCACAAGAGAACTTCTTATGATGTATCGTTAGTCCAAAATCAAAATAGTGCTGATTTTCAGTCCAGTATTGCCGCTAATTTGGGAATCGTGAAAGTCTTGTTATTGCTACAGATGGCTTCTTATGGTGTTTAGTTTGTCATAAATGAAAATAGTGTGGATCTGATGTCCAATATGTGAACAACAGATGTCATCCTCCTAACTGGATGGTTATCGCAACATTGTGTATTTACCAAAGAACTTCTTGTGATATCTAGTTGGTCCTAAGGTGCCATTCAAACACCAATATGCATGCCACATTTTCCATCTTCAAATTCTTGTTATCAGCCATATGAAAATGGTGCCGATCAGATGTATACTATGTTAAAAAATCTTTTTTAATCTCTACTCATTGTGAACGAAAAGTAACAGCATGCTTCGGTACCTCCACTCCCTTCAGAGATCCCGAGTCTTAGTCGTATCACTGATTGGGATGATCACTATTATCTTTTGTGCCGAGTTAGGGATTTACAGTTCTATTTAGCCATTTCTTAATAGAGAAGGAAGGATATGATGTGCTTTCACCTTCCTATGTTGATAGTCTGATATCAAATATATAAAGGTGAATTTTCATATATATCAAGAAGGCTAAACATTCGATTTCCAAAAATAACTTTAATTCATGACGTTTAAGCATTTTGGGACTTCATGATCAGACCTAACTAATTCCTTATTCATCATCATCATCATTAGTCTCTTGACCTAGTATGGTCTGCCAAACTGCTCCCACTTGTCTCGAACATGTGCCAAATCTTGCGTCTCCACAAAACCTTTTCTGGTCCTTTCTGTGATGTTGTCAGTCAATTTTCTTCTCTGTCAACCTCTCCTTCAGCCACCCTGGACGCTGCCCTGCAGTACAGTTGTAGATAGACTGCTGAATCTAGAGATATGATCATAACATTTCATCTTTTTCTTTTTGACAATGATGAGGAGGTCTTCATAGTGGCCTACTTTGTACCTGATGGTGTTACGCACTTCTTTATTTGTGACGTGGTCTATGAAAATGATGCTAAGGATGGTTCTGTAGCATCTCATTTCAAGTGCCTGGAGTCTGCGTTGTAATTCTGCTGTCTGGGTCCAGGCTTTACATGAAATTGAGAAGACTTTTCAGAGAGATATTCTTGTCTCTCCAGATGGGACTTAGCTTAGCTCGTCTTCACTGCCTGCAAGCCAACCAATGTCGTCTGAAAAGCGTAGGTTGGTGATATTACGCTATCAAATGCTGACTATCCCACAGTGATTTTCCAGGGCTTCGCTAATGATGGGCTTTATATAGATGTTCAGAAATGTGGGTGACAGGAGACAGCCTTGATGTACTCCAAATATTTTCTTGAACCAGTACCACAAATAATCTTGAGCAATTACTGCACTGGTAGCCTTGGCGTACATCAGCTTCATGGTAGTAGTCAACGTTTGACCCGTGTTGTACTTCTTCACTGATGTAACTGAGTCCCACAATGCCTCATGCCACATCATGTCAAAAGGCTTTTGGAAATCTATGAACAAATGATAGATGTGATGTTGATGCTGCCATACTTTTCACACAGAATCCTGAGATTGAAAATGTGTTCTGTTGTGCTTCTTCCACTCTGGAACACTGCTTGTTTTTCAGTGATAATTTTTTCTGTTTGTGGTTTCAGTCTGTTCAAAATGATCTTCAGCATCATCTTACTGGCATGGCTGGTCAAACTGATAGTTCTGTAATTTTGGCACAGCAGGAGATTGGTATTTATGGGGAGTGTTAAAAACAGTGACTGGGTCTACTGTGTGAGCCATTCACCCGCCTGCCAGATCTTGTTACAGATTTTTGTTATGAGCTCTATCATTGATTTTCGACATTCTTCATAAGTTCAGCTGGGATTTTGTCTACTCTAACTGCCTTCCCATTCTTCAGTGCTCTTATTGCTGACTGCACCTCTTCTTTGAGAATGGGGAAATCATCATCATTTATAGAGTTTGGAACTTCAAGCACCTCTGGGTCTCCTGTGGACGGATGGTTGTAGAGTTCTTTACAATACTCAGTTCATCTTTCTGTAATGTCACTTGCTTATGTGAGGCATTTTCCATTTTTGTTTTAAATGGTACTAACTTTTCAGAGGCTATATAACATATTGTAAAGAAAGTCAATATACAGCAGAACTGATTTAATATATTTATTTAATTCATTGCCTGGCAGCCTTTATGTGTTGATAGGTACAGTTCATCGAGAGTCCTGAATTTATATCAACATTTGAAATATCATTCGTTTGAAATGGCACAGCCGTCCGGATATAAGATATATATTCTTGTCCATCTATAATCCACCTAGTCCGATAAATCAGACCGCCCTCCCCCCCCAATCTGTGTTGATACGGAAGGATGATATGTGGGTCTGATGTGACATTTTTATTAAAATGTGCAATTGTGCTGAATGCATAACTTTCCAGAGCAAACCCGTGGACACTTTAGACAAGACAGATGGTTGTGCTATTCCATGTGGTTTTACATGTCACCAAACATATGATTTGGTCTGGAGATATAATATACTTGTCACTTAAAAACATTTCGGCGGACGATATCTGCACAGCCACAAAAAATACCAGTAAGTGTATAAAATGTACACCGATATGTTCAGCCAAATTTGAATGCAAACAATTGCAGCTTTTAAAGAATATGTGATATCCCCTCTTCATCGGAAAATCATTATCATCAAGGGTGAAGGTCTAATTTATTGGCATGTAACTTACCATGACGAGATCTTTAACCGGAGGAGCCTATTCATCATAATAAACCTCACAGATGTGTTTTCATAGTTGTGCCTGTTGTAATCATTAATTATAGACACACTTAAATCATCAAGAACAGAGACACATAAACCATAAAAAATGAAATGAACAAGAGTTATGCCAAGATTCTTTATAAGTCTGTAACACGATTGAAAGAATGTGCAGGATAGCTGCTTACCAGATACTTAGAAGTTGGTTTTCACATTTACGTCGTATATACCTTTATGCGGATGAAGTTATATTCCAAGACGAACACGTATTTCAACTGTAACAGGATGATCCGGATGGGGTCAAATTTTAGTGAAGACAATAAAAGCAATTTCGAGAATGACATGTTTATTTATAATATGATTGAGACATGATTAAAACTGACACCAAACGTGTACGAGCAAATTTCAACAAGAAATTTAATAAAATGATGCGTACTGAGATGAACAACTGATATAAGGAAAATAATAGTTTCTAACTAAAATGAATCATAACCTGCAACTTAAGGGTAAATTCTACAATAATTAATGAATACAAATTATAAACGATAATTGACTTTGGATATATAACAATAGATTAAGAATTTTTAGAAATTAACACAAAACGAAAAGTATTCTATCCACCACAAATTGAATCAAAATATAAATTTTCAAAACTTTAAAAACGGGAAAAATATTTACCGAGGGTGAATAAAGCATAGAATGTGTCTGCTACACAGGAATGCGTGTAACACCGATTGCATAATTTTTTGATGATGTGTGCTTAATCTAATCATGGCATTCCCACACTATCCCGTTTCTTTGTTTTGTTTGTTTGTTTTTATGGTTTAACGCCATTTTTCAGCACAATATAGGCTATACATGGCGGTCAGTATTAACGGTGGAGGAAGAACCCGGACAACCCCGGGATAGAACCACCGACCCACCAGAAGCTACTGCCAAGCTTTCTCACATAATTACATTTGCCGAATCTTAGACTCGAACACACACAGACAGAGGTGAGATGGCAGTGGTCTGTAACGGACAGGGCTTTAGACCACTCGGTTACTCGGGCCCCTAGTTTATTTGCACCCTCCACCACCGATTCTGAAACAAAATCGTGAGTTATATATACAAATAAAAGGTATCGTACATGTGAACAAAAAAAAAATGATCTAGGTTTCACAGTTATAATTTTTCTAACCTGTTCTGTTAATATGATACGTTCATACATACATACATACATACATACATACATACATACATACATACATACATACATACATACATACATACATACATACATACATACATACATACATACATACATACATACATACATGATCTATATATCTATCTGCGCCAACCTGCATCTTTTTCAGACATTAGCAGAGTCACGGATAAGAAATAAAGGTTCATTTGTACTTAAGAAATACCATGCATATGATAACCAGTGATGCACCAAAGCCAAAATCATTTATCTAATTGAATGGCGAAGTCGCTTTTATAACAATCCGTAAATGGAAACTCTTCACAATCGCTGTGCTCAATTAAGATCACACAAGAACGTGCAGTTGTGATGTATTGAATAGATCATCACGTGATTCACACAGAAGATACTTTACGAACCTATGATTTATGCATTGTGCACATTATAGCTCTTTATTGAGAGCAATCGAGTCTTTAATTAAAACTTCCATTTCGCTCAATCACACTTCCAGGCAAACCATACAATCCATAAAGCAAAATCAATTAGCATTATGACGAGACAGCACATATACAAGTTTATTTTAATTTCAAGGATTGGTTGTCTCTTGGTCGCGTATTCGAGCTTCGGGAATGTGAAAACATAGAACTATGTACAAACAGCCATTAGTCATTGTAAATTGGTAAAATATAACAGTGAAAATCAAAGGGAAACAATGGTTAGTCATTGTAAATTATAACAGTGACAATCGAAGGGAACTGAATGGTTAGTCATTGTAAAATGGTAAAAATACCAGTGACAAAAGAATTAAACTAAATGGTTAGCCATTGTAAGATGGTAAACTATAACAGTTGCAATCGAAGGGAACCAAATATTTAGTCATTGTAAAATGGTAAGATATAACAATGACAATCGAAGGAACCAAATGTTTAGTAATCGAAACTATAACAGTGACAATAAAAGGAAATTATATGGTTAGTCATTGTAAAATAGTCAGCAATAACAATGACAATCGAAGGGAACAAAATAGTTAGTCATGTTAAACTATAACGGTGACAATCGAATGGAACTAAATGTTTAGTCATTGTAAATTGGTAAACTATAAAAGTGACAATCGATGGGAAGAAAATGTATAGTCATCGTAAAATCGTGAACTATAGCAGTAACAATCGAAGCGAACTAAATGCTTAGTCATGATAAGCTATAACCGTGACAATCGAAGTTAACTATATGTTTAGAAATTGTAAAATTGTAAACTATAACAGTGAGGGTCGCAGGAAACTAATTGGTTGGTAATTGTAAGCTATAACAGTGACAATAGAACGAAACTAAATGGTTAGTCATTGTTAAATTGTAAACTTGAACAGTGAATATCGAAGGGAACGAAATGGTTAGTCATTGTAAACTATAACACTGACAATTGAAGGGAACTAAATGTTTGGTCATTGTAGGCTATTACAGTGACAATAGATGGGAATTAAATGGTTGGTCGTTGTAAAATGGTAATCTATAGCAGTGATAATCGAATTAAACTAAATAGTTATTGTAAACTATAACAGTGACAATCAAAGGGAATTAAATGGTGAGTCAAGGTAAACTAACAGTGACAATAGAAGTGGACTAAATGATAAGCAATTCTATAACAGTGACAATAGAAGGGAACTAAATGTTTATTGATTGTAAAATGGTAAAATATAAGAGTGAATATCCAAGGGAAAAAATGGGTAGTAACTGTAATCAATAACAAAGAAAATCAATGGGTACTAAATGGTCAGTCATAGTAAACTTAAACAGTGACAATCGAAGGGAAGTAAATTGTTTGTCATTGTAAAAAGGTAAACTAAACCATTGACTATCGAATGGAATTCAATTAGTTAGTTATTTAAACCTATAACAGTGAGAATAGAACGAAACTTAATGGTTAGTCATTGAAAAATGGTAAACTATAAAAGTGACAATCAAAGAAAACCAAATTATTAGTCATTGTAAAATAAAACTGTGAAAATCAAAGGAAACTACATGGTCAAAATTGATTGTCATTGTAAAATGGTTAACCCAAACTATGACAATGGAAGCGAACTAATTGTAAACTATAAATGGGACGATCGAAGGGATCCAAATGGTTGATCATTGTAAAATGGTAAACTATAACACTTACAATCTAATTAAACTAAATGGTTAGTCATTGTCAAATGGTAAACTATAACCGTGACTATCGAATAGAACTAAATGTTTTGTCATTCTAAACTATAACAGTGACAATCGAGGGGAACTAAATGGTTTGCCATTGTGCAATTGTAAGATATAACATTGGCAATCGAAGGAAACCAAATGGTTAGTCATGGTAAATTACAACAGTGACTATCGAAGGGAATAAAATGGTTAGTCATTGTAAACTATAACAGTGACAATCGAAGAGAACTAAATGGTTAGTCAATGTAAAATGGTAAACAATAACAGTGACAATCGAAGGACTTAAATGGTTAGTCAGTGTAAACTATAACAGTGACAATCGAAGGGAACTAAATGTTTAGTCCTTGTGAAATGGTAGACTATAACAGTGACAATCGAAGTTAACTAAATGGTTAGTCATTGTAAATTGGTAAACTATAATAGTTTCAATCGAAGGGAACTAAATGGTTAGTCATTGTAAACTATAACAGTGACAATTAAAGGGAACTAAATGGTTAGTCATTATAACAGTGAGAATCGAAGGGAACTAAATGGTTAGTCATTGTAAAATGGTAAACTATAACATTGAAAAAGATGGTAACTAAATAGTTATCCAATGTAAAATGGTAAAATATAACAGTGACATTCGAACGAAACTAACCGAATGGTTAGTCATGGTAAACTATAACAGCGACAATCGAAGATAACGAAATTGTTAGGCATTGTAAACTATAACAGTGAAGATCGAGGGGAACTAAATGTTTAGTCATTGTAAAATGGTAAACAATAACAGTGATCGTCGTAGGGAACAAAATGGTTAGTCATTGTAAAATGGTAAACTATAACAATGACAATCTATTGGTACCAAATAGTTAGTCATGGTAATCTATAACAGGTACAAACGAAAGGAATTAAATCGCTATTCACTGTAAAATAATAAACTGTAACACTGACAATCGAAAGGAACTAAATGGATTGTCCTTGTAATATGGTAAATTATAGCAGTGACAATAAAAGGGAACTAAATGGTTTGTCATTGTAGACTATAACAATGCCAATCGAAGTGACCTATATGGATACTCATTGTAAAATGGCAAACTATAGCAGTGACAATCGAATGGAACTGAATGGTTAGTTATTGTAAACTATAACAGTGACAATCGAAGGCAACGAAATAGTTAGTCATTGTTAACCAAACATTGACAATCAAAGGAAACTAAATGGTTAGTCATGGTGACGTATAACCGTGACAATTGAAGGGAACTAAATATTTAGCAATAGTAAAATTTTAAACTATGAAAGTGACAATCGAAAGAAACTAAATCGATTGGCATTGAGATATGGTAGACTATACGAGTGCCAGTCGAAGAGAAATACATGGTTGGCTAAGGAAACTATAACAGTTATAATCTAAGGGTACAAAATGTTTTGTCATGGAAAACTTTAACAGTGAGAATCAAAGGGAACTAAATGGTTACTCATTGTAAAATGGGGAATATAACACTGAAAATTGAAGGAAATTAAATGGTTAGTCATTGTAAACTATAACAGTTAAAATCAAAAGGAACTAGATGGTTATTGAATGTAAAATGGTAAACTATAACAGGAACAATAGATTTGAATTAAATGGTTTGTTACCAACAAAATGTGTTTGGAGTTTTGTATCATTGCCGTCGTATCTTATCTTTTTGGTTATATATAATGTGGGTTTTGTTTTTGTCTTTTGTACAACGTTGTTGTGTGCTCATACTTTAATACACAGACATCATACTTAGTGCTTCATCATCTCACCTGAAGTAACTTTGCTGTCTGCCAGACAAAGTATTGTTTTGATTCATCGGAAACTAGAATGGTAAACTATAACAGTGACAATAGAAGGGAACTAAATGGTTAGTCATCGTACTTCGAAATCAAAACTTTAAATTAGCTAGGTTAATCTCTTCGGAGGAGACAAAACATGTCTCACGAATATTTAAACAATGAAATGAACAGTTAGCTTATTAAAGCCGCATGCAAGGAAGGGTTCACGAAAATTAACATAACAAGGAGTATTTAACTTGCCAATCATATTAAAGATAACGGTAGAAGTTCGAAGCTATTACAACCGGTTTGGCTGCAAGGACATGTGAACTTATTTATCAGAGGACAGTACAGCCAGACACGGCGTTTGGTGGTAGCACATGGATCGACCGCCCCAGGGCCCGCTCTTGAGGGGGCCACACATTAGCCCCAAGGTCGTCCTTATAGACATAATCAATGTTCACTTTTTTGGGAAGGGAAACAAGACAGAGGACCCCTCCATTTGAAAAAACTAGAAAAAGTGTGTTTATGTATGAGTGTGTTCTCCCTCATGTGTTCTTTAGTGTTTTTAAATATCTGTTTTCTTTAATTTTATTCCTAACCTTAATTTTTCCCCATCGAGATTATATCATAAATAGGAAGGTTTTGGTCCCTAGTGTCTTCTATTGAGATGATTTCGTCAGGTCGGGATTTAATTACCCATCCTGTGTCTCTCATCTTTCCCATAGTTAACCCTGGCTAGGCGTTCTTTACATCCTGTGTATTCCATTTGTGTTGTGCTATTTCTATGTTGCTATATGTATACATCTGTATACAGTGTATCTTGTTAGGATAGCCTTTTTAGTAATCCAGTTTCCCAGTTGTATATTAGTGATTTGACCCCTAAAGGGTTTTGTTTGCTTTTAAAATTTAAATACGTCCGTTTATTATTTTTGTTTCAGATTTTTAAATTTGGTACAAGTCCGGTGTTTCTAGTTTTATTTATCATGGGTTATTTGCCCCTTTTTCTTAGTGCTTTAATGATTGTAATTATCCTGCCGAGACTTGTATATTTCCTTATTTACTTCTCTAGGTCGACTGTGTTCGATGCGGCGTATATACATTTTTTTATATTTTATTTGCACTTCACTCGTCTCGACTATGTTCGCCCTTTCGTTTTTTATCTTCTTATGTCTATTAAAGGCAGAAAAATGTTTATTAGTTGTCCCTTTAAAACGGGCTGTTTGTATAGTTCATGAAAACTATACAGAGTGGTGGTGATATTAGGTCACTAGTGACTATAGTTGGAGAGCATGTTTTTATGAGAAACACATTTTGTACCTTTTCTAATCCTGTCTAGTGTATTCACCTGTGTTGTTGTGCTTATTTTTCTCTAGGTGAATTCACACCAATCGAGTCACCCATACTCTGGCCCCACGCGGTCATGGTCGGCCCTAGGCCTCCCATACTCCTAACACCGAGTCTGAGTAAAGCGACATCGTTCCCTAGCATTCAAACAAGGCCACTTGAGCAGGCGAATGACGATAAACAAATGTAACAGCCATGAACGAAAATACTTTAGTTGGTGCAGGTCCATAAGGACTGTTGACAATCACAGGTATTTAAGAGTGATTTTTGTGTGCGCGTCAAAGTTGGTAATCTAATCATCGCAATATTAAGACACGGAACACACCTCCCAATTCATTTTCGATTCTTTCTGACTTGTGATAGAACCTTTAGGATTACTTTTTATTTAATTCACCGTACTGTGAGTCCCTGGTTAAAACAGATAGTGTGGTTTTATATGAGGAGTGTTCCGAAACTAAGAAATGAAAATTAAAAAAAAAAACGATCACATATATTGAATTGTAAAAAATACCAACATTTTTTAAAACTTATTTTATGAAAATCCAAACACAAATATCACCATAAAGTATAGTATACCATATCCAGAGTAATATGTTACTTTAAATACTTACTTTAACAGTGCAAATGAGAAGCCATATCCTACGTTGAAAAATCAGAATGTGACTATATATAAATGTCATGATTTTAGACATCCATCCTTGAAGTTGTCATTGCACATAAAAGCTAATATTTTTGGGGCATCGTACACACACACACACACATACACACACACACACACACACACATATAATGAGAGACAGACAGACTGATTTACAAAGATATGATACTTACAATTTGAAGTTATGGACAAACGTTAGACATACAATATCAATATCAATAACAGTTGTTTAAATAATAATAATAATAATAATAATAATAATAATAATAATAATAATAATAATCATGTAGGTGTTACAGTCCATCAATATATTAAACACATTTAGGTAGCTTACTAATTTGCATCAACAACAGTAATTAACTTGCAGTGAAAACATTTTGATGCTTATATATACAAAATTGCTGGTAGAGGAAAGTAATGTTTCGATTGGTCAGAATGTGACCACGTGATCAAAATAAATTGCGTTCATTTCAGTATGAACTGTTAGTAGAACTACTTTTCTAAAAATGCCCACGTCTATAAATATAGTCACGTGTACAGCAGAAGAAAAACACTGCTAGTGAAGGCAGACATGAAATAAACATTAAAGCACAAGAACCATTTTTACAATTTTTTAAACAAGAATTGAATCAATTTAGTTTGAAAGATTAAAGCAAAATATATTTCTCATCTTTTATGAATAAAACCATTAATTGTTTGATGAAATTTGTAAAGAACAGTATGGAGAGAAAAATGATTAAAGTGTGCTAGGTCAAGGTCACCGGTATTGTGGCTATCAAAAGTTGAAACTTCGGTCGTTATTTGCTGTGTGATTCGGCAACTGACAGTTTATACCACGATGAACGCAGGAAAAAACAACGTTAAACTCTTAAAATATAGTACTGATATTTGCTATATAACAACACTTGTAACCTTTGACATTCTTATTATAAAATAAAGTCTCAGTGAAAACAACCATTTCTAGACATGAAACATACAATTTATGAAATTGCCCTTGGAACCCTATACCGTTTGATATAATATTCGACATTTTCCTGTCTTGGACAATAGCATAATAGTCTGCATTTACCTGTCTTTGACACAAACATGAATATTACTAAGAACAAAATGTAAATTAGATGTAGATTGAGCACTTGGCCTGTGATGCCTATACTTCCATAAATATTAAAGCATTCGAATTACACCCTAGATGTATGTATTTCCCTTGTCAGGCGCTTCTTGACATAATAAGAAATATTTGGAAAACTGAGTTTTCACAAACCCAACCGTGTGTGAAACCTTGACGCTAACATAGTTTTCTCTAAGATAAGGATTTCAGTATTCCTAATGAATGAAAGTATTACTGTTAGCTTATATTCCATACATGGAGGTCAAATGTCGAAGTAAATACAGAAAATATCCATTTGCGAATTTTAGTGTATCTTTGTATATCCTATTTTGCGTGCATTTATTTAAACCTTATTAAAATAGACTGAGTGTGTTTTAAGAAACATTATAGAACAGAGACTAGTGTATTTATAGTGTTACGTGTTTAGGCTCTAATAAACAGTAAGACAGAAAAGTGAAAACAACAAACTTTGTAAAATTTATCAAAAAATATTTTTAAAAATCCAAACATAATCCAAGAATAATCCTCGAATTAAATTACAAACGTTCTAGTACAGTATTGAAATATTCTAGTAGAATAAAGTTCGAGTCCTGTTGGAAAATCCAAGATGAAAGAAGATGACGCATAGCTGCAGTATGTATTATTTATCTACAGTTCTGTGTAGACTCACAAGATTTTACACTTCGGTCTTCGAAATCCGAATAAAAGTTATATAAAATTTCTTTGTCCATGGATTCTAAATAAGCACATCAAATATTTCTAGACATACGAATCCTTTAAAATCCAAATGAACTTAAGAAAATACTCGAAAACCTGGCTAAAACAGAAAAACTTGATATGATGTGTAAAAAGCCAAAAACTATTCTAATACGCAGTTAGGAAAAGAAGAAAGGAAAAAAAAAAGGGGGGGGGGGGAGACGTGATTCTGTTTATTTCATGTCTCCTAAACATGACCTTGACGAGAACAAATCATTTGACTTAATACAAATGTTAGTTACTTCTAAGTTCATTAGTCTCATCTTAACCCTGACAAGAACCAATCAGTTTAAAATAAAAATTAAACTTGTTTACCAGGCTGACACTAAACCCGAATCAAGGTCAGAATCTAGGTCAACATTAGTTGTTTACCAAAGAATTATTAAGGTCAACCGATTTTCGGATGAAACATCATCTTCACTGAATAAATTTAAATTACAATAGCATGTAATGCAAAATAAAGCGGACCAACAATTAATTGAATTAATTGTATATACATACATATATATATGTATATATATATATATATATATATATATATATATATATATATATATATATATATATATATATATATATATATATATATATATATATATATATATATATATATATATATATATATATATATATATATATATAAGAAGAAGAAGGAGAAGAAAAAGAAATAAGTAACACTTCTCCTATAAAAATAACGATATATAAAGGTTTATTTTTCCCCCATATTATTTATACATGAGGTTACAAAAAATAAGTAGTACTGTTATGAATTATAGACAGTGTACATTAAATAACACATTTCTATATACGGGAAAGTGCATCTGCTATTACATTATATTTTCCTTTGGTGTGCCTCATTCCAAAATTATTTTCCTGTAAACTCCACTTTTGTGGCTGAAATTTGGATATGTAAGAAGTACTCGCTTTTGAGTAAAGTGTTTTACCTATCAAAAGCCTCCTGACATTTTTCAGTCCAAAGGAACTTAGTTTCCGTACTCAATAAACTTTTCAGGAATTAAGCAATTACAGAAAAAGTTTAACAAAATTTCCTATAGTACCCTGCCATACCAAAATCGGATCGGTTACTTTTAATTAGCATGCACGGGAATATCCGAGATATCATTGACCTTTGCATTTATAGTTTTATATTGTCCAGGTCGCACGATATGTTATAGAAAAGTTACACTTGCAAGGCAGGACTCACGTTTAAATAAATTAATTGTCAAATTTTCATTGGCGAGTCGGTCACAGAATTTCAGAATTGTTGATAAATGCTCTATCTAGGTGTCGGTGTAGATGATGACATCATCGATGTAAGCATCACAATTATCTAGACCAGAGGTGATGATATTCATAAGACGTTAAAAGGTACTTGGCGACCCTTTCATCCCAAACGGCATTACTTTATATTGGTAATCACGAATGCCGAAATTTCTTTGTGTTTCCGTTAGTGGAATTTGCCAAAATCCTTTCAGAAGGTCACATTTAGTGACATACTTGGCATTTCCGATTTTATCAGTACAGTCATCGAGTCTTGGTACTGGAAATGAATTTGTCTTTGTCACACTATTCACCTTCCTATAATAGTAAACACATGGAGAGTTTTATCTGTTTTGGATTAGGTATGCAAGGTGAACTCCACTCCCTTTTACTGTGACCTATAAAATCATTATCCAGCAAATACTGAATTTTCCTTTTTTAAATATTCATGTTTGAGGGGGTTCATTCTGTACGGTTGTTGTTTCACATGTTTAAAATCTACAAATTCAACGTCATGGACAATTTTTTTCTTCAATGAACATCTCAAAATAAAGGCTAAAAGTCAATTAATAACTCTTTGAGTTCATTTCTTTCTTGTTCTTGCAAATATGAAAGTTTCTGGTCCAGATTATTCATAATATCGGAATTCCGAAGATTTGTCACTCCCATTTCGGATTAATCCGATGATATTCCTTCACTTCAGTTTTGACAAAGTGGGACAGGTACAACTAATTTAGTTGCATGTTTTACCTGGCTATCTCTTTCAATATACTGGTACTACTATAATTTATTTAGATCCCAGGAGTACTAATGTAATTTACTGATTGATTTGCTTTTTAATCTTTGTAAGGGTCATAAAATCTAATATGAAGAAAATTTTGGAGAATAAGCAAGAGAGACAGAAATCCATCACCAGATTCAGATGTTCTCTAAATTGTAGTTCTGTTCAACCAAAATTTAACTTTTTACCTGAATTGCAAAAGGCCAAATTCAAGCATAATAGGCTTGAGAATTTCAGAATTAAAATTTAACTTTTAATTGAATTAGACAGATTAAGCAATGCAAAATTGAGTAAAAAATATTTATCAAAGCTTTAATTTTGTTTAATAAAATATGTTCCTCAAGGGAATTGCCTTGGAAACCTTCTTGACGCATATATAATGGTCAAGATATATTGGTTACTTTACTTGATGCTAAGTAAGACACAATCTACCATAATTCTACTTAATGGTTCGTCTAATGTAGGAATAGGTTTCATATCAGCCTTAGGTATCTTCTGATATGGTTCGTCAAATGTAGGAATAGGTTGCATATAAGCTTTAGGTATCTTCTGATTGGATTTTCCAACTGTTACACAAGTATAAGATCTACCGTATTTGCAAACATCACTTTTTATTTGTGACCAATACATTTAAGTAAAGATCCTGTGATCAGTCTTATTAATTGCTAAATGTCCAGCCAAAGGCGTTTCATGGTCCAGACTAAGTATTTCATGTATATAAGGTTTTGAAACTACATTATGATAATTCACTGACCGCAGGTACCTCGGGAGGACTCCATTGTCTCAAAAGAATTTCATTTTTAATGAAATAATAGACAGGTACTTCAGAGGCTTCCGTTTCAGCAATCGCTCTTTGAAATAAACAGGAGATCTCAGGATCTTTTTCCTGTTCGACGACAAGTGATTGTTTTTTATCACCCAGATTAGAATAAAGAGACTGTGTAGTTAAAAGAGGATAACGGTGATTAATACCGTCTGATTGATCCAAACAAAAAGTGAACGTTGCCCCATTAAAAGCCTGCCCAACACACGTCAGCTAAAACAATACTAACCTTATTAAAGTCATTATCAAGAGTTTTCTTTGCCATAGCTCTGGTAACTGCACAAGCTATGAAGAAATCAGGGAATTCTTGTTTAATGAAATCGATGCTCTGATCCAAGCAGGGTTTGTCAGTTACAAGTGGATTCACCACACCTTTGTCTCAAGCTAGGTCGTTGCCTAGTAATAAATGAATGCTCTCTACGTATTAAACAGAGACTGTTCCAAATGTCATGGGTCCTGAGGCTAAGAGTGATGACAACTTTACAAAATGGATAGTAACATTAACAAAGCCGCACTCAGCTTCCTGAATAAGAACACTCATTAGATGAAGATTTTCAGAAAAGCAAAGTACCTGAAAATAAAAGCATTAGAAGCTCCTATGTCGCTTTAAAATGTTAATGGGGTGAGATTGACCGAATCATCCATGCGTGATATAGAACCTTTAAATATGAATGGTTCTTAATTCTCCATAATAAAATTAGGCTGGGGATAATTAGATCCAACAAATTTATTGCTTTCAGTGCATGACCATAACCTTGACCTATTAGAGATAATAGCATTTGAAACAGGTCTGACTTGATTGTGCTGCCTATTTTTCAGTTTAAAGCAATCAGAAATGACATGTCCATTTTCTTGCAATAGCTATAGATCAGAATAGACAAGGATCTAGATTCAAACTTCTCTGAAGTTTGATTTTTAAACGTTGTTCCAGTTTGAGTTTGTAAGGTCTTGTATTAGGCTAAAAAACCTTTCTTCAAAAAAGATTCTTGAGTGAAAGTCTTATTTACTATAAGAACTTTATAATCTAAAGAGTACTCATCAGCAGCACGAGCAGCATTTTCCAAGGTTTCAATTTTGCGCTCGTCATAAGTTTGAATGACATCATGGACACAGTTATTAAACTCTTCAAGAAATACAAGTATTTTGAGACTTTCATACTTGTTTTCAACTGTCTTGGATATGCACCATCTTTCAAATATCTGCTCTTTTTTCTCTAGCAAATTCTACACGAGTTTGTCCAGTTTTTTTTTGTTATTTTTAAATGTTTGCCAATAAGCTTTTCATAACCCATTAGGATGTATTATTCCACCCCATCATAGTCATCATTTTGGTGAACTGAAAGTGAATGGTAAATATCACTAGCCTTACCAGTGAGTACACATTGTAAAAATGAATTAAATTCAATGCTTTCTTGACCATTTTAAATTTTCAGCAACTTTATCACAACCAGATAAATCTTGTTTACTACTCTTTCTCTGAAAGGGGGAACTAACCTAATGTTCTTCGCAAGATCCAAACGTCAATTTGGAGTATGAATGTGGTTTTCACTAGACAGCTGTATTTCTTTCATTCTACATTGATATTCCCTCCATTCTTTCTCCGTTTGCATCCGGATCTGCCTCTCTCTCCTTCTAATATTTCATTTGTCGTTCTGTTTACTGCATTTTTGCTGTCTTTTTCTTCATTATCTAACTAAATTTGCATCTTGTCTTTCTTGTACCTGCATTATCTTTCTTTTCTTTTTCTTCCTGATCTAACTACATTTGCATTTGTTCATTTGGTAACTTCCTTTATCTTTCTTTCTCTTTATCTAAAGCTCGGGTTTTCCTAACTCCAATTACATTTTATACATTACTTTGTTTTCTTTTTTATACTTTTAGACCACTGTGTGATACAGACAATCAGAAATCAAAGTACTTTTATCAAAAACGTTCTTTTCTACCAAATAATGAATCAAAATATAACTTTTTTGTTTCGTTAAAGAGGCTTTCTTTCGGAAATATCTTACTTTCTCGCCGTTTGAATTAATTCATCTTTTTTAAAAAGTTTAATTATTCTTGGGTAGGGTTTTAAAGAAAGATGTCCAGTCTTGGTGACATTTTAGAAACTTGAAACTTTTTTAAGGACTAGAGGCAATCAACTTCAAATTTCACAAAGTTTTCTGAAATATTTCAGCCAAAATTCAGATTTTCGCAGACAAGCTACCCAATTCTTTGCTACGAGTTTATTCTCTATTAAACAGTAACACAGAATAAGGGAAAACAACAAGCTTTGTAGATTTTAACAAATATTTATTCCCTGAAAAAATGTTTGCCAAAATGGAAAAAGAATTTGCAGTTTTAAAAATCAAATCCAAAAATAATCCAAGAATAATATCCACGAATTCAATTACAAAGTCCTAGTACAGTAAAGAAATATTATAATATATTAAACTACGAGTCCTGTTGGAAAATCCAAGATGCAAGACGAGAAATGTTTATCTACAGTTCATTGTAGAATCACAAGATTTCACATTCCGGTGTGTTGGAAATCCGAATAGAATTTTGATGAACTGTCTTTGTTTAAGGATTGTAATTGAACACCTCAAATATTTCTAGAGATTCTAAGTAATCCTTTAACATCCAAATAAACTGAAGAAAATTCTCCAACAACTAGCTACATCAGAAGAAAACTTGATATGAAGTGTAAAAAGCCCCAAACTGAGAATATTTCACTAAAACAGATTAAATCGTGTTCTAATAAGCAGTTTCGAATTAGTTACCAAAATGCAGAATCGAGATAAAAAGGGGCGGGGTCACGTGATCAAGTTCATATTACGTACTCCTAACATGACCCTGACAAGAAGCGATCATTTTACATTAAGAATAAAAAGTTGTTTACTTTTTAATTCGCTAGTCTCATCTTAATCTTTACAACCAATCATTTTAAAATTAAAATTAAACCTGTCGATGTGGCTGACACTAACCCTGGTAAGTTTTGTTGTAATTGTTGTTAAATTACCTATATGAGTACAAGTCTTGCATTTAATACAATATAAATCCATAATTGTATTCATAATAACATGAATGTAATTGATATTTCAAATACAAGAGCGCGGGAAGCGGTTAAGCATCATCCAGCGCTACCAAATTCTATCAGAATAATAATAATAGACCCGTCTGGAAGTGGAAAGACACAATTGTTACTTAATCGGATAATGAGATGGTTAAAATGGGACAAGTTGTATTTCCCAGCTAACACACAAAGTTTTCACAATGTTGCTATATGGTTGTGTATTGATTACGTGGGAAAATAATGTTTTTGCAACGTTGCTAAAACGTTACACATGAAATGAAATTTAATAGTCATCTGGTCTAAAAGATAGAGTAAAGTAAAAATGGTATGTAATTGCATTGATTATAATACTGTGCACAAGAATTAATACAATTATTCCAAAGAAATTATATAACGTCTTTACAATGCTGTATCAATGTTGTGGTTAACTTTACATTATTAAGTAGAACACTCATAGTTGTGTAGTTCATCCATTTTTATTTTGAAAACCAGTAACTAAAAGGGCGCTGTAATTTTTGTAGAAAAAAAACAACATTTTACTCGTCAGCTTTTCTTTATTACAAACATGAGGTACTGGCATTGCCTGAACAATATTTTACGTATCTACAAACCAACGACTAGCTTATCCTGTACCGACCGAATTACAGAGACAAATCTCCTGTTACCCGCTATTTTGAACCACCAAGGTAAGAACATTAAATAGTTAACGTATATTCGCATATTTAGTTGCAGAATGTTTTTATTGGTCAATGTCTGCTGATGCAATCAAGCACTTGTAAACAGCTACAAGCTAGGCGCGAGACACTGCCATGGCCTCAATCGCATTTTCAAACAAAGAAAATTGGATGTATCGACCAGCATGTTCTACTTGTGAAAATGACCTAACTGCTTGGCATATTTCTGTGACTTTTATACGACTCATATCAAGTAAATTATATTGTTACACTGGTACATTTTTCTAACGAAACATATCAAGGATAGGATAGTTTACCATGATAAAATGCCGTCCGTTAGGCTAGCATTTCGAATTAGGCGCGCTTAACTGAAGAGCGTAAGATTTATCGTTCTTGACCAAAATTTACACACAAAAAAAATACCAAGTAATTTAAATTTATTTCAATCACAAGTGAAATTGAAATAAATGTATGTTTAGACATATGTATAAATATGCTGATTTATATAGATGTGAAAAAAGAAAATGCATATTTAAAAGTAAATGTTTTGATGATTATAGACATGGGGATGGGGTGATAAGATATAGTTGGCAGCTATTAAATTTCATAGATGTAGGTCACAGTATATATAGAGATGAACATTTACAGGTGTTTTACTACATATACACCATTACATATTTTTGGCTATTTTAATTAAATCCTAGAGTGAATGTCATTTATGAACTTAAATGATTCACGGTGGTTAATTTGTTATATAATTGTTGTCGGTACATTGTGTTGCATACTTGGTGTTGGCAAATTGTTTCAAGTTAGAGCAAACAAATTTGCATGCAAAAAATTATGGCATAAAAAACTATATTAAAGCATATTTTGTCATATTATTATTATTATTATTATTATTATTATTATTATTATTATTATTATTATTATTATTTTTTGATATACTACGTGAGCTCCTTAGGCGGGTGTAATATGAGGGATATTGTCCGCAGAATCATGAAACTATCTACGAACAAAAATATTCTGGTCAGAGTATAGTCTAAAAGGACGTAAAGGGAAAAAAGCATTTAAAGATCTTGTGATATGCCGAGTTTTGATCAGAAGGTATGACGTGATTTCAATTGTCTATTATTTTTTTTAATTACTCGCCAGAGATTTTTCCATGAATGGATAAGGTAATACATGTTTCTTCACTCATACTGCAATTACATCTATATGAAAGAATCTGAGACCACATTCAAAGTACATATTTTATTAATACTCCATTAATTATTGTTGGCATTTAGAAAACTGCAATGCATTCTTTGTTGTGAAACTTATTTTAAAATATTGTGTTGCTCTTGCAGAAGCTTGCTTGAAAAATAATGGCAAAGCGAAAGAAATTGAAAAAGGCCATATCGGAGACCCTTAAATATGCACCCAACCAAGGTGGAGGAATACAATACAAGGTTAGCCATTTGACTCTTATTTCATCAATATTGGATTCAGTTTTTTAAAGCATTGTGGATGCATCTCTAAATTGCAAACAAAATCAGCTTATCATAGTTTCCATGACTATTAAAGCTGGAGAATAGCTAACTACAATTTTCATCCATCTTGTATGATAGGACAAGTGATTCCACTTGGAATTTTTAATCACGTTCATTATTTGGACAAAATAAATTCATCTTTGCGCAAATTAATTTCACCATCCACTTGCCTGAAATGACACATACGTACACAGTTATCTTGTGACTTGGCTTAATAATATTAAGGGAAGCACAAGTGCAGTGAAGAAAGTTTCATAAAGTTTAATGATGCTAGTTATTGTGACTTCTGCATATGTAAGCGGTACTGAGATTATATGTGACTTTGAAATTATATTTTAATTTGCAGGTCCCTGAGCAGAAGAAGAAAGATAGTGGTGGAGGAGACTAATTCTGAGTGCTAATCTTAATTCAATCTAGAAAATAAATAAAAAGTGATATTAAAATAAATAAAAAGTGATATTAAAATATATGGTGTATTGTTCCCTATTTCCTTTTTGTCTTTTAAAAACAAATGTTTGAACCTTCAGTCTGCAGATTCATGGGATTCCTTATCGGGCAAAAGCAGTGTGGTTTACCCATCTACTTTCACTGCTACCTAAAATTTTGTTTATATCCCCATTGGAATAGATCTCCCCAAACCCCTGCCTACTTGGTGAACTCACATGTCCATTTTAAATCTATTGAAAGGCCCTGCTGTAAAATATGTTCGAAAAGCTACCTAGAAAGAGGATTTCATACAATGAACAGAAAGCAGTGTTTGCATGTAAATCGTGTTAGAACACCTGCACTGAAACTGACTGCAAACTTCAGAATGGACGTATGAATTTTTATTAAATTAGTATTATTAATTTTTTTAATCCAAGATTCTTTTCAATTGCATGAAATGATAAATAAAAATTCTGTATTGTGAAGAGTGGATTATTATATGTGCAACTTTGAACTGGTTTGTGAGAGTTGTCACGCATCAACGAATGCAAAGTGCTATTCCTATGAGTATTTTTATTATTGTCAAATGACTGGTGATGTTTGGTTTGTCATGAATGAAAATAGTGCAGAAATGACACTTAATGCTGTCACAATGACAGTCTTGACATACCTGCTATCGCAACTCCTAGCTGGATGGTAATATTGACATTTTTTAAATGCTGATTTGTTTTAAATTCTGGCCAAAAGTGCGGAATATGTGTTTCAGAAACACCAGCCGGTTTCATCAGATTTCCATATAGAATTTGAATGTTGCAAGAATGTTGTATGTTGTTGGAAGGTTATTTAATAACGTTAGACAACAACGTTGTAGCAACGTTCCCACTTGTTCACCAAATCACATTACCACAACATCATTTGACAATGTTGCCACAACCTTATTACAACGTTGCTGCAACGTTGTAGCAACGTGGAATTGTTAGCTGGGTAGTTGCTCAGTCCGTAGATGATCAACGGTGATATGATTTGTTAAAAGAATTTAAGTAAACCGCAAAATCTTTACATGAAGATGGTTATGATGTTATTGGATTCATTACTGATATCGATGAAGAGCCTAGTGTTGATGATATTAATGGAAATATTAATAAATTTATATGTTTATGATAATGTAATGCTGGATAAACAATCAAATTCTGCCAGAATATTTTACTGAGGAAGACATAAAATATCGATGTGATTTATGTTACACAGCGTTATACGAAATTCCTAAAGCGATCAGGGATAACTGTAACATTCTTGCTGTGTTTAATGAAGTTGAAACACACACTTAGAAATATTTATCAAACCTGGTGTAGTGGCGACATGGATTATAATGTTTATAGAAATTTCTTTTCAAAAGCGCAAGCTACCTCAACATGTTTTACAACAATAAATTTACAGGATCCTAGATCAAACTATAAAATCTGTCTTTATAAAATATTTGGATAATAGCAGATATGAGGATAAATGTCTAATACTAATTCTGTATAGGACTATGTAAAATATTTGTTATATAACAATGATTTAATTTATAGCATCAGAGGAGGCGCGACCTCAAATGAGGCGCCAAAGGGTAAACATCACGCGTATACGTTTAGAACAATAATAAGACACCAGCTAATAACAGAATTAACAAACCTCAAGAAAGGCTGTTGGAGAGAGACCCTCAGCTAGTTAGAAACTTTGTTCTGTTTTTTTGCCGTTATTTTTTCGGTGTTGTAGGAGTTGTTAGTTTAGCAAATAGACGTTTCTAAAATTCGGTCTGTTTGCCCCCTCTGCTTCTTGTTCACTTAATAATCTTATTACAACTGTTGAAACAATGTAAAATTGCTATCAGATGTCTACAAAAGATGTCTTATGATGGCTGGTTGGTCCTAAGTGAAAATGGTGCAAATATGATGGTTCTAGTGGGCTTTACAGTGGCCATTTTAAACATTCTGTTTTTGCTAAACCTCTTGAATGAAAAGTAATATTCACATGTGATTTTTAATGGAAAACATTCTATGATGTATAGTTACTCCAAGATGAATGTGGTGTCAGTATGATTTTTGATATGTTCACATCATTTTTAAATTATTATTGCTCCTTCTCCTGAATGAAAATGTTTAACTGTACATCTTACGATGTCTAATCGGTCCTAATCGTGCATCTCTGACAGTCAGTGTGCTTATCAACGTACCTATCATCCAAATCTCATTCTATCTTTTTCTATTAAATGAAAGGTCATACCAACATGGGGTTTCACTGAAAGATTTCTGATGATGTATAGTTGGTCCTAAATGAATATGCTAATCCAACATCTAATATGACTTCCACAATGGCCATCTTGAAAATCGTGTCATCACTATTTCTTGTAGACGGTATTTCAAATCAACATTTTTTGTGCTTTAGCAAAATTGCTTCTCATGATGACTAATTGGTACACAATAGAAGTGTCAATCATACATCAAATTTGGCTACCGCGACATCCATTATGAAAATCTTGTAATTATTTATTATCTGGCCATTGTGACATCCATCTTGAAAATCGATTAACCATTTATTATATGGCCACTGTGGAATCATTTTGAAAATCTTGTTACTGTTGTTTCTCTTTAAAAAAAAAAACGTTGTATCAACATGTTACCAAGGAAATGTTTCTTATGATGCACTGATGGACCTGAATTAAAATTGAGCTAAGTTAACATCTAGAATGTCCATCACAACATCTAATTTGAAAATATTTTTATCACTCAAGATTTCACTCAGCAATATCAAAGTCGGTTCAAGACTCTGCACTAAAAAGGAAGATATTATCTGTATATTCTTGGAAATTGTGTCATCCAGTAGAGTACCAATCCCTTTGAGGGACTCTTGTTTGTATTACTAACTGGTATATGTATTTCACAGTATTGTATAATTTACTTCATTTAATTCTGATCAATAATATGGTATGGAATATGATAGCAGGAGTAAAGCAAGCTATTCTATAAAGAATGTCTTGAAAGAAAATGTTGCCATTTTCTCAAACTCTGATTACTTACTTGACATTTTATAATTATATAAGAGAAAGACAAACAAGTTATTGGAGCTAGGGTATATTATGAACCAGGTCATAGTCCATATCATTTTGAGTGTCAAGGTTACTGTTTAGGGTTTTGTGTATGGGATCTGACAATGACTGTGATTTAACAAAGAAATGATACTCTCTATTTGCATGACCGTTTTCATGTTGTTCTTTATCCATACCCAACTCATTATGGAGTTATTGCACATTTATATGTATTGTCAAGGAATACATTTATAGATTAAAATATGATAGCCTTGTTTTCATGAGAAAATGTATGCAGATCCTACAAGTGGTAATGTATTTATTTTCATTTTTCTCGAAAACATATAGACTTGACAATGAAACATGCTACTCCTGTTGACAGTTACTATAAAATGACTATGTTCAATATTCACAGGTATGGCCTATATCAGGTGTAATGTAATATGTAGATTAATGAGTATCAGGTTTCAAAAAAAGCAAATGGCACATTCTTCTGTAAGCTGTATAACCAAGTTATGGCTAGTATGTCTTTCATTCTCTGTTAGCTCCATATTTATATATGAGGATAATACAAAATGTAATAATTGTACAAGTTTCTTTCCCATTGGTTGAAACTACCGTTATTTATATAAGGTGGTATCGAACCTCGATCCATCAGGGGAAGCGGAGCGATCAAAACCGCAAAAATAGGCTGTCATACGGGGTTGTACACACTTTTGATTCAGATCAGCACAGAGTCTATCAAAATGAATAGGGAAACTTTAGACCAAAATGCCAGGGATCAAAAGCGCAGCACTGACCGACCTACGCTCCAGCCCTGCCGAGCCACCTTTCCACCTTTCCCGCCGCCGGACACAACCACGTGCAGTGCACGCCTTCGACAGCAGCAGCATCAGATTGATAGGAGTGAGTGCGTGCTGGGTCTATTCCCACTCACAAAGGCCAACCATTCATTTCGATAGACTCTATTTAGCGACTCCGATCTGACGGCCCAATTAAATAGTGTTCTATGAACACAGTAAAGCCCTTGGGAGTTGGCACTATTTCGCTCTCTCGGGATTAATTAAATATCTAGCTCTGCTAGCATTAAACAGTGATACAGATCCCATCGTGTACGAAGCACTATAATTCAAATAGTAGTAGTAATAGAAACATAACCATCATTAGACAAAACATCTATTCAGAGACAGACCCCTTAATCAACACTTATAAGATATACAGTTTTGTGTATACGATTTTGTTATTCTTCATAGTTTGCATTCGAAATTACTATGGGTCAAGACTGAGATAAATATAGCCATGTATTTAATGTCAGATGAGCAACGTGTACATTTATTGAGCATTTAATAAGCACATTTACTCCTTCAACTTAATAGGAGAGAAATGTTTAGTGCATAATGAACTTGTATTGGAGCAAACGTAATTTTGGAGACAAAAAGTGTATTCCCTGACTTCAGGATCGTTATATCAAATATGTATTCTATAAAATATATAATTGCATCCACCACAACTTGAATCAAAATATAAATTTTCAAAACTTTGAAAACGGGATAAATATTTACCGAGGGTGAATAAAGTATAGAATTTGTACAAATGTGTATATAATTTTTTTATCACAAGTAGGACGTACATATATACATATTAGATTTAATTCAATTCATAGATCTCTAGTAGTTCCTATATGTTTGTAGCATGCATTTACCTTGTATTGTTCCTATCTTACAGATGCCGATCGTTCTTTACAAGTTTTATTAATTTTGTCATTACTAATTAAAATATACTGTTATTTACTACATTACTGTATATACACATATAATTAAACAATTAAATTGTGTCTTTTTGCGTTACACTTTACTTATTCACCTGCAGATGTTACATAGATCAAATTTTCTAATATAGTGTTTAGTAAGTCAATCACTCCTCCGAAAAGATTTCCCTTTAGAACCTCTTCAACATACCTACGCAGTCTTTTCTATAAGTATCTTGGACGACACTTCACTCTACCATATACATGTATTGCTCGTTTGTCCCCAAAGTCTAGAAAAACGGTACAACAGACTTGTCAGATCATTTATATACTTATCGAATTGTATACATGTACTGTATTAAATCTTAGGTACATAACCAACAGTCAATATAGGCATACGTGTACAGATGTATTATGCATGCAAATACATTAGTGTATAATATAATCTGATTAAAATTAAACCTCCTCAGTCTTAGATGAAGTTAGTGGAGATCGGATTTTAATCATACTGGTCTAAAAACTTAATCTATACAAATGTGGAAGTATGGTCTAAACACAAGTTATAATGCTCTAGACTCAACATTTATTTCATTGCACACGTCATTCAGGAAATACTTGAATCA
The DNA here is from genome assembly GCA_030141615.1 of Unio pictorum. Classification (NCBI taxonomy): domain Eukaryota; kingdom Metazoa; phylum Mollusca; class Bivalvia; order Unionida; family Unionidae; genus Unio; species Unio pictorum. Next base: position 633,189 of record JARLTB010000218.1, read on the forward strand.
TATTAGGATATTCATTTATGTTTCCGATCTTCACACTAATTAATTTTAGCTAGAGTACAAATGTACGGTACGGAAAAAACAATTTACGTGATCGATGATTTATTTTATTAGAATCCAAATCAGCAGATGTTACGATTGAAGATAAATATTTGAGCGGCGATAAAATATCAGAACTATCTAATGCACCGCAGATATCTGATCCTGTATGTAGATATAAAACAATTAATTTAAACGGTTGTGGCGGGTCAGGAAAAACGACTCGCGCGATTGAATTATTTCGTGGCAAATCAAACATGTTTGTGTTAACACCGACACACAGACTTGCCAGAGAGATGAAACAACGAGAGGTTAATGCTTGTACTTATCATAGTTTCTTTCGATGGAAAGGCGACGAATGGACTCCTGATCGAATGGGTGAGAAATCTATCTCCGGCGTCATAATTTGGGATGAGATATGCACGGTTTCATTAGATGTATTACAAAAGTTTCTCGAGTGGTTATTGCACGCGAATACAAAGGTCGTCATGTGCGGCGATCATGGCCAACCACCACCACTTGTCGGTTTATCCCCACATAATTGGCTAAAGAATTTCGTAGACTATTACGAAGAAATTAACACCAATCATAGAGCACTTGATGAACAATTACGCGAGTTCAAGAAACTAATCAGATTACAACCGGATAGAATCCAATGTGAGATAGCGCGTGAAATAATTTCGGAAACTCCCATTAATGATTTTTGGGAGGCGTGGAGACCAAACGATGTGATAATCGCAAGTAGTAAAATAGTCAGAGACACGCTTCAGATGAAGTTATTGGAATTGCATAAAGAAAAATTTACAACGCTTCCAGTGCCGTTGTGTTATAGGCCTTCGGATACACGAAAGCAGAATATTGAAATTGATATTCCATGACAGTGTGAAAAGCAGAATTTAGTGCTAAATGATATTGTGCTGGTTGATATCAGCGTCGTCGAAGATGCACTGCGTGTTGATAAATCCCCATGGACGCTAGGATATGCAGCAACAATACATTCTTCACAGGGATTGACTATATCCGATACAATTGTTTGGATAGTGGATAATCACATTGAGTGGTCGAATTTAGTTTATCTCGCAGTGTCCAGAGTACGAAGAATAATCAACTTCAAAGAGTTGTCCTGACAGAGTCAGGAGATGATAATGACACCACAATAAATGATATTGTCAGCGCTGACAACGTCAAGGATATAATCAGAAAACAACTATCTGGTTATAAACAACAGGATAAAAAAATAATAGAGAATTTGATATTGATGCTGAATTAATAATTACGCTGAAGCAACAACAGAATAATCACTGCGCGAGTTGCAATTGTATAATGATTTGGTGTTGGTCGGATAAGGATTCTCGACAATTTACCGTAGACAGAAAAGATAGCAGCGTAGGCCATACTAGAAATAATGTGATGCTGACTTGTCTTGAGTGCAACAGACGAAGAGGTGCTAGTTAAGACCACGCGGCGGTAATTGAGTATCCTCGGGTATCACTTGTAGTTGTTGTCGAGTAAACCCACGCTGAGGAGCAGTTGAATCCAATCTATAGATTGCTGGTCTACCCGTAGATCGTGTTATACCGGATATTTTATGCGCGTTGACACTCCAAATAGGATGCTTCATGTTGATTGTTCGAGTAATCTCGTTATTCAGCGCAGTAATCACAGCTGGTAATCTCTTGACCCATTCACGGGATCGTTTATATTGAATAAATTCTTTCGCGTATTGATATCCAAATAACCGCTCAGCAAGCGTCCGATTAAATCGTTCAACAATTGCCTGATCGCGATGTAGTGCAGTATGCCCTCGTCGTAACGCGGTACTATGATTCTTCATCGTTGATAGAACCGCACCTTGAAATTCCTTGCCAGGATCAACTTGTCATAGATTTGGCCAGCGCAGAGGACCTCTTCGATAAATCCTTTCAAACGCAGAAGCCACTTCAGTTGATGATTTTGTTTTTAACGGTTCTGCTTGTTTGTATCGACTCGCAACATCAACTATGGTTAGCGCGTATTTGTAACCACCATCATGCGGCAGAAATAATATATCAGCTTGATGAACTTCATTGGGAACGGTCACATCAAAATGCGAGTAGTTAATTTGTTTAGGCGGCGGTAGATAAATTTTCCATATCGCCTGTTTAGATAACCAATCCGCTGCAGTGGTATATTTTACCTTCGCGGCTCTAGCGAGTTTACCATTTGCTGCTTTACCCCGCCAGTATCCGCTTGGAGAATAGTAAATAGATTCCATGTTGTTATTAATTACCGGCACCTAACATCAATTTACCTTTCATAGCCGATTTTACTAACCATGAAGCCAATTTTTCTTTGAAAGATTTATCAGTGATAGAATTCAACGCATGAATTAATTTTACATCTGCGAGATGTCTGTGTTGCAGATTACTGCTTTTATAAGCGACATTATGAACATGACATGCTTTATCAATGGCGTTTATTGGATATTCACCCGGTCGAGGTTAGTTTTGATCATCGAGTCTGATATCGAGTCTAGTCCCGGGTCCACAGTAACTATATCCTTGAAGGTGTTTTTCTCCTGGATGCTTCGTCCACGGTGTCCCTGGAAGTTTAGTTAACTTGGCTGCAATATCACCTCCTGGTTTTTTTTAAACCCTTTGATTTATCAAGGGAAAAAAATCTAAATTTCTTTGTACTGCATTGTATACACTTACCAGAAAGTGCTGATCGGTTATTTTTAGTTGTAATCGTCGTCAAGTCGATTGTGCCAGTACGCGTCTTACACTTCACACAATATAGATCCATAATTTATATATAATAACATGAATGTAATTGATTATTCAGCTACCCGACGACGAGAACCTATTAAACACCATGCGATGTTGCCAAATTCAATTAGAATGATTATAATCGGACCATCTGGAATTGGCAAGACACAACTGTTACTTAATTTAATAATGAGATGGATGAAATGGGACAAGTTGTATTTGATAGCTCCTAGTGTAGACGATCAGCGATGTTACAATGTATTAAAATATTTTAACGACAGCGCAGTAGAAAAATCCGGCGAGGGTATTATTGAATTTATAACTGATATCGAAAAAGCACCGAGTGTCACAAGATAGACCGAGTCGGGACTGGACTAGTGAAGACACGGAACGCAACTGTGTTAATAAGATGTTTATTTTATAAACGCAATTTTAAAAATCAACTCTGACACCAATATTGTACAAAATATAAGAAAAATCTATTTAAATAAATGTTCCTAACATGGAACTATGAATTTCAATAACGTAATGACAAAAAAGAAGTATATGAATGAATTTACAAATATGAATATATATAAAAGGCTCGTATAACGAGATAGATGCAAATATGAAAAGATAATGCGTCGTCAATATGACGAGACTAGAATGAAGATATTAAATAATTAATACGTCCTCCATATGACGAGACATATGCAATCGTGAACCCTAAATTTGAGAACTAATGAAACAAAATATAGTACTTCTGATAAAATGGCGCTGCCTAACCTATGTATTTATTCTATAGATTTTATAATAAATACTAAACATCTAATATGTAAAACAATGAATCATATCATAATACAAATAGCAATGAGAACAAAGTTAAATCTATTGTTACCTCTTTTAGCTGATAGATTGCTCAGTTTAGGATGGAAGCGTTTCCGACAAGACTACATTGTAATGTGATGTCTGTCTTATAATTTCGTCCTTATATACCCATAGCTGTACTTTAAACTGCAGGCAATTTCGCACATACAGCACGAACTGAGTGTTCGCTCATTATGCCGAAATAACTAAAAAGCCCAAAAAATAATAAACTACCCTCGGTAAGGCTGTACGCAGTAACGAAATCAAGACTAGATTTTTTGACCACATATACATATTGAACATAGTCGTATACAATTCCGTGACACCGAGTATTGATGATATTGATGGAGATATTAACAATTTAGTCGTATACGATGATATCATGTTAGACAATCAAAAAAATCCTGCTAGGATATTTTCTAGAGGCAGACATAAAAACACTGATGTGATATATGTTACTCAACGATACACTCAAATACCAAAAGTGATCAGAGATAACTGCAATTTGCTGCGTGTATTTAACGGAGGTGATACTCATACGCTACGAAATATTTGGCAAACTTGGTGCTGCGGTGATATGGATTATAACAAATTTAGAAATTTCTTTAGTCGCGCTCAGTCAATCCAACATGGATTCGTGACGATAAATGTAGCAGATCCTCGAACGCGATATCGTGTCGGACTTGATAAAATATTCGGTTAACCCATAGCAGCAGAGGGGGCGGCGACAACAACCATGGCATCTCAAGCATGCTTTTTTTACGATTTCGAGGAAGCCTTTGTTTGCCAAATTGACGCCTGTCCGATTCACTTTTCGAGGAAGCCTCAGTTTGCCAAACAGATGCCTATAAAAAGTTGTCGGATTCACCCACTCTGCTGCTAGGTTAATTTCTTCGGAGGAGACAAAATATGTCTCACGATTATTAAAAAATGAAATGACAGCTAGCTTATTAAAGCCGCATGCAAGGGAGGGTTCAAGGAAATTAACATTACAAGGAGTTTTTATCTTGCCAATCTTATTAAAGATAACGGTAGAAGTTCGAAGCGATTATAACCGGTATGGCTGCACGGACATGTGAACCTATTTATCAGAGGGCAGTACAGCCAGACACGGCGTTTGGTGGTGGCACATGGATCGACCGCCCCAGGCCCCGCTCTTGAGGGGTCACACATTAGCCCCAAGGTCGTCCTGATAGACATAATCAGTGTTTGCTTTTTTTTTTTTGGGGGGGGGAACAAGACAGATGACTCCCCCCCATTTGAAAAAACTAGAAAAAGTGTGTTTATGTATGAGTGTGTTCTCCCTGATGTGTTCTTTTGTTTTTTTTAATATCTGTTTTCTTTAATTTTAATCCTGACCTTAATTCTTTCCCATCGGGATTATATCATAAATAGGAGGGTTTTGGTCCCTTGTGTCTTCTATTGAGATGCTTTCGTCAGGTCGGGTTTGAATTACCCATCCTGTGTCTCTCATCTGTTTTTTCCCATAGTTAACCCTGGATAGGGGTTATTTACATCCTGTGTATTCTATTTGTGTTGTGCTATTTGTATGTTGCTATATGTATATATCTATATACAGTGTGTCTTGTTACTATAGCCTTTTTAGTAATCAAATTTCCCAGTTGTATATCAGTGATTTCACCCCTAAACGGTTTTCACTTGTTTGCTTTTACAATTTGACTACGTCCGTTCATTTTTTTATATAGATTTTTGAATCTGGTACAAGTCCGGTGTTTCTAGTTTTATTTATCATGGGTTATTCGCTCTTTTTCCTTAATGCTTTAATGATTGTAATTGTATCGTGCCGAGACTTGTATATTTCCTTATTTGCTTCTCTAGGTCGACTGTGTTCGATGCGGGATATGTACATTTTTTTTAATTTTATTTGAACTTCACCCGTCTCGACTATGTTCGTCCTTTCGTTATTTATCTTCTTATATCTATTCCGGGTAGAAAAATATTTATTAGTTGTCCCTTTAAAACGGGCTCTCTGTAGAGTTCATGAAAACTATGGAGTGGTGGTGATATTAGGTCACTAGTGACTATAGTTGGAGAGCATGTTTTTATGAGAAACACATTTTTTACCCTTTCTAATCCTATCTAGTTTATTTCACCTGTGTTGCTGTGCTGATGTTTCTCTAGGTGAATTCACAGCAATCGAGTCACCCATACTCTGGCCCCGCGCGGTCATGTTCGGCCCTAGGCCTCCCATACTCTTAAAACCGAGTCTGAGTAAAGCGACATCGTTCCCTAGCATTCAAACAAGGCCATGTGAGCAGGCGAATGACGATAAACAAATGTAACAGCCATGAACGAAAATACTTTAGTTGGTGCAGGTACATAAGGACTGTTGACAACACAGGTATTTAAGAGTGATTTTTGTATGCGCGTCAAAGTTGGTAATCTAATCATCACAATATTAAGACACGGAACACACCTTCCAATTAATTATCGATTCTTTCTGACTTGTGATAGAAACTTTATGATTACTTTTTATTTAATTCACCGTACTGTGAGTCCCTGGTTAAAACAGATAGTGTGGTTTTATATGAGGAGTGTTCCTAAACTAAGAAATGCAAATTAAAAATAATAACGATCACATATATTGAATTGTAAAAAATACCAACATTTTTTAAAACTCATTTTATAAAAATCCAAACACAAATATCACCATAAAGTATAGTATACCATGTCCAGAGTAATATGTTGCTTTACATACTTACTTTAACAGTACAAATGAGAAGCCATATCATACGTTGACAAAACAGTTAGAATGTGACTATATATAAAGTTCATGATTTTAGACATCCATCCTTGAAGTCGTCATTGCACATAAAACCTAATATGTTTGGGGCATCGTACACACACACACACACACACACACACACACACACACACACACACACACACTAATGAGAGACAGACAGATAGATTTACAGAGATATGATACTTACAATTTGAAGTTATGGACAAACGTTAGACATACAATATAAATATAAATAACAGTCGTTTTAATAATAATAATAATAATAATAATAATAATAATAATAATAATAATAATAATAATAATAACAATAATAATAACAATATTTTATGCCGAAGAAGCCCCAAAGGTCACCACAGCACGAAAGAGGATGCTAAATGAAGCCTAAGATGAGGAATACCATAAAAACAGTTTAAAAAATGTCAGGGCTGCTATTAATCGCCACACTCATGCTGAATGTGGTCGTTCCATTAATATTGTTAAAGACCCTGAGTTTAAAAAAGCAAATAACAATTAAATGGAAAATTAAAACTAAACACAAAGACTGGCTTATCAAGATCAACACAACACAAACCATTTATTCCTCCGTCAGACATGTATGCGATCACTCAATACCTGATGCAAGATAATCCTATCCCACTCTGATACAGGGTTTGGTTATACTTCTCCATCCACTATGTTACACGTGGATTAGAATTCCACAGCCAATTGACACCTACCAGTCTTGAAATCAGATTTGATGAAACTGGGGCTAAATATGTCATTTTGACCCATCAAACTATGTAAAAAATTAATCAGGGAGACTTAAATGCTAAGGTGGAAAATTATGATAAAAGAATGTATGCAACTGGTGTTCAAAACTGCCCAGTCAGGTCAGTAAAATACTACCTCACACGCATTAATCCAAGAGCTGAATCACATTTTTGTCACATTGATAAAAATGCTTTTGAAAATCCCCAATTTTGTCAAACATGGTACACAACAAGATGTGTTGGACACAGACAATTTAGCGGTTTCATGCCAGACATATGCAAAAATGCTCAAACATCTGCAAAATATACTACTCACTCTCTTCGTGCCACAGCTTTGAATGCAATAACAGATGCTAACCTTCCTGCTAGGCACATTATGTCACTGCCTGACCACTCGAATGAACTATCCTTGAAACAATACACAAGGCCCAGCACTCAACATAAACAACAAATGTGTACATTCTTTCAAATGTATGTGCAAATGTAGCATTGTCTGCTCAAGACTCTTCTGCAGTACTATCTCATGCAACTGTAAATGTTCAAATAAACCCCAACAAACTCAAGCAGTACGACTCAAGAAAATTGTTAAAAAACCATACAAACCCAAGTAGTACAAACCAAGTAAATGTTACTGAATCTGCTCAAAATCCCCTAAAAGCACTATCACATAACACAATGAACTCTATGACAGGTTTCAATACACAATCCACCTGTCATTTCAATAACTGCACCTTCCAGTTTAGTTCAAACTGAAACAAATATATGCAAACAAATTAAGGAAATGTGTTATTTTCAAGTAAAGTGTCTATGTAAACTATCCATACTAACATGTTATTTGCTATTATAAAATAGTACATACATGAATGTGTGTCATACAGTTTGTCATTACTTTTCTATACCAGCTAGTTGGATTGCAATATGTTATTTTCAAGTATGGTGTCCATGTAAATTATCCATAATAACATGTTGCTTTTTTTAAACAGTAAATACATGAATGTGTCATAGTTTTTCATTACTTTTCACTACCAGCTACTTGGATTGCAAGTATGTTATTTTCAAGTAAAGTGTCCATGTAACTATCCATACTAACATGTTATTTGCTTTTTTAAAATAGTAAATACATGAATGTGTCATATTTTTTCATTACTTTTCTCTACCAGCTACTTGGATTGCAATTAGTATGCTGTATTGTCATTATTATTCCACTACTCAGAATAAATCAAAAAGTGTGTCAACAATAAACACAAATTTCACAAATTAAATTGTCTTACTGTTTTTAAATCTGTCATTTTGTGTGTCTGTCTGTTCACTTTCTACACTGATGTCACAAATTTGAGGATTGTCACAAAACAACTCATGGAATAACTAGCGGGATAAAATAAGTACTTAATTATTTTAGAACTGTGCGTGTATGTGTATGTTTGAGCCAACAAAACTGATCACATACTTTCTATGACCAAACGTAATACACCTACATGTATTAGTACAGCCTGTTTATAAAACGAAAATAGGTTTTGAAGAGCGAAATTAGATTACTCACTTGTCATAACAGTGATGAATATGCCAAATGACATTAGGTCAATCTATAAAGGCACATATCTTTATAGCCATGACATCGTGACTTTAAATATTGAGCTTCCACTTTAAATACACGTGTCCATTATGCTAAAATATTCAAAATGTTCAAATTCCTTCCGTGGGTTCCACTGGATGACGGACTTACAAGCAGGACAATCCCATGATCTATAAATAGCTACGTAACAGAAACCCGAAAAAAGTATTACTACGGACAATTATGATAATTTTTTCTTTTATAATGAAAAAAGAAAATAACATAACAATACATTGCAATTTCAATTATAAGAGTTTAACGTTGTTTTCTTCTGCGTTCATCGTGGTATAAACTGTCAGTTGCCGACTCAAATAGCTTACAGAACGACCTTCGGTCGTTATTTGCTGTGTGATTCGGCAACTGACAGTTTATACCACGATGAACGCAGAAAAAACCACGTTAAACTCTTAAAATATAGTACTGATATTTGCTATATAACAACACTTGTAACCTTTGACATTCTTATTATAAAACAAAGTCTCAGTGAAAACAATATTACTTCCGAAAATGTTAAATAATGTAATGCATCTAATGAGCAAGGTATTCATTGCATCGATGTCGTCTTGAAACAAGCAGTTTTATTGACACATCTTAACTAAATCCATGTAAAGTGCTTCCTTTAGAGATAAAAAAACATTTCATTTATGTGTTAATATTTTGTCACTGTGCAAGTGACTATTATGTAATAGTATTCAAATTCTGAAATTCTTTGCTAATGAATTTCCAGCACGAGGTGAAATTTCTACACAAACGATGTGTATACAGGCGGATTTCAAGACAAAGATTTGGAATAACCCCAGTTGTAATGCGTATAAAGTCGTTACATGACTGATTAACGCCTTAAATGCAAAAAAAACCCCAACCATTTCTAGACATGAAACATACAATTTATGAAATTGCCCTTGTAACCCTATATCGTGTGATATAATATTCGACATTTTCTTGTTTTGGACAATAGCATAATAGCTGGCATTTACCTGTCTTTGACACAAACATCAATATTACTAAGAACAAAATGTAAATTAGATGTAGATTGAGCACCTGGCCTGTGATGCCTATACTTCAATAAATATTAAAATATTCTAATTACACCCTAGATGTATGTATTTCCCTTGTCAGGCGCTTCTTGACTACCATTTCCAAATAGCTGACATAATAAGAAATATTTGGAAAACTGAGTTTTCACAAACCCATCCGTGTGTGAAACCTTGACGCTAACATAGTTTTCTCTAAGATCAGGATTTCAGTATTCCGAATGAATGAAAATGATAACTATTAGCTTATATTCCATACATGGAGGTCAAATGTCGAAGTAAATACAGGAAATATCCATTTGCGAATTTTGGTGTAGCTATGTATATCCTATTTGCGTGCATTTATTTAAACCTTGTTAAAATAAACTGAGTGTGATTTAAGAAACATTATAGAACAGAGACTATGTTTTTATAGTGTTACGTGTTTAGGCTATAATAAACAGTAAGACAGAAAAGTGAAAACAACACACTTTGTAAAATTTATAAAAAAATATTTTTTAAAATCCAAACATAATCCAAGAATAATCCTCGAATTAAATTACAAACGTCCTAGTACAGTATTGAAATATTCTAGTAGAATAAAGTTCGAGTCCTGTTGGAAAATCCAAGATGAAAGACGACGACGTATAGCTGCAGTATGTATTGTTTATCTACAGTTCCGTGTAGACTCACAAGATTTTCCACTTGTCTTGGAAATCCGAATTAAAGTTTTATGAATTTTCTTTGTCCGATGATTCTAAATAAGCACATCAAATATTTCCAGAGATACGAAGTAATCCTTTAAAATCCAAATGACCAGAAGAAAATACTCGAAAAACTTTCTAAAACAGAAGAACTTAATATCAAGTGTAAAAGCCACAAAACTATTCTAAAACGCAGTTAGGAAAAGAAGAAAGAAAAATAAAAGGGAGGGGTGAGGGAAAACGTGATTCTGTTTATTTCACGTACTCCTTAACATGACCTTGACAAGAACAAACCATTTTACTTAATACAAATCTTAGTTACTTCTAAGTTCATTGGTCTCATCTTAACCCTGACAAGAACTAATCAGTTTAAAATAAAAATTAAAGCTTTTTACGTCGAAGATACTAAACCCGAATCAAGGTCAGGATCTAGGTCAACATTAGTTGTTTACCAAAGAATAATTCAGGTCAACCGATTTTCGGATAAAACATCATCTTCACTGAATAAATTTCCATTACAATAGCATGTAATATATATATATATATATATATATATATATATATATATATATATATATATATATATATATATTGAAGAAGAAGAAATAAGTAACACTTCTCCTATAAAAATGAAAGATTTATAAAGGTTTATTTTTACCATATATTATTTATACATGAGTTTTAAGAAAAATATAAGTAGTACTCTAATGAATTATAGACAGTGTACATAAATATTACATTTCTACAAACGAGAAAGTGCATCTGATATTATATTATATTTTCCTTTGATGTGCCTCATTCTAAAATTATATTCCTGTAATAATAAACTCCACCTTTGTGGCTGAAATTTGCATATGTAAGAAGTACAAAGGAACTTGGTTTCTGTACTCAACAAACGTTTCAGGGATTCAGAAAAACAGAAAAAGTTTAACAAAATTTCCTATAGTACCCTGCCATACCAAAATCGGATCAGTTACATTTAATTAGCATGCACGGGAATATCCGAGATATCCTTGATCTTTGTATTTATAGTTTTAAATTGTCCACGTCCCACGATATGTTATAGAAAAGTTATACTAGCACGGCAGGACTCACGTCTAAATAAATTAATTGTCAAATTTGCATTGGCGAGTCGGTCACAGAATTTCCGAATTGTTGATAAATGCTCTATCTAGGTGTCGTTGTAGATGATGACATCATCGATGGAAGCATCACAATTATCTAGACCAGGGGTGATCACATTCCTAAGGCGTTAATAAAGTATTTGGCGACCCTTTCATCCCACACGGCATTACTTTATGTTGGTAATCACAAATGCCGAAATTTCCTTTGTGTTTCCGTTATTGGAATTTGCCAAAATCCTTTCAGAAGGTCACATTTAGTGACATACTTGGCATTTCCGACTTTATTAGTACAGTCATCGATTCTTGGTACTGGAAATGAATTTGTCTTTGTCACAATATTCACATTCCATAGTCAGTAAACACACGGAGAGTTTTATCTGTTTTATAATTGGTATGCAAGGTGAACTCCACTCCCTTTTACCGTGATCTATAAAATCATTATCCAGCAAATGCTTAATTTTCTTTTTTTAACTATTCATGTTTGAGGGGGTTCATTCTGTACGGTTGCTGTTTCACATGTTTAAAATCTACAAATTCAACGTCATGGACAATTGTTTTCTTCCTTGTTTGAACATCTCAAAATAAAGGCTCAAAGTCAATTAATAACTTTTTGAGTTCATTTCTTTCTTGTTCTTGCAAATATGAAAGTTTCTGGTCCAGATTATTCGTAATATCGGAATTCCGAAGATTTGGCACTCCCATTTCGGATTAATCCGATGATATTCCTTCACTTCAATATTGGATTAATCCGATGATATTCCTTCACTTCAGTTTTGACAAAGTGGGACAGGTACAACTAATTTAGTTGCATGTTTTAGCTGGCCATCTCTTTCAATATACTGGTACTACAATAATTTATTTAGATCCCAGGAGTACTAATGTAATTTACTCATTGATTTTCTTTTTAGTTTTTGCAACGGTCATAAAATCTAATATGAAGAAAATTTTGAAGAATAAGCAAGAGAGACAGAAATCCATCACCAGATTCAAACGTTCTCTCAATTGTAGTTCTGTTCAACCAAAATTTAACTTTTCACCTGAATTGCAGAATGCCAAATTCAAGCATAATAGGCTGGAGAATTTCAGAATTAAAATTTTACTTTTAATTGAATTGGACAGATTATGCAATGCAAAATTGAGTAAAAAATATTTATCAAAGCTTTAATTTTGTTTAAGAAAATATGTTCCTCAAAAGAATTGCCTCTGGAAACCTTCTTGACGCATACATAATGGTTAAGATATATTAGTTACCTGACTTGATACTAGGTAAGAGACCAACACAATCTACCATAATTCTACTTAATGGTTCGTCAAATGTAGGAATAGGTTGCATATCAGCTTTAGGTATCTTCTGATTGTATTTTCCAACTGTTACACAAGTATAAGATCTACAGTATTTGCAAACATCACTTTTGATTTGTGACCAATACATTTAAGTAAAGATCCTGTGATAAGTCTTATTAATTGCTAAATGTCCAGCCAAAGGCGTTTCATGGTCCAGACTAAGTGTTTCATGTATATAAGGTTTTGAAACTACATTATGATAATTCACTAACCGCAGGTACCTCGGGAGGACTCCACTGTCGCAAAAGAATTTCATTTTTAATAAAATAACAGACAGGTACATCAGAGGCTTCAGTTTCAGCAATCGCTCTTTGAAATAAACAGGAGATCTCAGGATCTTTTTCCTGTTCGACGAAAAGTGATTGTCGTTTATCACCCTGATTAGAATAAAGAGAATGTGTAGAGGATAACTATGATCAATACCGTCTGATTCATCCAGACAAAAAGTGAAAGTGGCCCCATTAAAAGCCTGACCAACATACGTCAGCTAAAACAATACTAACCTTATCAAAGTCATTCTCAAGAGTTTTCTTTGCCATAGCTCTGGTAACTGCACAAACGGTGACGAAATCAGGGAATTCTTGTTTAATTAAATCGACATTATGATCCAAGCAGGCTGTGTCAGTTACAAGTGGATTCACCACAACTTTGTCTCAAGCTAGGTCGTTGCCTAGTAATAAATGAATGCTCTCTACATTTAAAACAGAGACTGTTCCAAATGTCCTTGGTCCTGAGACTAAGAGTGATGACAACATTACAAAATGGATAGTAACATTAACAAAGCCGCACTCAGCTTCCTGAATAAGAACACTCATTAGATGAAGCTTTTCAGAAAAGCAAAGTACCTGAAAATCAAGACATTAGAAGCTTCTATGTCGCTTTAAAATGTTAATGGGGGTGAGATTGGCCGAATCATCTATGCGTGATATAGAACCCTTCAATATGAATGGTTCTTAATTCTCCATAATAAAATTAGGCTGGGGATAATTAGATCCGATAAATTTATTGCTTTCAGTGCATGACCGTAACCTTGACCTATTAGAGATAAGAGCATTTGAAACAGGTCTGTCTTGATTGTGCTGCCTATTTTTCAGTTTGAAGCAATCAGAAATGACATGTCCATTTTCTTGCAATAGCTATACATAAGAAGAGACAAGGATCTAGATACAAAATTCTCTGAAGTTTGATTTTTAAACTTTGTTCCAGTTTGAGTTTGTAAGGTCTTGTATTAGGCTAAAAAAAATGTTCTGCAAAAAGACTCTTGAGTGAAAGTCTTACTTACAAAAAGAACTTTATGAGTTAAAGAGTACTCATCAGCAGCACGAGCAGCATTTTCCAAGATTTCAATTTTGCGCTCGTCATAAGTTTGAATGTCATCATGGACATAGTTCTTAAACTCTTCAATTAATACAAGTTGTTTGAGACTTTCATACTTGTTTTCAACTGTCTTGGCTAAGCACAATCTTTCAAATATCTGCTCTTTTTTCTCTAGCAAATTCGACACGAGATTTTCCAGTATCTTTTTTTTTATAATATTTGAATGTTTGCCGATAAGCATCTCATAACCCATTAGGATGCATTATTTGACCGCATCATAGTCATCACTTTAGTGAAGTGACAGTGAATGGTAAATATCACTAGCCTTACCAGTGAGTACACATTGTAAAAATGAATTAAATCCAGTGCTTTCTTGACCATTTCAAATTTTCAGCAACTTTATCACAACCAGATAAATCTTGTTTATAAAACTTTCTCTGAAAGGGGGCACTAACCTAATGTTCTTCGCAAGATCAAAACGTAAATTTGGAGTATGAATGTGGTTTTCACTAGACAGCTGTATTTCTTTCATTCTACATTGATATTCCCTCCATTCTTTCTCCGGTTGCATCCACATCTGCCTCTCTCTCCTTCTAATATTGCATTTGTCGTTCTTTTTACTGCATTTGTCTTTTTCTTCATTATCTAACTAAAATTTGCATCTTGTCTTTCTTGTATCTGCATTATCTTTCTTTTCTTTTTCTTCCTGATCTAACTACATTTGCATTTGCTCATTTGGTAACTTCATTTATATTTCTTTCTCTTTATCTAAAGCTCGAGTTTCCCAAACTCCAATTACATTTTGTACATTACTTTATTTTCTTTTTTATACTTTTAGACCAGTGTGTGATACAGACTGAATGATCGAAACCAAAGTACTTTATCAAAAACGTTCTTTTCCACCAAATACTGAACCAAAATATTCCTTTTTTTGTTTCGTTAAAGAAGCTTTCCTTCGGAAAGATCTTACTTTCTCGCTGTTTGAATTATTTCATCTTTTTTGGAAAAGTTTAATTATTCCTGGGTGGGTTTTTTAAGAAAGATGTCCAGTCTTGATGACATTTTTGAAAAAAGTTCGACGATCTCACTTGAAACTTTTGTAAGGACTAGGGGCATTCAACGTCAAATTTCACAAAGTTTTCTGAATTATTTTTCTACATTTCAGATTCTCGCGGACAAGCTACCCAATTCTTTGCTACAAGTTTATTCTCTATTAAACAGTAACACATAACAAGGGAAAACAACAAGCTTTGTGGATTTTAACAAATATTTATTCCCTTAAAAAATGTTTTTCAAAATGGAAAAAGAACTTGCAGTTTTAAAAATCAAATCCAAAAATAATCCAAGATAATATCCACGAATTCAATTACAAAGTCCAAGTACAGTAAAGAAATATTATAATATATTAAACTACAAGTCCTGTTGGAAAATCCAAGATGCAAGACGAGAAATGTTTATCTACAGTTCATTGTAGAATCACAAGATTTCACATTCCGGTGTGTTGGAAATCCGAATAGAATTTTGATGAACTGTCTTTGTTTAAGGATTGTAATTGAACACCTCAAATATTTCTAGAGATTCTAAGTAATCCTTTAACATCCAAATAAAGTGAAGAAAATACTCGAACAACTAGCTACACCAGACGAAAACTTTATATCAAGTGTAAAAAGCCCGAAACTGAGAATATTTCACTAAAAGAGATTAAATCGTCTTCTAATAAGCAGTTTCGAATTAGTTACCAAAATGCAGAATCGCGATAAAAAAAGAGGGGGGAGGGGGACAAGTGATCAAGTTCATATTACGTACTCATAACATGACCCTGACAAGAAGCAATCATTTTACATTAAGAATAAAAAGTTGTTTACTTTTTAATTCGCTAGTCCCATCTTAACCTTTACAACAACCAATCATTTTAAAATTAAAATTCGACCTGTTGATGTGGCTGACACTAATCCTGGTAAGTTTTGTTGTAATTATTGTTAAATTACCTATATGAGTAAACATCTTGCATTTAATACAATATAAATCCATAATTGTATTCATAATAACATGAATGTAATTGATGTTTCAAAGACAAGAGCGCGAGAGCGGTTAAGTATCATTCAGAGCTACCAAATTCTATTAGAATGATAATAATAGGCCCGTCTGGAAGTGGAAAGACACAATCGTTACTTAATCGGATAATGAGATGGTTAAAATGGGACAAGTTTTATTTACCAGCTAACACACAACGTTTTCACAATGTTGCTATATGGTTGTGTTTTGGTTACGTGGGAAAATAACGTTTTTGCAACGTATCTAAAACGTTACACATGAAATGAAATTTAATAGTCATCTGACCTAAAAGATATAGTAAAGTAAAAATGGTATGTAATTGCATTGATCCTAATACTATGCACAAGAATTAATAGAATTATTCCAAAGAAATGATATAACGTCTTTACAATGTTGTACCAATGTTGTTGTTAACTTTACATTATTAAGTAGAACACTCATAGTTTTGTAGTTCCTCCATTTTTATTTTCAAAACCAGTAACTAAAAGGGTGCTGCAATTTTTGTAGAAAAAACTTTTTACTCGTCATCTTTTCTTTATTACAAACATGAGGTACTGCCATTGCCTTAACAATATTTTACGTATCTACAAACCAACGACTAGCTTATCCTGTACCGACCGAATTACAGAGACGAATCTCCTGTTGCCCGCTATTTTGAACCACCAAGGTAAGAACATTAAATAGTTAAATAGTTAACGTATATTCGCATATTTAGTTGCAGAAAATTTTTTTATTGGTAAAAATCTGCTGATGCAATCAAGCACTTGTAAACTGCTACGAGCTAGGCGCGAGACACTGCCAAGGCCTCAATCGCATTTTCAAACAAAGACAATTGGATGTATCGACCAGCATGTTCTACTTGTGAAAATGACCTAACTGCTTGGCATATTTCTGTGACTTTTATCCTACTCATATTAAGTAAATTATATTGTTACACTCGTACATTTTTGGAACGAAAAATATCGAGGATAGGATCGGTTACCATGATAAAATGCCGTCCGTTAGGCTAGCATTTCGAATTAGTTGCTTAACTCAAGAGCGTAAGATTTATCGTTCTTGACCAAAATTTAAAAAAAAAATACCAAGTAATTTAAATTTATTTCAATCACAAGTGAAAATGAAATAAATGTATGTTTAGACATATGTATAAATATGCTGATTTATATAGATGTGAAAAAAGAAAATGCATATTTAAGAGTAAATGTTTTGATGATTACAGACATGGGGGTGGGGTGATAAGATGTAGTTGTCAGCTATTAAATTTCATGGATGTAGGTCAAAATCTGTATAGAGATGAACATTTACAGGTGTTTTACTACATATACACCATTACATATTTTTTGGCTATGTTAATTAAATCTTAGAGTGAATGTCATTTATGAAGTTAAATGATTCACGGTGGTTAATTTGTTATATAATTGTTGTCGGTACATTGTGTTGCATACTTGGTGTTGGCAAATTGTTTCAAGTTAGAGCAAACAAATTTGGTTGCAAAAAATCATTGCATAAAATCTATATTAAAGCATATTTTGTCATATTATTATTATTATTATTATTATTATTATTATTATTATTATTATTATTATTATTATTTTCTGATATACTACTTGAGCTCCTTAGGCGGGTGTAATATGATGGATATTGTCCACAGAATGATGAAACTATCTACGAACAAAAAGACTCTGGTCAGAGTATAATCTAAAGGAACGTAATGAGAGAAAAAGAATTTAAAGACCTTGTGATATGCCGAGTTTTGATCAGTAAGTATGACTTGATTTCAATTGTCTATTATTTTTTTTAATTACTCGCCAGAGATTTTTCCATGAATGGATAAGGTACTACATGTTTCTTCACGCATTCTGCAATTACATCGATATGAAAGAACCTGAGACCACATTCAAAGTACGTATTTATAAATTCTCCATTGATTACTGTTTGCATTTAGAAAAACTGCAATGCATTCTTGTTGTGAAACTTATTTTAAAATATTGTGTTGCTCTCGCAGAAGCTTGCTTGAAAAATAATGCCAAAGCGAAAGAAATTGAAATTAAAGAGGCCATATAGGAGACCTTTAAATATGCACCCAATCAAGGTGGAGAGATAATACAACCTTATTACAACGTTGCTGCAACGTTGTAGCAACGTGGAATAGTTATCTGGGTAGTTGCTCCGTCCGTAGATGATCAACGGTGCTACGATTTGTTAAAAGAAAACCGCAAAGTCTTTAGATGAAGATGGTTATGATGTTATTGGATTCATTACTGATATCGATGAAGAGCCGAGTGTTGATGATATTAATGGAAATATTAATAAATTTATATGTTTATGATAATGTAATGCTGGATAAACAATCAAATTCTGCCAGAATATTTTACTGAGGAAGACATAAAATATCGATGTGATTTATGTTACACAGCGTTATACGAAATTCCTAAAGCGATCAGGGATAACTGTAACATTCTTGCTGTGTTTAATGAAGTTGAAACACACACTTAGAAATATTTATCAAACCTGGTGTAGTGGCGACATGGATTATAATGTTTATAGAAATTTCTTTTCAAAAGCACAAGCTACCCCAACTTGTTTTACAACAATAAATTTATAGGACCCTAGATCAAGCTCTCGAATCTGTCTTTATAAAATATTTGGATAATAGCAGAAATGAGGATAAATGTCTAATACTAATTCTGTATAGTATTAGGTAACATATTTGTTATATAATAATGATTTAATTCATTAGCAGCAGATGGGGGGGGGGGGCGACCTCAAATGAGGCGCCAAAGAGTAAACATCACGCGTATACGTTTAGAATAATACTAAGACACCAGCTAGTAACAGAATTAACTAACCTCAAGAAAGCTGTTGGAGAGAGACCCTCAGCTAGTTAGAAACTTTGGTTCTGTTTTTTGCCTTTATTGTTTCGGTGCTGTAGGAGGTGTTACTTTAGCAAATAGACGTTTCTAAAATTTGGTCTGTTTGCCCCCTATGCTGCTTGCTCGCTTAATAATCTTATTGCAACTGTTCAAACCATGTAAAATTGCTATCAGGTGTCTACAAAAGACTTCTTATGATGCCTGGTTGGTCCTAAGTGAAAATGATGCCAATATGATGGCTCGTGTGGGCTTTACAGTGGCCATTTTGAACATTCTGTTTTTGCTAAACCTCTTCAATGAAAGGTAATATTCACATGGGATTTTTAATGGAAAACTTTCCATGATGTCTATCTGCTCCAAGATGAATGTGGTGTCAATATGCTTTTTGATATGTTCACATCATTTTGAAATTATTATTGCTACTTCTCCTGAATGGAAATGTTTAACTAAACATATTATAATGCCTAATCGGTCCTAATGGTGCATCTCTGACAGTCAGTGTAATTATCAACCTATCTATCTTACAAATCTCATTCTATCTTTTTCTATTAAATGAAGGGTCATATCAACATGGGGGTTTCACTGAAATAATTCTGATGATGTCTAGTTGGTCCAAAATGAATATGCTAATCCAACATCTATTATGACTGCCACAATGTCCATCTTCAAAATCGTGACATCACTATTTCTTGTTGAAAGCTATTTAAATCAACATCTTGTGTGCTTTAGTAAAAATGCTTCTCATGAGGACTAATTGGTACACAATAGAAGTGTCAATCATACATCAAATTTGGTTACCGCGACATCCATCTTGAAAATCTTGTAACTATTTTTTTTCTGGCCACAGTGGGATCCATCTTGAAAATCTTGTAACTATTTATTCTCTGGCCACAGTGGGATGCATCTTCAAAGTCTTGT
This sequence comes from Unio pictorum, assembly GCA_030141615.1. NCBI lineage: Eukaryota > Metazoa > Mollusca > Bivalvia > Unionida > Unionidae > Unio > Unio pictorum. Next base: position 653,294 of record JARLTB010000218.1, read on the forward strand.
AACTATTTAATATCAGGCCACAATGCGATCCATATTGAAAATCTTGTAACTATTTACTCTCTGGTCACTGTGGCATCCATCTTGAAAATCTGGTAATTATTTATTATCTGGCCATTGTGACATTCATCTTGAAAATCGTGTAACCATTTATTCTATGGCCACTGTGGAATCATTTTGAAAATCTTGTTACTGTTGTTTCTCTTTTTAAAAAAAAGAACGTTGTATCAACATGTTACCAAGGAAATGTTTCTTATGATGCATATATGGACCTGAATTAAAATTGAGCTAAGTTAATATCTATAATGTCCATCACAGCATCTAATTTGAAAATATTGTTAGCACTCAAGAATTCACTAAGCAACATCAAAGTCGGTTCAACACTGCAATAAGAAGGAAGATATTATCTGTAAATTCTTGGCAATTGTCTCATCCAGTAGAGTACCAATCCCTTTGAGGGACTCTTGTTTGTATTACTAACTGGTATATGTATTTCAAAGTAAAAGTATTGTATAATTTACTTCATTTAATTCTGAACAATAATATGGTATGGAATATGATAGCAGGAGTAAAGCAAGCTATTATATAAGAATGTCTTGAAAGAAAATGTTGCCATTTTCTCAAACTCGGATTACTTACTTGACATTTTATGAAGTACTATACTTATATAACACAATGACAAACAAGTTATTGGAGCTAGGATATATCATGAAACAGGTCATAGTCCATATCATTTTGAGAGTCAAGGTTACTATTTAGGGTTATGTATATGAGATCTGGCAATGACTATGATTTAACAAACAAATGATACTTTCTATTTGCATGACTGTTTTCATGGTGTACTTTATCCATATCCAACTCATTATGGAATTATTGCACATTTATATGTATTGTTAAGGAATACATTTATAGATTAAAATATGATAGACTTGTTTTCATGAGGAAATGTATAAAAAAGTAATATATATATATATATATATATAAATATATATATATATATATATATATATATATATATATATATATATATATATATAAACATTTATCAACAACTTTATGCTCATGTATTTATTTTCATTTTTCTTGAAAACATATAGACTTGACAATGAAACATGCTACTCCTGTTGACAGTTACTATAAAATGACTATGTTCAATATTCACAGGTATGGTATATATCAGGTGTAATGTAATATGTAGATTAATGAGTGTCAGGTTTCAAACAAACAAATGGCACATTCTTCTGTAAGCTGTATAACCAAGTTATGGCTAGTATGTCTTTCATTCTCTGTTAGCTCCATATTTAAATATGAGGATAATACAAATGTAATAATTGTACAAGTTTCTTTCCCATTGGTTGAAACTACCGTTATTTATAACAGATCCCATTCAAATACTTTTTTCACCAGGTGATTCTGGAATTCTCGGATAAATAGAGTTCAACCACAGAATTGTCTCTTGTCAGATAGTCATTTGATCCTCTTGCAATGGCTAATAGATTAAGAAGTTATCCTTGTTCAAGACATTACTTGCCTCAGCACGATATAACCTTCAGGATAATGTTGTGCTGTAAAACACAAACCCAGCCACCCTCACAATCAAACTAAATCAAACATTTTATTATCTCGCATTCAATGTAACATGCGATATATTTATTTAAATGAGAGAACAGTAATTTATTATCAGTAATACATTACCAGTCACAATGGCATTGTTTATCTTCCATTATATAGACAGTTAAGAACTGGAATGAACAAAGACCCAGCCTGTTCCCTACATCATAGACCAATGCACATTAGCTGCACTTTAGCTGCCTTCATTCGTGCATTCAGCATGTTGGAGACATTGAATTCTTCATTCTCAACAACCTTTTCTCCTATCAGTATGTGTTTATTGCATCTAAACAGGCAAAAAGGCGAGTACCTATTCCAGGTACAATAAAAAATGCAACACCAATTTAACCACCGGCTCTTTTCCGGTAGTCGACTTCTAGACGGGATCGCCTGAAGGGGGAAGAAGGGAGAAATTAACCTTCGCCTCCGATGCATCTTCCTTCTAACAATTTCCGTAGGTGCACACCTAACCTTTTGAGAGGTCAGTTGCAGTATAACGAACTATGGATGTGTCCTCTGCATAATGAACGGAGGATACTAGCTTCAGTTCCTCGAACATCCTCCTCTGGCAATGACTCTCTCAAGATTTTAGACCTGTCAAACCTGGTGTGGTTAAGGAAAGATGTGCTAATCCTTCTACAGCACGGGTCTGTAGACATGTGGTCGAATTACGTTTTTCCAGCTATCTACTTACGTTTTATGTGGTGACCAGAAAGGTAGAAAGTGTTGGCTTATTCTAGAACTTTTGCGTTAAGCTCGTTTTTTGCAGGAAAAATCTTTTAAGATGGAAGCCACATCCTTTGTCAGAGATATCACAAGGACAAGGGCCACGTTAAACCGAATGGTCTAAGACGCTTGCTTGTATTGATCACTGACATCTCATAACTGTACGCGTGGGTTCAAGTCTCAGTAAGGTCTATGTATATTTGTAACAAAACTTGCCAATTGCTTCCTGTGGGTCAGTGGGTCATTCTGGTATTTTCTTGTGTTTTCACCCTCTATCAAATATACAGGCCGCCGTGTTAACATATCGTATTATGAATAAGAGCGTTAAAACCGCACAAAAAAACAACAAAATAACATCAGTCTTAGCGATTGTCCGGACTCCATCGATCTCCCGTATGCGTACTGCTTCATAACATCTTTTCCTCTTCACAATACATACTTCCGGGTTTCTCTGCACCGAGAGGTTTTCTAGTCTAGCGCTCGGCCGTTCATTCTGCCTTTGCAACAAGAGCCTTTACCAGAGTAGTGGGAGTAGTCACCTGACCTTAGCGGCTTCTATATGCGGATCTATGGGGAAACGGCGGAGTCTTTTGCCAAACATAATGAAACTGGAGTTAGGTATGGCTCATGATTTCCTATAGCTGATGATAAATTTCGTCACCATGAGCTGTTTTGTTTGATTTCCGTTCGACAGAGTAGACGTAGTCAAGGTTCGTTCGAAGACGATGTTAACCATATCTTCGCTGTCTACTCGCTAATATCTATATCATCTAGGGAACATAAAAGACGTCACTTGAACCTCCCCCAGTGTCTACATCTGGAAAACAGGCAACAGCAAATGGATCTAGCTCAGAATTATTTAGCATCTGAATGTCAGAACCAATCGAGTTGGTAGAAACTTTTGGACTGCATTATGCCAGTAGTCCTCATGCAATCCTCTGAAACCCACTCCTATATGATCAAGGACGCATCAAATTTAGTGCTATGGGCTCATTTTGGAAATGTAATGGCAATTTCTTCAGAAATCGAGGTCCCGAGAAGAATCTAACCAGCACATAATCAGTTCGGATATGAAGGTTCTATTATTATACATAAAGGGGTGCTTCAGGAGTTGTTGTGTGATCTTTTTCAACGACAATACATACCAGAAGCAGCAATGATGCACACGTGCCCAGTCTCCCTTTGCATGAATCTCAATTCCTGAGCAAACTTGCCAGTGATTATCCTCACAGTCTGTCATATTCATGGGAAGAATAATATTACGGCAAACAGTATATTAAGAGAGGCAATGCAGTCCTTACTGATCGGCAGCTTAGCACCGGTTCATAGTATGGCGGTGACCAATGATGGATTTGATTGCGACAAGGTTAAACAATAAGCTCCTCTTTTACTTTTCCCCAGCCCCATATAGCAGTGCCTGGATAGTGCATACCTTCATCCTTAAGTGTGATCGTCTGTTTGCTTACGTATTTGCTCAATTTGATAATACCTCTGTTGCCCCAACAATCTTTTCATCAGTTGATAAGACTAACCGAGGACATTGGCACGGAGGACGTACCTTCGGTCGCCGTACAGGGACTCACTTTTGCCCAAAGTTTACAGGTTCTCCATTTTCATTGTTGACTCATCTCAATCGATATGTCTCCCTAGACAAGTGTTCATGCAATGTTATAACGTGCATTGTTAAGTCTAACAAAAGCCCACTTCGGATATATATTTTTCATACTAAATAACTTGTGTTACTTGTATAATAACTAAACGCGTTATACCAATCCTTAATGTATCAGCTCAACGACTGACTTCTGGCAATTCTGGTCATAAACCAGAATAGCTTATGGGGTGGTATTTTATCTCTCGTCCTTCATTCATCCGTCCGTTAGTAACGATTGTTATTGCTACTCTTCCTGAAAGAACAGGAGGATTACCTTGAAACTCTGAACACAAATTCATCTTATGATCTAACTGTATCTAATGAAAATGGTGCCAATCTTAAGTCAACTAAGCCCGCCAGTGTCCATCTTAAAAGCGCTATTATTGGTCATCCTTCTGGATTGATTGTCATATTAACATGGAGTTTTCACTAAAAGACTTTTGATGTAAAGTCGATTTTAAGTGACACTGATATCGATATTAAGTTCAACAAGGCCATCACTGTGGCCATCTTTAAATCTTGTTATTGCTATTCTTCCTGAGCGTAGAGTAATAATGTAATAGTGTTATAACCATATGCCATATACTGTCTTGTTACTTCTACATGCAATGGTGGAAATATGATGTCTGTCCAGTGTGGCCCTGCTTTAAATCCTTTTTAGCTACTTCCTCTGAACAGAAAAGAACATGGGAGATTCGCTTTAAGACATATTATGATGTTTAGTTGGTCCCATATGACAGAATACACACATCGTTAAAATATAGTTATTGCTATTTCTCTTGACCGAAATGTAGCAACGTAATATGGCTTTCATCAGAAGACGTATTATGATGTCAAGTTGGTCGTAAATCAAAATGGTGCCGATCTGATATCCGATGTGTCTCACAGAGTGGCCATCCTTAAAATTGTATTCCTGACAATTATCCTGAATGGAAGGTATTACTAGCTAGTGTTTCCACAAGAAAACCTCTTATGATGCATAGTTAGTCCAAAATCAATATGGTGCTGATTTTCAGTCCAGTATTGCTGCTAATTTTTCAATCTTAAAAGTCTTCTAAATGCTACTTCTCCCGAGTGTGAACTAAAAATGACATATTGTTTTACCAGATGGATTCTTATGATGTTTTGTTATATATGAAAATGGTGTGGATCTGCTGTCCAATATGTCAACAATAGAGGTCATCTTGGAAATGTTGTTATCCGCCTAACTGGATGGTTATCGCAACATAGTGTATTTACCAAATAACTTCTTGTGATATCTAGTTGGTCATAAAGGTGCCATTCAAAAACCAATATGCAAAGCACATTTGCCATCTTCAAATTCTTGTTATCAGCCATATGAAAATGGTGCCGATCGGATGTCTAATATGTGAAAAAATCTTTTTATCGGTACTCATTGTGAACGGAAAGTCATACTGACGTTAGCTTTACATGAGAAAACTTTTTATCTGCTTCTAATCGAAACTGGTACCAAGTTTATATCTAAAATATCCACAACAGCAACTACTTTGAAAATCTCATTATCCCTCAAGAGTATCAAAGATAATTTCCACACTGCTGTTAAAACAAAGAATAGCCTTATCTTTGATTCCTATAAATTATTTTTAGCCACTTGAGCATCAGCACATTCAACGGCCTCTTGTTTTCTTATCCTATAGGGAAGCCCTATTCAACACGCACACATTTTGAAATGACCATGTCATTGGTTCAGACCGTTGATGTTGCAGAGATGGTGCCTCGTTCACTAATACCCAGATGGAATGTCTCGAGTGTGTTGTGGTGGTTGACTCCCCATGGAACCCAAAATACATTTGGGCAAAGTTTCGTTCGGAAACCCTGAAAATTTCAACGACATTTACGCGTTGGTGTCTTTTATTTATCAATGAGGCTATTTTATAGAAGAAAACAAATATGCTTCGGTAGCTCCACTCCCTACAGAGATCCCGAGTCTTAGTCGTATCACTGGTTGCGATGATCAGTATTATCTTTTATGCCGAGTTAGGGTTTTACGGTTTTATTTGGCCAATTCTAAAAAGAGAAGGAAGGATATGATTTGCTTTCCCCTTCCTATGTTGATAGTCTGATATTGAATATATAAAGGTCAATTTTCATATATATCAAGAAGGCTAAACATTCGCTTTCCAAAACTAGCTTTAATTCATGACGTTTAAAACTTTTGGGACTTCATGGTCAGATCTAACTCATTCATTATTCAGCATCATCATCAGTCTCTTGACCTAGTATGGTCTGCCCATTTCCCCTACTTGTCTCGAACAGGTGCCAAATCTTGTGTCTCCGCAAAACCTTTTATGGTCCTTTCTGTGATGTTGTCAGTCAATTTTATTCTGTCAACCTCTCCTTCTGCCACCCTGGACGCTGCCCTTCAGTACAGCTGTGGATAGACTGTTGGATCTAGTGACATGGTCATACCATTTCAGCTTTTCTTTTTGACAGTGATGAGGAGGTCTTCATAATGGCCTATTTGTACCTGATGGTGTTACGCACTTCTTCATTTATGACGTGTTCTATGAAAGAGATGCTAAGGATGGTTCTCTAGCTTCTCATTTCAAGTGTCTGGAGTTTTCGTTGTAATTGTGCTGTCAGGGTCCAGGCCTTACATGAAAATGAGAAGACTTTTCAGACAGATATTCTTGTCTATCCTCATGGGACTTAGATTAGTTCGTCTTCACTGCCTGCAAGCCAACCAATGTCGTCTGAAAAGCGTAGGTTGGTGATGTTACGCTCTCCAATGCTGACTATTCCACAGTGGTTTTCCAGGACTTCGCTCATGATGGGTTTTATGTTGATGTTCGAAAACGTGGGTGACAGGAGACAGCCTTGATGTATTCCAACTATTTTCGTGAACCAATACCACACATAACCTAGAACAATTACTGCACTCATAGCCTTGGATTACATCTGCTTGATGGTTTTGGTCTACTGTTGACCCATGTTGTACTTCTTCACTGTGGTCCACAAGGCCTCATGCCACACTATGTCAAAATGCTTTTGGAAATCTATGTTGGATGTTGGGATGTTGCGATACTTTTCACACAGAATCCTAAGATTGAAAAATGGCTTCTGTTGTGCTTCCTCCACTCTGGAACCCTGCTTGTTTTTCAGCGATTATTTCTTCTGCTTTTGGTTTCAGTCTATTCACCTTACTAGCATGGCTGGTCAAACTGACAGTTCTGTAATTTTGGCACAGCTGGAGATTGGTATTTATGGGGAGTGTTATAGACAGTGACTGGGTCTACTGTTTGAGCCATTCACCCGCCTACCAGATCTTGTTGCAGATTTTTGTTATTAGCTCTATCACTGATTTCCTCCATTCTTCATTCGTTCAGCTGGGATTTTGTCTTCTTCAGCTGCCTTCCCATTCTTCAGTGCTCTTATTGCTGTTTCCACCTCTTTTGGGACTGATATTTTTTGATACCCTATGAAGACACTGATAGCCGCACGAGACACTAACTCCCATAACTGGCACAATCCTGTCACGTGTGTTTGCACCTCTAGTCTCCCCTAAAGAAATGATCAAACATCTATGAACCGCGTGCGAGAAAACTTGCCATGGGGGTTAGAGGCGAGGACGGGTGGCCGCGGACACACAGGGTAGCAAATCTGGCAATAGTCCTATTGATGTATTACTGTTAAATTTGCACATGCGCTGATCTACGAGATTACCGAATAATCATCTCATGCGGATACAAGCCAATCAGAGATGATGAGAAGGTCATCGAGAGTCCTGGATTTATATCAGCATTTGAAATATCACTCGTTTGAAATTGCACTGCCGTCCGGATATAAGGTGGATATTCTTCTCCATCTACAATCCACCTAGGCCGAAAAATCAGCCCCCCTCCCAATCTGTGTTGGTACTGACGCACGATATGTGGGTCTGGTGTGAAATTTTCATTAAAATGTGCATTTGTGCTGAATGCATAACTTTCCAGATCAAACCTGCGGACACTTTAGACAAGACAGATGGTTGTGCTGTTCCATGTGGTTTTACAAGTCACCAAACATATGAGTTGCTCCGGAGATATAATCTACTTGTCACTTAAAAAACATTTCGGCGGACGATAGCTTCACAGCCAAAAAAAATACCGGTAGGTGTATAAAATGTACACCGATATGTTCAGCCAAATTTCAATGCAGGCAATTGCAGCTTTTAATGAATAGGTGATATCCCCTCCTCACCCGAAACCATTATCATCACGGGTGAAGGGCTGATTGATCGGCATGTAACTCACCATGACTGGATCTTTAACCAATAAAGCCTATTCATCATAATATACCTCACAGATGTGTTTTCATAGTTGTGCCTGTTGTAATCATTAACTATAGACATACAGAAATCATCAATATCAGAGATACATAAACCATCAATAATGAAATGAACAAGAGTTATGCCAAGATTCTTTATTAGTCTGTAACACGATTGAAAGAAAGTGCAGGATAGATGCTTACCAGATACTTAGAAGTTCGTCTTCACATTTACGTCGTATATACCTTATGCGGATCAAGTTATATTCCAAGAAGAACACGTATTTCAACTGTAACAGGATGATCCGGATGGGGTCAAATTTTAGTGAAGACAATAAAAGCAATTTCGTGAATGACGTGTTTATTTATATGATTGATACATGATTAAAACTGACACCAAACGTGTGCGAGTAAATTTCAACAAGAAATTTAATAAAATGATGCGTACCGAGATGAACAACTGATATGAGGAAAATAATAGTTTCTAACTAAAAGGAATCATAACAAGCAACTTAAGGGTAAATTCTACAAGAATTAATGAATATAAATTATAAACGATAATTGACGTTTGGATCTATAACAATGGATTAAAATGTTTTAGTAATTAGCACAAAACGAAAAGTATTGCATCCATCACAACTTGAATCAAAATATAAATTTTCAAAACTTTGAAAACGGGATAAATATTTACCGAGGGTGAATAAAGTATAGAATTTGTACAAATGTGTATATATTTTTTTTATCACAGGTAGGACGTACATACATACATATTAGATTGAATTCAATTCATAGATCTCTAGTAGTTCCTATATGTTTGTAGCATGCATTTACCTAGTATTGTTCCTATCTTACAGATGCCGATCGTACTTTACAAGTTTAATTATTTTTTGTCATTACTAATTAAAAGGTACTGTTATTTACTACATTATTGTGTATGCACATCTAATTAAACCATTAAAGTGTGTCTTTTTACATTACACTTTAGTTATTCACCTGCAAATGTTACATAGATCAAATTTTCTAATATACTCTTTACGAAGTCAATCACTCCTCCGAAAAGATTTCTCTTGAGAACCTCTTCAACATACCTACGCAGTCTTTTCTATAAGTATTTTAGACGACACTTGACTCTAAAATATACATCTATTGCTCGTTTGTCCCCAAAGTCTAGAAAAACGGTACAACAGACTTGTCAGATCATTTATATACTTATCGACTTGTATACATGTACTGCATTAAATCCTAGGTACGTAACCAACAGTCAATATAGGGATACGTGTACAGATGTATTATGCATGCAAATACATTAGTGTATAATATAATCTGATTAAAATCAAACCTCCTCAGTCTTACGCAAAGTTAATAGAGATCGGATTTTAATCAGACTGGTCTAAAAACTTAATTTCTACAAATGTGGAAGTATTGTCTAAACACAAGTTATAATGATCTAGACTCAACAGTGAATTCATTGCAAACGTCATTCAGCAAATACTTGAATCATATTAGGATATTCATTTATGCTTCACATCTTCACACTAATTAATTTTAGCTACAGTATAAATGTTCGGTAGGGAAAAAACAATTTACGTGATCGATGATTTATTTTAATAGAATAAGTGTTTTTTTTAAGAACAGTTACAATAGTGTTTTAGAAACAATATAGTAAATAGACTGAGTGCATCTATAGAAATATTATTTGAATGAGACTGAGTGCATCTATAGAACTATTATTTGAATGAGACTGAGTGCATCTATAGAAATATTATTTGAATGAGACTGAGTGCATCTATAGAAATATTATTTGAATGAGACTGAGTGCATCTATAGAAATATTATTTGAATGAGACTGAGTGCATGTATAGAAATATTATTTGAATGAGACTGAGTGCATGTATAGAAATATTATTTGAATCAGGCTGAGTGCATCTATAGAAATATTATTTGAATGAGACTGAGTGCATCTAAAGAAATAGTATTTGAATGAGACTTAGTATTAATAGGTAAGATAGTGCATTATTCTTAGTCTAAGCCGACCCCAGGTCCGTGGGTAAACGGAATCCATCACATTTCCTATACACACCAGCCCATATTCTATCACTACTAAGCACACACAGAGGAGTAGCTAGGGAGAGGGGGAAGCAGAGGGGGACAGATGTCCTCGGGCGCCAGATCAGTCGACGCGCGAAAATGGGCTTTGAAACAGGTTGTATGTGGATTTTTTGCTGCAAATATGTATCTGTGCACTAATTTTTCCTTCTCTTTAACAGCCGTTGGCGTTACATTGGGTGATGGTCATTTTATTGATGAAAATAATAAGCTTCAGAGTTGATGGGGAGGGGGGGGGGACGTAAAATTCAATCTTGTCCTCGGGCTCCAAGAACTCTACCTACAACTCTGAGCACACATTATCAAAATGTACAGTCATTCCGGATTCCTATCAAATATTTTCTGTAGAATCAATGGATATCATTTTCAATTCTGTCTAGTGTATATTCATAATTTTTATTAATTAATCCTATATACATTGATTTCTTTCAAATGACCCCCTAGTGACTGTAAGTAGACGATAATTAATTGCTAGGTCGTCATTCGATTGTGTCTGCTACACATGAATGCGTGTAACACCGATAGCATAATTTTTGATGATGTGTGCTTAATCTAAATATGGCATTCCCACACTCTCCCATTTATTTCTACCCTCCACCACCGATTATAACGGAAAATACATGAGTTCTGTATACAATAATAAAATGTATCGTACATGTGAACAAAAATTAAAATGATCTAGGTTTCACAGTTATAACTGTTCTCACCTGTTCTGTTAATATGATACATACATACATACATAGATACATACATACATAGATACATACATACATACATACATACATACATACATACATACATACATACATACATACATACATACATACATACATACATGCATGCATGCATGCATGCATGCATGCATGCATACATGATCTATATATCTATTTGCGCCAACCTGCATCTTCTTTCAAACATTTGCAGAGTCACGGATAAGCAATTAAGGTTCATGAGTACTTAAGAAATACCATGCATGATAACTAATGATGCACCAAATAAAAAATCATTTATCTAATTGAATGGCGAAGTAGCTCTTATAACAAGCGGTAAATGGAAACTCTTCGCAATCGCTGTGCTCAATTAAGATAACACGAGAACGTGCCGTTGTGATGTATAGAATAGGTCATCACGTGATTCAATCAGAAGATACTTTTCAAACCTATGATTTATGCAATGTGCACAGTATAGCTCTTTATTGAGAGCAATCGAGTATTTAATTAAAACTTCCACTTCGCTCAATCACACTTTCTCCTTAAATTTATCTCAAACGCAATCTCTCTCTCTCTCTCTCTCTCTCTCTCTCTCTCTCTCTCTCTCTCTCTCTCTCTCTCTGTCAGCTTTTAGAAAATAATCATTCCAGTAAGTTAATTTGGGAAGAGGTAATATATGACATATATATTCTCTACCTTTTACTGTCATCAGTTCTATATCATATCCGAATATCAACTCATAAATTGTGAAACAATCGCTCAATATATATTATTATAATTCTTATATTTAACAAATCGTGACAGGGTAGATTTATACAAAACCAGAAGCAAATAATTCAGGTTGGTGGAATTACTCAAACTGTGCAAACAATAGAGAGAAAGGGAGTCAAGGTTTTTTTTCTCTGACAATATTCACCTATTGATTAATTTTGACGCAAGTACTGCTAAGTGCCAAGGTGTAGACGTGGGCCATTTCTCTACCGCCAGCCTTGGACGTAGACTCATGGCTCGGCGGAAACAGGTGTAGCTTTTGAGGTAGTCCTCCTTCTCCAGATAGCACAGGCCAAGGACATTTAGCGCCACCTCGTTGTATTCAAATGATTCCTGAGTGGCTATCCTAATCAAGTTATTGAAGGCACCTTGAGCATTTTCTTCAACGCCAAGTTCTGTGTGACATTTGTAGAGCAGGTAGTACCTCAACGTATCAGGGTCAACGTAGGCGTCCGAAGGTCTCCAGTCAGATTCTGGTACGCGGAACAGTTCATATTTGATAACATTGGGAACAATGCCCATCTCCTCCTTGGTATACCTCACATCTAGTGATATATATTGTTGTACATATTTGTCTCTGCCAAGTCTTGCAAATGCAGCATAAGCATTATCCGAGTCCTCTTTTGTAATCCCGCACCATTTACCAATGATATTCCGATGATGACATTTCGTACATATACCTAACAGAGGTGCTACTTTTATAGAGTACAATGTTTCCATTGCTTCAGTTGTTCTTCCAAGTACATGGAGCACCCCTGCAAATTTAATTATCTCTGCCATTCTATCTGTGTTACTGTTTCTTGATGCAATGACGAGCAAGGGTCGACATAATTCATACTTCCTTCTGTTCGACATTCTTTTATTCATGATATTGGCTATGTTGACATATGCAAGTGTAGCTTTCACTATTTTAGAGACACCTTTTGTTAATAACCTGTGTTTTGTCATATCAGGTAAGTTTATTAGTGATAAAATATGGTGTATGTGGTTCACTGATAGATCCATACTGAGATAGTGATGACAAACATAGACCATGAGGTTAATCATCTCGAAACCACTGCAGTATACTCCAAAGTTCTGTCTCATTCCCGGAATTTGCATAATATGAAGTTGCTGCTGAATGGAGGGAAAAGTAAGAACACACCTAGTCCCCTGGGAAAGCAAATTATTTAAAAGACCAGACAAAAGGGCTGCCGTACGCGGATTTATTTTTCCGTCAAAAAGATTGTTTTCTGGGATGAAGTAAGCAGGCAGATTCATACTCTCTACACAGGATTTCAGAAAGCAGAGAGCTTCCATTACCCGATCTAACACGTGCGATCGATCCCAGTCCTTGGTGTGGTGACGTTCTACCTGCCACAGAGCTACAGTTTTCATTGTGTACGACGTTACTACATTTTGCAAATCTGGGAAACTTTCTTTCAGATCTTTTGCCATGATTTTAAGTAAAATGTAGAAGTGTTTTTGTGTCATGTTGAATAACTGTAAAATAGACTTTTCATGTACAGCAAACGAGAAACACCATTCCATGTGATAGGATGGACTTCCATTGAACCCCTTAGGTACGATATTACACCCTGACTGTACAATGGCTGTCATGATTATTTCTGGCGGCCATCCGTTTGTGACACATCTGTCCATCCATTTGGAAGCTTGAAGAGGCCAATCTGGGTGGGGAAACGCATATACACGATCAAACAGTTGTTCTATGATTCGAACCGGCTGTGATGGCCCTGCTCTCTGCTGCAATTGCATACTGTACGGGAAAAAATGCATCATCACCTTTTGTGTAATCTGAATAAAGGCAGAACTTGACAAATAGAAGTTTAGTCCTGAATGTGGCCTTTCCATTAAAATCATGGCTTGCATGAAAGAGTTTGATATTTTACCGTGATGGCCCACGCTTAACCACGTGTAGCCGTGATGAACGTCCCTGTCCTCTGTATATAGCACTGTATGTTGAGGGCTGGGTGGATCAATATCTCGTCTGCTGACAGTTATATTCTTCAACACAAGCATAGTATCGATATCATCTTGTTCATACTGCGATGTACCCTCAGCTTTCCCTCCTATTAAGATATCGCCCGAAGTGATAGATTGCAATGCGCCTAGCACGTCCATGTGACTTGTATTGCTTATTCTGAAATCTATCATGTGTCTACTGAATCCCATCGAATCAAGCATTGCAGAAATAAAGACTGAAAGTCGATCTGTATTGGCCATCTTAAAACAAGCTGAGTCTATTAGGACACGGTATGACTGAAATGTTGTTTATCAGCAATGTGATATACATAGGTAAATACACATTCGAGACACCGACGTTGTGAGGCAACAAAGGGGTATGTTTATGTCGTCAAATGATGAGAAATAATAATAATAATAATAATAATAATAATAATAATAATAATAATAATAATAATAATATATTTTAAGGATTCATATAAAAGAGTTTGTTTTAGAGGATAAAACAAAATATTTGTGTGAAACACAAGAAGATATCGTATTCTTTAATATTATAATTCCAATGTTAGTTTCGCTCCGTGTACACAACACACGTAGCTTGTCCGACAAATCAACTCCCAAAATCTGTATTGATACTGATGGGTGATATGTGGGTCTAATGTCACCTTTTGATTAAAATTTACAATTTGCTGCGTGCAAATCATTCCGGAACACACCTGCGTATAGCTTATAAACTTACCGGTAATTGGTGACAACCTTATCTAGCGCGAAATTTAAAATGGCCGCCTGATAGAGGTTTGAACTATTTGACGTGGATTTACAGGTCGCCATAAATAGAATTTCATCCGGAATAGTATGTATTATCGCCCAAAGAACCATTTAGTGGAGGGTATCTTAACAGTAAGTGTATGAAATATACAACGATTTGTGCGGACAAGATTGTCTACATGACTTTTCTGGTTTTACGAATGGACGATATTGTCCTTTAATCTCACTCAGTATGTATCTTTAGATGTATGGGAGGGGGGGCAGGTTCACAGAACAATTGTGTATGCAGTTATGTGTCATTACCGTTGCATCTTATCTTCTTGGTTATACATAGTGTGGAATTTTTTGTCTTTTTTGTACAACGTTGTTTTGTTCACAGGCTTTCATAAAGAGACATATTACCCGGTCCTTCATTATCTCACTTGAAGTAACTTTGCTGTCCGTCAGACAAACTTTTGTTTTGATTCATCGGAAAATGATAGGCACAAGCGAGAGGTTGAAGGAAAATAACATAATAATTAGTTTATAATTTGCCAATCATATTAGCGACAACGGTGGAAGTTCGAAGTGATTACAACCTGTATGGCTGCAAGGACATGTGAACCTATTTATCAATGAACAGTACAGCCAGACACGGCATTTGCTGGTGGCACATGGATCAACCGTCCCATGCTCAGCTCTTGAGGGATCCCCACACTTCAGCCCGAAGGTGGTCCTTATAGACATAATCAGTGATTGCAGTAGCATACTAATCGAGACATGGATAATTCTGGCCTCGCGCGGTCATGGTCGGCTCTGGGCCCTGCGTACTCCTAACGCCACCTCTGAGTACAGCGATAGCATTCCAACAAACACGCTATTAGCAGAAGAATGACGCTAAACAAATGTAACAGCCAACAACGAAAATCATTAGTTGGTGCAGGTCCATAACTATTGTTGACAATCAGATGAAAGTATCCTTTTTGTGTGAAAGATTATTATCTAATCATCATAATATTTATACAAATTTCTCTGAATCTTGGCTAGATCCACGGAACACACCTCCAAATGTCAATTTTTTCGACTTGTGGTAGAACCTTTATGATTACTTTTTATTTAATTCACAGTACTGAGAGTAATACGGTTTAATATGAGGAGTAATGTGGTTTTATATGAGGTGTACTCCGACACTAAGAAATGCAAGTTTAAAATAATAACGATCGGAGATTTTGAATTGTAGAAATACCAACATTTATTCAAGCTCATTGTATGAAAATAAAAACAAATATCACCCTAAACTATATACGGCAATCCATCTTGACTACCGTCTCTGAACATTCCGTTTATGACTCAGCAACAACTGTTGTCGTGCATACACTTACCACATGATGCATGGCATCAAAAGCCATGTTCTTTGATGGCATTCTAAGAACATGACAGGCATGAAAGCGTTATAAATTAAAATGCATGCGTTGGAAACCTTCATTTTGCATTCTAAGAAAGGAAAGGCATCATAGCCGTTATATATACATTTATAAAGTGGTTGATTTTAGACATCCAACATTGAAGCCGTCATTGCACATAAAAGCTAATGTTTCTTCGGGCATCGTATACACATACTACACAAAGAGAGAGAGAGAGAGAGAGAGAGAGAGAGAGAGAGAGAGAGAGAGAGAGAGAGAGAGATAGAGAGAGAGAGAGAGAGAGAGAGAGAGAGAGAAAGAAAAAAAATGAGAGAGAGACAGAGACAGACAGACAGAAAGAGAGAGATTGATATATATGATACTTACAATCTATAGTTATGGACAAAAGTTAAAATACAATATAAATACAAATAACATTTGTTTAATAATAATAATAATAATAATAATAATAATAATAATAATAATAATAATAAAACTAATTATAATATTATTATTATTAAAAATGTAGGTGTCACAGTCCATCAATATTTTAAACACATTCAGGTAGCATAATATTTTGCATCAACCACAGTAATTACCTTAACCGCTCTTTTGGCCTAGTGGTTAGAGTGTCCGCCGCGGAATCGGAAAGTCGTGGATTCGATCCCCGGCCTAGTCATACCAAAGACTTACAAAAACGGTACTAACAGATGCCTAGCTTGACGCCCAACATTAAGAGGTTAGTGTTAGGACTGGTCGACCTGGTTTCAGGATAATGTGACTGGGTGGGACATCATGCCATATGTCTGCGACAAGATGCCCCAGTGCTAGACCTCACTGTAAATTTCCTCATTGCAGACATCGTAGCGATGTGAATGAAAAAATTGTTAACGCTACGTTAAAAATCCTAATCAAAGAAACAAACAGAAGTAATTACCTTGCAGTGAAAACATTTAGATACTTATATATACATATAGTACTGGCATTTGCTATTTAACAACAATTGTAACGTTTTGACATTCTTAATATAAAACAAAGTGTCAGTGAAAACAATTTTATTTCCGAAAACGTTAAATAATGTAATTGCTCTAATGAACAAGGTCTTCATTATATCGATGTCGTCTTGAAACAAATCGTTTTAATGACACATCGAAACTAAATCAGTGTAAAGTGTTTCTTTTAGAGATCCAAAGCATAGCATTGATGTGTTAATATTTTGTCACTGTGCTAGTGACTATCATGAAATCGTATTCAAATTCTGAAATTCGTTGCTAATGAATTTCCTGCATGAAGTGAAATTTCTGTACGAACGATGTGTAGCCGGATTTCCAGACAAAGACTTGGAATAACCCCAGTCATAATGCCTATAAAGTCGTTACATGCCAGATTAACGTCTCTAAATGCAAAAAAAAAAAACAAAAAAAAAACCTAAACCATTTCTAGACATGAAACATACAATTTATGCAATTGTCTTTGTATTCATATATCGTTAGATAAAATATTCTACATTTTCCTGTCTTGGACAATGGCATAATAGCTGGCATTTACCTGTCTTTGACAGAAACATCAACCTTACTAACAACAAAATGTAAATACAATTAGATGCAGATTGAGTACTTGGCCTTTTATACCTATACGTCAATAAGTATTACAAAATTCGAATTACACCGTAGATGTTTGTATTTCCCTTGTCACACGCTCCTTGACTATCACAAAGCCAACGGTGTTTGAAACCTTGACGCTAACATAGTTTTTTCTAAGTTCAGTATTTCAGTATTCCGAATGAATGAAAGTGATAACTATTAGCTTATATTCCATACATGGCGGTCAAATGTCGAAGTAAATACAGAAAATATCTATTTGCGAATTTTAATGTAGCTTTCTATATCTTATTCGCGTGCATTTATTTAAACATTATTACAATACACTAGTGTGTTTATAGAAACATTATAGAACAGAGACTAGTGCATTTATAGTGTTACGTATTAAGGCTCTAATAAACAGTAAAACAGAAAAGTGAAAACAATAATTTTTGTAAAATTTATCAAATTAGATTTTTGTTTAAAATCAAAACATAATCCGAGAATAATCCCTGAATTAAATTACAAAAGTCCTAGTACAGTAATTATAAATTCTAGTAGAATAAAGTTCGAGTCCTGTTGAAAAATCCAAGATTAAAGATGATGACGTATAGCTGCAGTCTATATTGTTTATCTACAGTTCTGTGTAAAATCACAAGATTTTCCACTTCTGTCTTAGAAATACGAATTAAAGTTTTATGAATTTTCTTTGTCCGAGGATTCTAAATGAACACATCAAATATTTCCAGAGATACGAAGTAATCCTTTAAAATCCAAATGACCGGAAGAAAATACTCGAAAAACTGTCTACAATAGACGAACTTAATATCAAGTGTAAAAGCCAAAAACTGAGAATATTTCACTGAAAAAAAGATTACATCTTATTCTAATACGCAGTTTTGGAAAAGAATTAGAAAAAAGAAAAGAAAAAAAGGGGGGGGGAGTGATTGTGTTTATTTCACGTACTCCTGAACATGACCTTGACGAGAACAAATCATTTCACTTAAAGAATAAAAATGTTAGTCACTTTTAAATTCACTAGTCCCATCTTAACCCTAATAAGAACTAATCAGTTTAAAACAAAAATTAAACCTGTTTACGTGGCTGATACTAAACCCGAATCAAGGTCAGGATCTAGGTCAACATTTGTTGTGTATCGAAGAATAATTCAGGTCAACCGATTTACTGATAAAACATCATCTTTAGTGAATAGATTTCCATTACAATATCATGTAATGCAAAATAAAGCGGACAAACAAACAATTGAATTAATATTATATAGTTACCAAATTGCAAAATCGAGATAAAACGGTGGAGGAGTCACGTGATCATGTTCATATCACGTACACCTAACATGACCCTGACGAGAACCAATCAGTTTCTTTAAAGAATAAAAAGTTGTTTACTTCTGAATTTGCTAGTACCATCTTTACCTTGACAACAACCAGTCATTTTAAAATTAAAATAAAACCTGTTTATATGGCTGACACTAACCCAGGTAATTGTTGTTAAATCACCTGTAGGGGTACGCGTCTTGAATTTAACACAATATAAATTCCTAATTGTATTCGTGATAACATTAATGTAATTTATGTTTCAGCGACAAATGCGCGGGAATCGGTTAAGCATCATCCAGCGCTACCAATTATATCAGAATGATAATAATAGGTCCGTCTGAAAGTGGAAAGACATAATTGTTACTTAATCTGATAATGAGATGGTTAAAATGGGACAAGTTGTATTTAGTTCCTCCATCCGTAGATGATCATCGGTGTTACGATGAGTTATAAGATTTTAATGAAAACGTACAGTCTTTGGATGAAGACTGCGATTATGTTATTTAATATATTACTGATATCGATGAAGTGCCGACTGTTGATGATATTAATGGAGTATTATTAAATTTATATGTGTATGATGATGTAATGCTGAATAAACAATCAAATTCTGCCAGAATATTTTCCCTACAAGACATAAAAACAACTATGTGATTTATGTTATCTAGCGTTATACCAAATTCCTGAAGCGATCAGGGATAACTGTAACATTCTTGCCAAATTGTTTTATAACAATAAATGTACATGATGCTAGATCGCGATATCAAATAGGTCTTGATAAAATATTTGGATCATAGCAGAAATGAAGATAAATGTCTAATACTAATTCTGTATAGGACTAGATAAAATATGTGTTATATAATAATGATTTAATGCAGAGAGGGCGCGACCTCGAATGAGGAGCCAACGGGTAAACATCACGCGTATACTTTTAGAAAAATACTAAGACACCAGCTAGTAACAAAATTATTTAACAGCAAGAAAGATTCGGTTAGTTAGAAACTTTGGTTCTTTTTTTTGTCGATAATTTTTCGGTTTTGTAGGAAGTGTTAGTTTAGCAAATAGACGCTACTAAAAGTTTGTATGTTCGCCCCTCTGCTGTTTGTTCACTTAATCTTATTACAACTGTTGAACCAGTGTAAAATTGCTATCAGTTTTCTCCAGAAGACTTATCATGATGCCTGGCTGGTGAAAATGGTGCCAATATGACGACGCTGATTTTAATGAACCTCTTGAATTTAAAGTAATATTCACATGAGATTTTAAATGGAAGACCTTCTATGATGCATAGTTGCACCAAGATGAATGTGGTGTTAGTCTGATTTCCAATATGTCCACATCATATTGAAATTATTATTGCTACTTCTCCTTAATGGGTATGATTTAGCAAACATCTTATGATGTCTTGTTGGTCCTAATGGTGCCACTCTGACATTCAGTGTAATTATCAACGTACCTATCTTCCAAATCTCATGATATCTTTTTCTATTAAATGAAGGGCCATATCAACATGTGGTTTTCACTGAAAGATTTCTGATGATATTTGGCTACCGCGGCATCCATCAAATCTTGTAACAATTTATTATCTGGCCACTGTGGCATCCATCTTAAAAATTTTGTAACTATTTATTCTCTGACCACTGGGGCATCCAAAATGAAAATCATGTAAATTTGTAAATATTTTTTTCGCTGGCCAGTGTGGAATCATCTTGAAAATCTTGTTACTGTTGTTTCTTTTAGAAAAAAAAACCGTTGTATCAACATGTTGCCAAAGAAAGGTTTCTTATGATGCATTGATGGACCTGAATTAAAATTGAGCTACGTTCACATCCAGAATGTCCACAACAGCATCTAATTTGAAAATATTTTTATCACTCAAGAATTCACTCAACAAAGTCGGTTCAATAATCTGAACTATAAAGGAAGAAATTATCTGTCAATTTATAAAAAAAATGTTTCATCCAGTAGAGTGCCAATCCCTGTCATGGTCTCTTTTTTTGTAGTACTACACTAGTATATGTATTTCACAGTATTGTATAATTCAGTTAATTTAATTCTGATCAACAATATAGTATGGAATGTAATAACTGGAACAATAAAACGTATTCTATAAAAAAAATGTCTTGAAAAAGAATGTTGTCATTTTCTTGAACTCTGATTACTTACTTGACATTTTGTGAAGTACAATAATTTTTTTTTTATAACAGAATGGCAAACATGTTGTTGGAACTTGGGTATATTATGATCCAGGTCTTAGTCCATGTCAAGTTGATAGTTCTGTATCTGGGATCTGACAATGACTGTGATGTAACAAACAAATAATACTCGCTATTGACATCGCTGGTTTCATGTTGGTCTTTATCCATATCCAACTCATTTATAGAGTTAATGCAGATTTGTATGTGTTCTTAAGGAATACATTTATAGATTAAAATATGGTCACCTTGTTTTCATGAGGACATTTATGCAAATGGTAAAAGTGGTAAAAAAGTCATACATACATACATACATACATACATACATACATACATACATACATACATACATACATACATACATACATACATACATACATACATACATACATACATACATACTGTTACGTATATTTGATTTAAATCATTTATTTTTGTTTTAATTGTTTGTTTGTCAGATTCAAATTTGACATTTTAAGTTTAAAATGTATTAATTGAGAGATAATTTTTTAAAAGTGGGATGCCCTATACTCTATAAATAAACACCAGATGTTGACCTCATTTCTGACCTTGCTTCAGAGTTTGTAAACAAGCTTTTAAAATGATTGCCTGATTCCAAGGACATTATGGAGCTTTGTTATAAGCATCTTTTGATTTTTAGTTCTTGAGAGTAAAAATAACTGATTCTCATCTGGATCATACGGTGTGTACGTGTTTTTGTAAACGTAAATTTGTTCTAAAGATTCTAGAAGGTCACCTGACCCCTTCCTTGTTTACGTAAAAACAGATATATAAATTATAATTTTGGGAGCGAAGTATTTAGTAGAGTCTGAGCTGCTAGAATATTAAGTTGTGTATTTTGAGTTATTTTAAATTACCTTGAACTGGAAATTATTTCAATTCGTTTGGATCAAGAGGATTTATTGTGTTATTTATCTGGAAAACATTTGTGCTCATTGAATTTCATAAGACCAGAACTGATCTCATCACGTGACATCGTCTTCCATCTTGAATAATTCACTAAGATTCGAACTGGGAATTATTTAAGACATTTTATTACCAGGACTTTTGCAATTTCACTAGTGGATTATATTTTGAATCATTTTTGGATTAATTTTGGAATTGATTCTGAAAACCGTAAGTTTCTTTTTCTTTTCTGGAAAATATTTTTGCTCAATAAATTGTTTAAGTTTTTACAAGCTTGTTATTTTCACTCTTTCTATGTTACTGTTTATTCGAGCATAAGCACGTAAGAATACTTAAATACATTCATACGTATATATATATATATATATATATATATATATATATATATATATATATATATATATATTATATATATTAATAAACATTTCTCAATAACGTTTTGACCATGTATTTATATTTTCACTTTGCTTGAAAACATTTAGGTTTGACAATGAAACATGCTACCCAGTTTGCAGTTGATGCCTTTCCCCTCTCATGGGTACTAAAACTTTACTATGTTCGATATTCATAAGTATGGTTTATAAAGGTGGAAAGTAATATATAGATTAATGAGTACCAGGTTTCAAAAAACAAATGGCGCATTCTTCTGTAAAATGTATAACCAAGTAATGACTAATCTGTCTTACATTATTTGTTAACTCCATATTTAAATATGAGGATAATATAAATGTAATAATTGTACAAGTTTCTTTCCCATTGGTTGACTACCATCATTTATAACAGCCCATGTAAATACTTTTTTCACCAGATAATTCTGGAATTTTTTGATAAATAGAGTTCAACCACAGAAATTGTCTCTTGTCAAATAGTCATTTGATTCTCATGCAATGGTTAAGAGATTAAGAAGTTATCCTCGGGCAAGACATTACTTGCCTCAGCATGATAACACCTTTAGCATACTGCAGTGCTGTAAAACACAACCCCTCCCACCACCACAATAAAACTAAAACTGTACCACTCGATCCTGATGATGATTTGAAACTATCAGTAATAGATCGGCAAACTTGTTTAAATCTATTTCAAATTTTAGTGTAATTCGGTGAAAGTTTATTTCTAAACAGCATGTATTCCTAATGAAAGGAAGTTTCATTATTGTGTATGTATTCGATTAAATTGTTTGTTATCTTTACGGGGGCTCGTAGTTGTTTGTTCATTATACCTGTTCAGTTTACTCTATCTATTTTCATACTCGAATCGGGCAATTATATCTAAGGCGGTCATCTCTTAGATAACGAGTATTAAAAGGGAATGGGGTATAGTTATTATTATTATATATTGTACAATACCTTTGACAAAGTGGGACTTAACACTTACCCTTTGACAAGTGGGCTTGTACAATACTATAAACTAATAACGCTCATAACCCCGCGTAACCTGACACAGTTTGGAAATGAAGGTGATATTATTAGCCATAAAGGGGTGCTTCAGGAGTTGATCTTCTCCAACGACAACACATACCTCAGGCAACAATGATGCACACGTGCCTTGTCTCCTTGCATGAATCTCAATTCCTGAGCAAACTTTCCAGTGATTATCCTCACAGTCTATCATATTCATGGGAAGAATAATATTACGTAAAACAGTCTATTAGGAGAGGCAATTCAGTCCTTACTGATCGGTAGCTTAGTACCGCTTCATAGTATGGCGGTGACTAATGATGGATTTGATTGCGACAAGGCTAAACAATTAGCTGCAGTTTTACTTTTTTTATTTTTTGCCTATCCAGAGCTTATGGGGTGGTATTTTATCTCTCGCCCTTCATTCATCTGCCCGTTAGCAACGATTGTTTTTGCTAATCTTCCTGAACTAACTGGAAGATAACCGTGAAACTCTGAACACAAATTCATCTCATGATCTAATTGTATCTAATGAAAATGGTGTCAATCTGATGTCAACTAAGCCCGCCAGTGTCCATCTTAAAAGTGCTATTATTGCTCCACCTTTTGGATTGATTGTCAAATTAACATGGAGTTTTCACAATAAGACTTCTGATGTAAAGTCGATTTTAAGTGAAACTGATGTCGATATTAAGTTCAAGAAGGCCATCACAGTGGCCATCTTTAAATCTTGTTATTGCTATTCTTCCTGAGAGTAGAGTAATAATGTAATAGTGTTATAACCATATGACATATGCTGCCTTGTTACTTCTAGATGCAATGGTGAAAATCTGAGGTCCAGTGTGGCCATACTTAATATCCATTTTAGCTCTCTCTGAACAGATAAGAACATGGGAGTTTCGCTTTAAGACATCTTATGATGTTAGTTGGTCCCATATGACAGAATACACACATCGTTAAAATCTTGTTATTGCTATTTCTCTTGACAGAAATGTCACAATGTAATATGGCTTTCACCAGAAGACGTTGTATGATGTCAAGTTGGTCGTAAATCAAAATAGTGCTGATCTAATATCCGATGTGTCTCACAGAGTGGCTATCTTGAATATTGTATTACTGCAAATTCTCCTGAAAGAAACGTATTATTGACTAGGGTTACAACCAGAAAATCACTTATGATGTATAGTTAGCCCAAAATCAAAATGGTACTGATTTTCAATCAAGTATTTCCGCTACTTTCTCAATCTTGAAGGTCTTGTTAGTGCTACTTCTCGTGAATGTGAACTAAACATGGCATATTGTTTTAACAAATAGCCCTCTTACGATGTTTAATTTCTTCTAAATGAAAATGGGGTGGATCTGATGTCCAATATGGCAACAGAGGTCATCTTGGAAATATTGTTATCCTCCTAACTGGATGGTTATCGCAACATAGTGTATTTACCAAATAACTTCTTGTGATATCTAGTTGGTCCTAAAGGTGCCATTTAATCACCAATATGCATACCATATTAGCCATCTTCAAATTATTGTTATCAGCCATATGAATGTGGTGTCGATCTGATGTCTAAGATGTTAAGAATCTTTTTATCGCAATTCATTGTGAACGGAAAGTCATACTGACTTTAGGTTTGCATCAGAACAATTATTATTTGGTCCTAATCAAGAATGGTATCAAGTTAATATCTAATATGTCCACAGCAGCAACTACTTTGAAAACCACATTATCCCTGAAGAATATCAAAGACTGTTTAAAAACTGGAGTTAAAACGAAGAATGGCCTTATCTTTAATTCCTAGAAATTAGTTTTAGCTACTTGAGCATCAGTCTCTTCTAGGACTCTTGTTTTCTAATCCTATATGAAGCCCTATTTAACACGCACACATTTTAAATTGCCAGGTCATTAGTTCAGACCGTTGGAGTTGCAGAGATGGTGTCTCGTTCACTAATGCCCAGATGAAATTTCTAGAGCGTGTTTTGGTGGTTGACAACCCATACAACCAATGTACATTTGGGCAAAACTTCTTTCGGATACCCTTAAAACATTTTAGAAGAAAGCAACATGCTTCGTTAGCTCCACTCCCAAAAAAGATCCCAAGTCTGAGTCGTATTACTGATGGGGATGATCAGTATTATATAGTATGCCGAGTTAGGGATTTACGGTTCTATTTGGCCAGTTCTTAAAAGAGAATGAAGGGTACGCTGCGCTTTCTCCTTCCGATACTGATATTTTGATATCGAATATTTAAAGGTGAATTGTCATAGGATAAAGAAGGCAAAACAGTCGCTTTGGAACTTCAAGCACCTTTAGGTCGTCTGTTGACGGATGGTTGTAGAGTGCTTTACAATAATCAGTCTATCTTTCTGCAATGTCACTTGATTCTGTGAGCCATTTTCCATTTTCGTGTTGAATGGTACTGACTCTTTATAGGATATATAACACATTGGAAAACAAATATCAATATACAGCAGAACTGATTGCCTTTATGTGTTGATAACTACCATAGAATTGCTGTCTGACTACATTATCACTCACTGTCTGTTCTGACTAGAGTAGTAATGAAGTAGGACTCTGACATTTTTTGATACCCTATGAGGACACTTATAGCCGCACCAGACACTAACCCCCATGACTGGCACAATCGCGTCACGTGTGTTTGATATTCTAGTCACCACTAAACAAAAGAGTCATCAAATGTCTATGGGCCGAGTGCGAGAAAACCTGTCATGGAGGTTAGAGGCGATGACCGATGTCCTTGGACACATAGGGTAGCGAATATGGCAAAAGTCCTATTGATGTATTACTGTTCAGTTTGCACAAGCGCTGATCTAGGAGATTAGAGAGTAATCATCCCATGCGGATACAAGCCCAGCAGAGATGATGAGAAGCTGATCGAGAATACGAGTCCTGGATTTATATCAACATTTGAAATATCACTCGTTTGAAATGGCACTGCCGTCCGGATATAAGGTGGATATTTTTCTCCATCTATAATCCACCTAATCCGATAAATCAGCTCCCCCCCTTCACTAATCTGTGTTCATACTGATGGACGATATGTGGGTCTGATTTGACATTTTCATTAAAATGTGCAATCGTGCTGAACATGCGTACACTTTATACAAGATAGATGGTTGTGTTTTTCCAGGTGGTTTTCAAGTCACCAAACATATAATTTGCTTCGGAGATATAATATACATGTCACAAAAAAACTCTTTAGCCGATGATTGCTGCACAGCATAAAAAAATACCGGTAAGTGAATAAAATGTACACTGATATTTTCAGCCAAATTTGAATGCAGACAAGAGCAGCTTTTAATAAATACGTGATATCACCCCCTCATCCGAAAATCAGTATTATCAGTGGTGAAGGGCTGATTTAACTATAGACACACATAAACCATCAATAACGAAATGATTAAATGTTATACCAAGATTCTATAGAACACTGTAACACGATTGAAAGAAAGTGCAGGATAGATGATTACTATATACTTAGAAGTTCCTATTCATATTTACGTCGTATCTGCCTTTATATTGATCAAGTTATATATCAGGACTAACACGTATGCAAACTGTAACAGAATGATCCGGGATGGGGTCAGATTATAGTGAAGACAAAGAAAACGATTTCGTGAATGAAATGTTTATTTATAATATGATTGAAAAATGATTAAAACTGGCACCAAACGTGTACGCATAAATTCCAACAATTAATTTAAAAAAATAATGCGCATCAAAATAAACAACTGATTAAAGGAAAATAATAGTTCCTAATTAGAACAAATCATAAAATGCAACTTAAGTAAATAACTGAAAAGAATTAACAAATATAAATTAAAAATGATAATTTGACGTTTGGATCTATAACCATAGATTATGAATTTGTGAAACTTAACACAATACGAAAAGTATTGCATCCACCACCAACTTGAAGTAAAATATAAATTTTCACAACTTTGAAAGCGGGATAATTATTCCCCTAGGTTGAATAAAATATACAATTTGTACAAATGCGGATATTTGATCACAAGTAGGACGTACATATATACATATTATATTGAATTCAGTTCAAAGAACTCTAGTAGTTCCTATATGTTCGTCTGATGCATTTACCTTGTATTGTTCCTATATTACACATGTATATCGTACTTTGCTAGCCGTAATGTTTGTGCCATCTATATATATATATATATATATATATATATATATATATATATATATATATATATATATATATATATATATATATATATATATATATATATATATATATATATATATATATATATATATAGTTTCTGAAATAGTACAACCATTTAAATCGTACAATTAACAAGTGTGTGTATTTCATATAGTTTTGCGACATTTACCATGTGCTCGCTGTGAACTGTAGGCGCCTTAGATACGTCACGTGATCGAACAGTAGGCGCCTTAAATATGTCACGTGATCGAACACGGTCTGTAACGATACTTAATTTCGCGTGTCTTCGGTGTGAACTGTAGGCGCCTTAGATACGTATTGTTTACTTAGTTACGTTTGGTTCGCGCCTTGGTTACGTCAAACAATCGCGGTGTGAATTTGTAATAGTTGAAACAGACGAGCAACGGGAAGCAAGATTGGAAACCGTTCGAGTTCGCACTGCTCAAGCCCGATCACTTTCACAAACACTTTCTTTCTTTCAGTGGCATTGCAACGCATGCCAGGATTAAAGCACAAAAACTTTCTTTCTTTGAGTGGCATTGCAACGCATGCCGGGTACTTCCTAGTTACTAATGAAAATGTACCGTTATTGACTCCATTACTGTATATACACATTTAATGAAACATTTAATTTGTGTCTTTTTAAGTTACACTTTACTTATTCACCTGCAGATGTTATATAGGTCAAATTTTCTACTTTAGTGTTTAGTAAGTCAATAACTCCTCCGAAAAGATTTCCCTTGAGAACCTCTTCAACATACCTACGCAGTCTTTTCTATTAGTATTTTAGACGACACTTCACACCACCCTATACATGTATTGCTCGTTTGTCCCCAAAGTCTGGGAAAACGGTACAATAGACTTGTCAGATCATTTATATATTTATCGACTTGTATACATCTACTGCATTAAATCCTAGGTAGGTAACCAACAGTCAGTATAGGCAAACGTGTACATATGTATTATGCATGCAAATACATTAGTGTAGAAAACAATTTGATTAAAATCATACCTCCTCAGTCCTACGTAAAGTTAGTGGAGATCGAATTTTAATCAGACTGGTCTATAAACTTAATCCTTACAAATATGGAAGTATGGTCTAAACAAGTTATAAATGTTCTAGACTCAACATTGTTATCATTGCAAACGTTATTCAGCAAATTCTTAAATCACTTTAGGAGGTTGAAATATATTTCAAGTCTTCACACTAATTTCAGTTACAGTAAAAATGTACGGTAGGAATACAACAATTTACGTGATCGATGATTTGTGTTAATAGGATGAGTTTATCTGAAGAACACTGACAATAGTGTGTTGTAGAAACAACATAGTAAAGGGACTGAGTGCACTTATAGAACCGTTACATAAATGATACTGAGTGCATCTATATAAATATTATATAAATGAGACTGGTTGCGCCTATAGACATATTATTAGAATGAGACTGAGTGCATCTATTACAGAAGTGAGACTGAGTGCATCTATAGAAATATTATTAGAATGAGACTGAGTGCATCTATAGAAATATTATCAGATTGAGACTGAGTATCTATAGGTAAGATAATTTATAATTCGTAGTCTAAGTCGAACCCAAGTCCGCGGGTAAACGGCATATATCACCTTTCCTTTACACACCAGCCCATATTCCATCACGACTAAGCACACATTACCAAAATTTACACATTCATTCCGAATTCCTATCAAACATGTTCCTGTAGATTCAAGGGATATAATCTTCAGTTCGGTCTGGTGTATACTCATAATTTTCATGAATTAATCCTATATAACTTGATTTTTTTCATATGAATTCGTAGTGACTGTAAATATATGATAATTAATTACTAGGTCGTCGTGCGAGTGTGTCTGCTACACACGAATGCGTATAACACCGAAAGCATCATTTTTTGATGATGCGTGCTTAATCTAATCATGACAGTCCCACACTCTCCCGTTTATTTGTACCCTCCACCACCGATTCTAAAGCAAAAGACGTGAGTTAAATATACAATAATAAAAGGTATCGTACATGTGAACAAAAATTAAAAGGATATAGGTTTCATAGTTATAGTTTTTCTCACTTGTCCTGTTCATGCATACAAAAAGGCAAATTTTTAATTAAAAAAAATAATTGATCTAATTAAATGGCGAAGTCCTCTTATAACATGCCATAAATGGAAGCTTCGCAATCGCTAGGATAAATGAAAATAACACGAGAACGCGCAGTTGTGTTGTCTGTAATAGGTCGTCATGCGATTCACTCAGAAGATACTTTTCAAACATGATTGGAGCCCCCGAGTGGTCTTAACCGCTCTCCGTTACGGATCACTGCCATCTCACCTCTGTCTGCGTGGTTTCGAGTTTAAGATTCGGCTAAAGTAGTTGTGTGAGACAGTTTGCCAGTAGCTTTTCGTGGGTCGGTGGTTCTTTCCGGGCTTTTCCCCGGGTTATTCCTCTACCAATAATACTGGCCGCCATGTATAGTCTATCGTGTGCTGAAAAATATAGTTAAACCATACAACAACAACATCAAGCATGATTTATGCAATGTGCACAGTACAGCTCTTTACTGAGAGCAATCGAGTCTTTAATTAAAACTTCCATTTCACTCAATCACACTTTCAGGCAAACTATGCGATCCATAAAGCAAAATCAATTAGCATTATCACGAGACTGCACATAAAGAAGTTTATTTTAATTTCAAGGATTGGTTCTCTCTAGGTCGCGTATTCGAACTTCGGGAATGTGAAATATTTTGAGTGATGGCCTTGTTGGTTTGTCAGATAGATAGTGAAGGAAGTCTCATTTTTGAATAATGGAGAGTTCGATGAGATCATGTAATTTGAACTATGTACAAAAAGACACTCTCCACTTTGCATAACCGACCGTCCAGATAGCAAGACGCTACAATGGTATGACGCCAATGACTTACTATAAAGGTAGTTTTCAATCCATGATCAAACAAATCAAATTATCGTGATCCGTTCTATGTTCAGTTTCCATTGCTTCTTAAATCAATATATTCGATAGAGTATAGACCCTGACAACTTAGCTGAAACCCTCTTTTCAGTGTCGAAAATTTAACGAAATAAATTCAGCTACATCATGCCCACAAAGAAACAATCAAATACAGAAACAGAAAAATTGCATTTTTATATATACTGTAGTTGTGTCTGAGGTACGTTTATTCCCCACTTGCTTCCAAGCAACTACCTCAACGTATGGTCGGTCCCTAAATATGTCAATAAGGATTTGTTTTTATATGTGTTATAGGTTCATACAGCACCCCACCCCACCCCACCCCCAAAAAATACGAAGCAGTTGTATGCCACTTAAATAAATTATCGAACACGATAGTCTCGTCTAGGCAGTTGTTTCGTAACTTTGTATCATTTACATTGTGTTAACAATGTAGAAACATTCCATGGAAAGTGTACGCATACGGAGTTGATTGTTTTTATTCACCTGAAATTATTTTTTTCCGATCAATATATCCCGTCATAGATTTGCACCTAATTGGATTCTTCGGATGAGAGAGAGAGAGAGAGAGAGAGAGAGAGAGAGAGAGAGAGAGAGAGAGAGAGAGAGAGAGAGAGAGAGAGAGAGAGAGAGAGAGGGGGGGGACGAAAATAAGGAATGCCTAGGTAGTTTAATCAAGTTCTGTATTATTTTATGTGTTACATCCTTGTAGATATAATTGAAATCTTATATTTTGTTCTCTTTATTTTCCTGTTTATTAGTCACGAATGACTGAAAATTCATCACCTATCCAGACAGTGTGAATGCAACATAATACTGGAAATTTTAAACCACAATTATATACACACACCTTGGGCGATCTTTATTAGATTTAGATAGCGCTTGGGTAATACTCAGTTTTGCATGTGCAATAATTTATGGTGGTTTATGCGACGTAAATGTTTCCCTATAAAGTACTTTTTGTACCTTCTCCACCGTTAAAACCACATTAACCAAGGTATTAACAACCAAGTTCTATTCTATAAATCATTAAAAAGAATCATTGCGTGTTATGTTCTTGTACAATAGGTCGGAGGTCACTATTAAACCCCAAATGATTTACAATTAAAACCAACGTCAGAGAGTTCACGTTGAAAACTGTTTTAAACATTTTGTCTTTTTTTTTAAAATAGCATTTATTACTGTAAATAGTGAAAACAATTCGATCAAATTTTATTTATCTGAAATTGGTTTAAAATATTCAAGTGAACACTACATTGAGAATTTGAGACAATCTCAACATCCTCGACCTTTTTCCGAGAAGTCGAATTGAAGGAAAAGGGTGAAGTCCGCGTGTACGTCAAAGGTAATGCATTTTTTTCTCCAATACGACCTCTGATCTATTGCAGAAGTACCTCTTACATAACCCAAGATAAAATTTAATCATATTAAGATTGATAGAATATATGTTGTGATCAGCTATTACATTAAGCTCAATTGTTTATTTTACCCGTACTATACGAATGCCGATTGATTATTAAACACATCAAATGAAGTCACAAGGCAACACTAACAATGCATATCTTACTTAAATAAGTTCATAGGTATTAACGTTGAGGTGTTTTTTTTAAATCGGAGACTTTCCAGAAGGCACTTAAAAAAATAATAAGTAATACGAAAAAAGTAACAGAAATAACTGAGTTTTAAAATTGCTCTTTTGACGTATGTGTACTGGGGTAAATTTCGAAATTGTGAAACTGGCGTTGTTCAATAAGATCTTTCAAGTATTCATTTCTCCTTCAATGCATCTCAAACAATCTCTCTCTCTCTCTCTCTCTCTCTCTCTCTCTCTCTCTCTCTCTCTCTCTCTCTCTCTCTCTCTCTCTCAGAAAAGAATTATTCTGATAAGATAAACTAGGGAGACGTAATTGTTCCATTAATAAATGCTTTACCTTTTACTGCCATCAGTCCTATAGAATATCCGAATATCAACTCCTAAATATTTTCCATTTCATTATCACTAATTGTAAGATTGATGTTACAGTGAAAAAAATTGTGCAACATCGCTCAAAATAAACGGTAATAGTAAATCTGTCGGTTCAGACTTGTTAGATGGATGATCAAAACATTTTAGAACACCTTTATAAGTGGAATCAATTTAAATGAATTTTGTTTTAGAAATTAAAATAAATCGGTAACAATGCAAACTATGTAAGGCAATCTTTTCTAAAAATAGTTAGTCGAATATATTCGAAGAAATATATCGATGTTATTACACACTGTGGACAATTTGGGGTAAAGGGCATTTGTTTAAAGATTTTAATGTATATAAGTTGGCATCTCCAAGTGAATATATTTTAAAATTCTTATATGTAAAAGATCGTGGTAGGGTACATTCATTCAACATCAGAAGTAAAATCAATTTCTTGTATTTACTCATACTGTGTTCTAATAAAGATAGGGAGTTAAGTTTTTATTCTCTGACAATATTCACCTGTTGATTAATTTGGACGCTACTACTGCTATGTGCCAAGGTGTAGACGTGGACCATTTCTAAACCAGCAGCCTTGGACGTAGACTCATGGCTCGGCGGAAACAGATGTAGCTTCTGAGGTAGTCCTCTTTATCCAGATAGCACAGGCCAAGAACATTTTTAGCGCCACCTCGCGGTATTCCATATATGGGTCAAATGATTCCTGGGTGGAGATCCTGATCAAATTATTGAAGGCACCTTGAGCATTTTCTTCATCGCCAAGTTCTGTGTGACATTTGTAGAGCAGGTAGTACCTCAGCATATCAGGGTCAATGTAAGCAGGCAAAACTATATAAGTCAGATTTTGGTACGTGGAAGAGTTCATATTTGATAACATCTGGAACAATGCCGATCTCCTCCGTGGTATACCTCACATCTCGTGATATACATTGTTGTACATATTTGTCTCTGCCAAGTCTTGAAATAGCAGCATAAACATTATCCGAGTCTTTTTTTGTGATGCTGCCCATTTTACAAACGATATTCTGAATATGACATTTCCCACATATACCAAACAGAGGCGGTAATTTTAAAGAGTACAGTGTTTTAATTGCTTTAGTTGTTTCTCCAAGTACATGGAGCACCCCTGCAAATTTAAATATCCCTGCCATCTTATCTGTGTTACTGTATGTAGATGCAATGACGAGCAAGGGTCGACACAATTCATACTTCCTTCTATTCGACACTCTTATTATCATGATCTTGGCTATGTTAACATATGCAAATGTAGCTTTCAT
Source organism: Unio pictorum (assembly GCA_030141615.1). Lineage (NCBI taxonomy): Eukaryota > Metazoa > Mollusca > Bivalvia > Unionida > Unionidae > Unio > Unio pictorum. The sequence goes on from JARLTB010000218.1 coordinate 687,110, forward strand.
TATTTTAGAGACACCTTTTGTTAATAACCTGTGTTTTATCATATCAGGTAAGTTTATTAGTGATAGAATATGGAGTATGTGTTTCATTGATAGATCCAGACGAAGATAGCAACGACAAAAAAGTTCATGATGTTCATCACCTCTGAACCACTGCAGTGTACTCCAAAGTTATGTCTCAGTCCCGGAATTTGCAGAACATGAAGTTGCTGCTGTATGGTGGGAAAATCAAGAACGCTCCTAATCTCCTGGGAAAGCAAATTATGTAGAAGACCAGACAAAAAGGCCGCCGTACACGGATTTATTTTTCCGTTTAAAAGATTGTTCTCTGGGATGAAGTAAGCTGGCAGATTCCTACTCTCTACACAGGATTTCAGAAAGCAGAGAGCCTCCATTACACGATCTAACATGTGCGATCGATCCCAGTTCTTGGTGTGGTGAAGTTCTACCTGCCACAGAGCTACAGTTTTCATTGTGTACGATGTTACTACATCTTTCAAATCGGGGAAACTTTCTTTCAGATCTTTTGCCATGATTTTAAGTAAAATGTAGAAGTGTTTTTGTGTCATGTTGAATAACTGTAAAATAGACTTTTCGTGTACAGCAAACGAGAAACACCATTCCATGTGATAGGATGGACTTCCATTGAACCCCTTGGGTACGATATGACACCCTGACTGTACAATGGCTGTCACGATGATTTCTGGCGGCCATTCGTTTGTGACACATCTGTCCATCCATTGGGAAGCTTGAACGGGCCAATCTGGGTGGGAAAATGCATGTACGTTATCAAGCTGTAAATCTCTGTCTAGCAGCGGCTGTGATGGCCCTGCTACCTGCTGCAATTGCATACAGTACGGAAAACGCTGCATCATCTCCTGTCGTATACCCTGAATAAAGGCTGAACTTGACAAATAGAAGTTTAGTCCTGAATGTGGCTTTTCCGTTAAAATCATGGTTTGCATTAAAATGATTGATCTTTCACCGTGATGGCCCACTCGTAACCACGTGTAGCCGTGATGGACGTCTCTATCCTCTGTATAAAGCACTGTATGTTGAGGGTTGGGTGAATCAATATCTCTGACAATTATATTCTTGAACACATGCATAGTATCGATATCACCTTGTCCATACTGCGATGTACCCTCAGCTTTCCCTCCTATTACGATTTCGCCCATAACGTTATGTTCCAATTCGCCTATTACGTCCATGTGACGTGTGTTGCTTATTCTGAAGTGTATCATGTGCCTACTGAATCCCATAGAATCCATCAATACAGAAATGAAGATTGAAAGACGATCTGTATTGGCCATCTTAGAACAGGTTTAAAGTCTATTAGGACAAGGGAAGACTGAAGTGTTGTTTATAAGCAATGTGATATACATAGTTATATAAACATTCGAGTCACCGTCTTTGTGAGGCAATAAAGGGGTAAGTTTCTATTGTCATATGATGAGAAATAATAATAATAATAATAATAATAATAATAATAATGATAATAATAATTAAAATAATAAAAATGATATATTCTAAGTATTGATAGAAAGAGTTTGTTTTAGAGGATAAAACAAATTATTTCTGTAAAACTTCAGAACATATCGTATTCTTTTATACTGTAATTTGAATAGTACTTTCACACCGTGTACACACGTAGCTAGTCCGACAAATCAACTCTCAAAATATGTATTGATCCTGATGGGTGATATGTAGGTCTAATGTCACCTTTGATTAAAATGTACAATTTGATGCCTGCAAATCGTGAAGTTTAGATACTTATCAGTACTTGGTTAGAACCAAATCTAGCGCAAAATTCAAAATTCCCACATGATAGAGGGTTGTGCTATTCCACGTGGATTTACAGGTCGCCATATATAGGATTTCATAGTATGTACTTATCGCCCAACGAACCATTTAGTGGAGGGTATCTTAACAATAAGTAGTAGAAAATATACACCGATGTGTGCGTACAAGATTGTCTGCATGATTTTGCTGGTTTTAATGAACACAGGATATCGTAATTTAAACCGTCACTCAATATGTATCACTAGATGTATGGAGGCTGATTTACCAACAAAATGTGTTGGGAGTTCTGTATCATTACCGTCGTATCTTATCTTCTTGGTTATATATAATGTGGGTTTTGTTTTTGTTGTTTGTTCAACGTTGTTGTGTGCACATACTTTAATATACAGACATCATACTTGGTGCATCATCATCTCACCTGAATTAACTTTGCTGTCTGCCAGACAAAGTATTGTTTTGATTCATCGGAAAATAGAATGGTAAACTAAAACAGTGACAATATAAGGGAACTAAATGGTTAGTCATCATACCTCGAAATCAAAACTTTAAATCAGCTACGTTAATTTCTTCAGAGGAGACAAAATATGTCTCACGAATATTTAAACGATGAAATGAACAGCTAGCTTATTAAAGCCACATGCAAGGGAGGGTTCTCGGAAATTAACATAACAAGGGGTATTTAACTTGCCAATCATATTAAAGATAACGGTAGAAGTTCGATGTGATTACAACCGGTATGTCTGCACGGACATGTGAACCTATTTATCAGAGGACAGTACAGCTAGACACGGCGTTTGGTGGTGGCACATGGATCAACCGCCCCAGGCCCCGCTCTTGAGGGGGCCACACATTAGCCCCAAGGACATCCTTACAGACATAATCAGTGTTTGCTTTTTTTTGGGGGGGGGGACAAGAGAGATGACCCTAGATTTTGAAAAAAACTAGAAAAAGTGTGTTTATGTATGAGTGTGTTCCCCATGATGTGTTCTTTCGTGTTTGTTAATATCTGTTTTCTTTAATTTTAATCATAACCTTAAATAGGAGGGTTTTGGTCCCTATTGACTTCTATTGAGATGATTTCGCCAGATCGGGTTTTAATTACCCATCCTGTGTCTCTCATCTGTTTTTTCCCTTAGTTAAAGGCATACAACCTAAGTAAAAACGAATGAAATTATTTGGTTCTATTTTCAGTTCGTGATTACTTATTTAGTTGAAAAATGACGATTCAGGCTGTTACTGAGGCCGAAATCAGTCTAGTATCGGAAAGTTTGTGATAAAATACGCGATTTTTAATTATTGTCTGCCAGACAAAAATTCGCTATTTGCCACGCCTATATTTATGTAACCTCTGTGTTGACCTCTTCCGAAGATGAAGATTTTTAGCCATGCGCAAACACGTGTTTACAAAAATAATGGCGTGTCCGCAACTAGATCGAAAACCGAAACTTAGATTCTGAAAGGAGGGGAAAAAACCTCTTTGATCAAATTATGGCAGCACACGCATATGTATTGGTGACCAGCATGAACGATGGAATAAAAAGAGGTCCACTTTGAGCCTGGAAAATAATCCAGATGTCGCCAAATTCTTGCTGGATACTGGTGAGTCTCAATTTTACAATGAACAGTCAAGTTTTTATACCGCTGTTTTATTTCTGTATTGTTAACTCTTTATCAAAACTCTTAAAATAACATATTTTATATAAACTGACATTATTCCATTTAGCTTGAAATAAATTGTCACAGCCCTGCAACAATATCGCTGAAATCAACATGTACATGACATACGGCAGCTGTTTTTGAGGCTACCAAAGGGAATTAATGATCATCTTCATTTTCGCACGCAACCATAAGACTTTTTTTTAGAGGCAAGCAGTCACTACTGTTTTTTTTTTGTAAATACAAATTATTTATAATGTAAATGGTGATGGATGTAAATAAAAGTAATGCAATACAGTTAAGTATATTATATGCATGACCAAATTAAATATCACACTATGTGTGCCTAAACGCCCGTGGGGATGTGGCACCATTCCTTACCCCATGGGAAAAATTAAATAACTTTCTTTTTGAAAGATAAAACAGTGAATAATGACCCATCGTGGCTTGTTCACTTTAATTTAACATTCATTCATTCACTATTATTTGTAAAATATATATAATTTTTGTGTTTAATGAAACATTTATTTTCCCTTGCTATATTAGTTATGAATTTAATGCCAGTGCAAGGAAAACATCAGAAACAGAGGAATGTCAAAGAAGACATGGCCACACTTCTACATCTGGGCCAATAAGTTATAGGATACAAATTCCTGCTGTGTCTGATATAACCACATCAGAATCAGATATGGCACCTGTGTAAGTATTACTACATTTTATTAAATTTTATGTATATTTACTTGCTTACAAATATTTTGGTAGATGCACCTGGAAATGTATTATTCTATACTAGTTTAATATTTTGCAGTTGGTAAAGATTGTACATTTTGTTAAAATATGGTTTGTTTTATTTAGAATAATATTTTTGTTGTAAATTGTTGGCACATGTCTTTTTTTGGTTATTGATATGTTCCTCATCATGCTGTTTGTATTTTAGTTAAAGAGCCGCAAGTGAGAATAGTCTTTGACTAAATGAGTCACCACTTTAAATAAATTATTATTATTATTTCTTGAAGCATTATAATTCCCATTATAATAACCAAGATAAATGATAATGGTTTCTTTTGATACAAAACTAAAGATTTCCAAGTTCAACATTAATATTTACACATTTCAAAATTTTATTTTAAGGGATTCAGTCTTGTCTAAAGTTGAAAAACTTAAGGAGAAGGAAAGTGTTATGATGGAAAAGTCTAAAAGTTTTATCAACCCATTTGAGAAATTATACTAACAAAAATAATTGTGATACACACAAAAAAGGAGAATATTTGTGTTAAGTATACTAAAAACAACAACCATATATATACATGTATAGTATTGTATTGGTATTTGTGGATGGTATTTGTTTATAAACCAGAAAGTTGCTCCCACAAAAGCTTTCGTTACAGTGTATGAACATAACAAGTTAAAAATGTGTAATTACAATATATCTTAAATATAGTATTGATGCATAATTCAAAAAAATGAAGATATACTGGTTATCATAGTAAGAATATGAATACATTGTATTATAAATACAAACCACACTAAGGCCATAGTTATGGTTTGTCCGTTTAGTACACATGGAGAGGGCAAGGGGGGTTTACCCAATTGCATATGCTTGTGCATGGGGGTTGGTGGTCTGCTGATAATGTATATACACATATACCTCGATAGTAATTTGTCTAATATGTAACCTGCTTGACTGGTTTCAGTTGGTGTTTGAGTTTTAGTGGACAATCGACAAACTTTTTAAAGTTACACAGCTTATTTCTTTGATGCAGCCAGACATTCAACATTGGTGGACTATGTTATATTAAATACATAATAGTATTAATCCTTGATCTTTTATGTGTGGATTAAATATAGGCTGTTCTACAGAATGGGGAGGGCAATCGCATGTAGACAGATGGGGTGTGTGTAAAAAAAAAGTATGCATGTGTACAGGGAGGGAGGGGTCAAGCTTTACCCGATTTTTGTGCACATGCCCATTGTTGGAATCAGATTTTGTTTCCGGATTTTTTACTTTTTTGCTTGCAATCTACTTCACATCGGTCTGAGCTATACATAGACAGATAAACATTTGCAGAAGTAGGATAAATTGGGGATTGAACGTAAAAGGTGGCTAGGAGGAAAATGATGGGTCAGAAGAAGAAAAAACTCCAACTTTTACCCTTATGCAGATGCCAAATGATGTTTCTAGCACACCTAGGCATATATCTAAGCAAAACATTCTTGGAAGCAGATGTATTTCGATGTATTCAAAATTAGCCCACAAATGCGTTCCCTACCCCCATTTCAGGTGACAAGGAAAAAAATTTGTTGGGGTGGAATGAGTTGATTACTCTCTGCCTTTATAATGCCACTGTACATTGGCATTTTCATCAAAACAGATTTATTGGGATTTATAAATTTGAAATTGTTCCCTGCATCTGAATCTGTTTATTTATTTAGTCATTTTTACTTTGTTTCAGAAGTACAGCGGAACGAGAATTTCCAGATGTTTGATTGTATTGTATGCCTCCAAAGAACATTCATATAAGCCACCAGCTTTCAGAGCTAGGAATATGCTGGCAACTCTTGATCATAACAATCATATTGACAGAGATGTGATTGTAAACAAAGATGGAACAATAAGGTAATAAACTTTATTCTTGTTTGTTAACATAATAATTCATTTTTGTTAAAATATTAATGCTTTACCTGAAAGTTGATAAACCATCTGTTTGTGGTGCAATTTAATCTTTTACAGAAGAAATTTTTTAAAATAAATTTCATAAACCAATTTCGGTTAGAATTAGTCTAATGTAATTAGAAAATTCTGTAAATAATCTAAACATTTTTATGATACATGGGTTAGATACAGGTTTTTTATATTGACATTTTCATCTGTAGCAAAATGATTTGTTACATGTAACTGTATGCAGTTTTTATTTGGACTTTTGAGAATTAAAAAAATATAAAATGACATTGTCAGTGAAATGTTTGCATTTTCTTGTCAGATACCAAAGATCACTCAACGAAAAAGTGAGAGACGGTCTGCAAACCCAAAGAAAGCTGATCAATAGACAACAAACTGAAGCATTAAAATTGAAATGTAACTAAACTGGATCCTTTTTTGCAACAAAACCCATCAAAGAACATGTGTTGTGCCATGTGAGTGCATCTGAATTTAACTACTCACTTTTTAAATTTATTACATACATCCAATATTATGACTGCATAGTTATGGTTTTATTATTTGCCTAAATACTGATAGCAACGATATGCAGTGCTTAAAAGAGTTTTTGCTTCACTACTATGTATGTATGTATGTATATATGTATGTATGTATGTATGTATGTATGTATGTATGTATGTATGTATGTATGTATGTATGTATGTATGTATCATGAAAATGAATTAAATCAGAAAACAGCATTGAGCTTAACAACATTGTTTCGAATTCCACAACATAGTAGTGTCCCATATTTCTGATTTCATTATTAAATATTTAGGCTAAATCTTCTAACACAAAATATTTAGACTTGTTTCAATTAAATTATATATGTTCCTGAATTAATTTGCCCAATTTTTTTAAAAATACAATGTAATTAACTGGTTTATCACAGATGTAGCGATGTCTGCCATTACCGGTTCACATACAGTTTCTAACTAATTTTATAAAGAAAAAAATGCTGTTAACTTCTAATTTGTTTTAATTAAAAACAATCAATTAGAAATGATCTTTGCCGATTATATTTGTTAACAACAAATTACTATTTACATACTGGTGTTGACCGTTCCAGTGGCCTAGTGGTAGGAGCATCCACCTCAGATGCAAGAGGTTGTGGAGGCCTTGATCCCTGGCAAGGTCATACCAAAGACATAAAAATGGTATTAACAGCTGCCTCATTTGGTGCTCAGCATTAAGAGGATAGTGAATGGACTGGTCATCCTACTGTCAGGATAATGTAACTGGGTGGGATGTCATGCTACATGTCTGCGGCATGATGCCTCAATGCTAGACATCACTATAAACTGATACACTGCAAACATCATAGCAATATGACTGAAAAATTGTTCAAGGCATGTTAAAATCCAAATCACACACACTGTTACAATTTTGAAACAGAATTTGGTATATTTTCATCACTGTACAGTAGGCCCAATTTTATGAACTCAGCAGTGATATATTGCTGCAAACAGGGTTAAAGGTCAGTTAGCAATTAAAACACCCCCATGAATGTGTAAGAGTGTTTTTGTCTGCGTAGGCTAATTGGTATCAACATTGCATAAATACATTTTGCATTGGATTACAACACTGCCAGAACTTAATACGTACATCAAGGAAGGTATAAAGTACAACCAGTCATTTTACGACTAAAAAATCAAGAGGTCAAAGTCTCCTCGCCTGGTAACGTGACCCTTGCATTGCTGAATTTGATCTGTATATGAGCCAGTTTTGCATTGTACTTAGTACATTATATATACTATTCAATATATATATGTATATATATATGTATATATATATATATATATATATATATATATATATATATATATATATATATATATATATATATATATATATATATATATATATATACACACACATGTATGTGTGTGTGATTACCTAGCTACCCTAATTTTAAAAGAAATGCAATAGTAAACATACATGGGGGTGGGCTTAATTTCAATATTTGTTTCACTGCAGTAGTTTGTTTAGGTGATGTTCTAAAGTTTGGCATTGAATAAATGGTAATCACTTGTGTCAAAAGCATAGAAACCAAGCATAGGATACTAAAACATCAATGTAATTTCTATAGAACTGTCTAGTATTTTGGAATGGGATGTCTGTAATCAATCTTTTATAGTAATGGTACACTAGTTTCTCATATAAAGGTCTCTGGGAGACAAAGAAAAAGGAAGAACAGAGGCAGAAGTTAGATGGACTGAATAAAATTAGACTACCAGTCCAGAGAAAGATCATACAGATGAGTAGGAACACAGGTCAAGAGGAAAATCTATTACACTAAGTCAGATGATAAAATAGGCCATAACTTGGTCGAGTTAAAGACGAGTGATAGGGTTTTAATTTGAATTTCATTTGAGAGATGTCTGTTATTTAATGATATTAAATTGTTGTTTATTTGACTTTCACATTTTGTGTATTCATTAATTTAACTGTCGGCACCACTGACTGGGGGCTCTGAGCATTGCATCTGTCTATCACTACTTCAATTCCTCACAAAAACATTCATGGGGGGAGGGGTCTTTTGTAATAATTTAAATAATATTGGGAGCACCCAACCCAACCTAAATAACATGGAAAACCTCTATATATGCCATAATTATTCTTAGATGATATCCTTCAGTTTTTTTATGCCTGACTGTACATGTACTCTTGAATTAAAGTTATTCCTGTACATGCACATTTATACTTATATAAGTTTAGTACATTTCATAAAATATAATAGTTAGTTTTACAGTGTATGCAGTTGTGTACATTCATCTGGGTATTCATATAAAGGGTATAATTATTTCTATGGTAAATGAACACATTTTAAAAAAACTGAAAATTTGATGCTTTTAAATGGTGTCGAGTATATTTGATTTAGTTGTAATAAGATGGCTGATGATGCACATATGTGATATAAGCATTCAAGGTTGCTTTAGATGAACTAGTATTTTAGTCTTAAAAACCTTATTGTTTCCAGAGCCATTTTGTATTACATGTAATTGTAATTAATGAGCAGTGTCTGGATAGAATAGTATCCTAGTGTTTGTAGTTATGTTGATATTTGCAAGCCAATCTGTATTCATGAAACACTGCAACAAGTTTTGCTTTCTCAACTCAATATGAATATGCGTTATTTATCATTTAACTTAATGTGTTACTGTATATGCACGATTAAAATCATGTTCACCAGTGTACTTTTGTTTTCTATATTGTTTGCATCCCAAGACAATGCTAGTCAACTTCAATTCATCCTATGTTTTAAATAAATAGTCTCCTCACAGTTGCTTTCAAAACATAGCCATACATATAATCATTCTTTAGTGGGTAGGTAGCTAAAAAATGTTCAACAAAACTTGTTCATGCAAAACAAAATTGCATACTACAAAAGAAATGTTTTATACAACTTAAAATCAACATAAATTATAGTATTCACACATCATATATTTGGATAGATCATCCAAGTCTTCACTGAGTAAAGCCATGGTACTGGCCAAAATTATTTATCCATTATACGCCATACACAACAGCTTGGAAGGACATGTCTGTTGCCAGTACTTAGGTATGCCTTTTCCCCTGGTTGTAATCATTATCTTCTTCTGCTGCCAGGACATCTTACATATACATCTCTACAACAAGGAGCACGACTTCATCTAAAACAACCAGGTCGAAGTCCTGCAGAAATGTTTAAAAAATTGTCAGTAAAAAAAAATTCCAAATAAAATTAATCCATTAAATGTTATGTGGGAAATTATTAATTTTTGTGTTATGCAATGAAGCAAACGTGTAAATATACAAACAAATGCGCAAATCACATCGACTATTGGATACGTGAACATGAGGTGGTAATGCAAATGCACAAGAAAATCAGCTTTATTCTGAGCCAAAGAAGCGACTTTAGCGAGACCTTTTAATAGCTTTTCTGATTACAATGACACATATTATCATATTTTAGTTGGCTTATCTTGCAACACGAGAAGTAAACACTTTCAAGAATGGCCCCTTAAAGGAACCCCTTATTGTCAGAGGATTTTCCATCATATTGACTTTTTTTGCCTACTTCTTGTAATTTATCATATATAATGAGAAATCTATGAGCAATACATATATTGTGGGTGACTATAAAGGACTAAGGAGGACAGACGAAGAATAAGGCAATAATTACATCAAAAGAGAATCACATGCTTACCTCGACTTCCATATTTGTTGACGCGCGTCACTTGACACTGCGACTTCGGAGAATATCGGTAAGAATTAATTAGCAATCCGTACAGAAAAATGTTATATTTTCATTGATTAAACTTACAGTTGTACATTTTTTTAAACTGAATGACCTGTAATAATTCATTATTTCTACTATACTTTTCATAATATCATGCATTTGCAAGAACAATAAAGTCGAAAATCTTAGTAAGCAACGATACGAGCCCCCGTGTTTAACCCTGGATAGGGGTTCTTTGCATCTTGTGTATTCTATTTGTGTTGTGCTATTTGTATGTTGCTATATGTATACATCTATATACAGTGTGTCTTGTTAGGGTAGCCTTTTTAGTAATCAAATTTCCCAGTTGTATATCAGTGATTTGACCTCTATACGGTCTTCACTTGTTTGCTTTTAAAATTTAAATACGTCCGTTTATTTTATTTTTTTTAGATTTTTGAATTTGGTACAAATCCGGTGTTTCTAGTTTTATTTATCATGGGTTATTTGCCTTTTTACTTAGTGCTTTAATGATTGTAATTATATCCTGCCGAGACTTGTATATTTCCTTATTTACTTCTCTAGGTCGACTTTGTTCGATGCGGGATATGTACATTTTTTTAATATTTTATTTGCACTTCACCCGTCTCGACTATGTTCGTCCTTTCGTTATTCATCTTCTTATATCTATTCCAGGCCGAACAATATTTATTTGCTGTCCCTTTAAAACGGGCTCTCTGTATAGTTCATGAAAACTATACAGAGTGGTGGTGATATTAGGTCACTAGTGACTATAGTTGGAGAGCATGCTTTAATGAGAAACACATTTTTTACCTTTTCTAATCCTATCTAGTGTATTTCACCTGTGTTTTTGTGCTGATTTTTCTCTAGGTGAGTTCACACCAATCGAGTCACCCATACTCTGGCCCCGCGCGGTCATGGTCGGCCCTAGGCCATCCCATACTCCTAACACCAAGTCTGAGTAAAGCGACATCGTTCCCTAGCATTCAAACAAGGCCATGTGAGCAGGAGAATGACGATAAACAAATGTAACAGCCATGAACGAAAATACTTTAGTTGGTGCAGGTCCATAAGGACTGTTGACAATCACAGGTATTTAAGAGTGATTTTTGTGTGCGCGTCAAAGTTGGTAATCTAATCATCACAATATTAAGACACGGAACATACCTCCCAATTCATTCTCGATTCTTTCTGACTTGTGATAGAACCTTTAGGATTACTTTTTATTTAATTCACCGTACTGTGAGTCCCTGGTTAAAATAGATAGTTTGGTTTTATATGAGGAGTGTTCCGAAACTCAGAAATGCAAATTAAAAATAATAGCGATCACATATATTGAATTGTAAAAAATACCAACATTTTTAAAAACTCATTTTATAAAAATCCAAACACAAATATCACCATAAAGTATAGTATACCATTTCCAGAGTAATATGTTGCTTTACAAACTTTCTTGAACAGTGCAAATGAGAAGCCATATCCTACATTGAAAAAACAGAATGTGACGATATATAAAGGTCATGATTTTAGACATCCATCCGTGAAGTCGTCAATGCACATAAAAGCTAATATTTTGGGGGGATCGTATATATATATATATATATATATATATATATATATATATATATATATATATATATATATATATATATATATATATATACACATATAAAGAGAGACAGACAGACAGATTTACAGAGATATGATTCTTACAATTTGAAGTTATGGACAAACAATATAAATATAAATAACAGTTGTTTGATAATAATAATAATAATAATAATAATAATAATAATAATAATAATAATGTAGGTGTTATAGTCCATCAATATATTAAACACATTTAGGTAGCCTACTAATTTGCATCAACAACAGTAATTAACTTGCAGTGAGAACATTTTGATATATATATATGTATGTATGTATGTATGTATGAATGTATGTATGTATGTATGTATGTATATATATATCTATATATATATATATATATATATATATATATATATATATATATATATATATATATATATATATATATATACATAAAAGGGCAATCGAATCAGCTGGTAGAGGAAAGTAATGTTTCAATTATTATGCTTCCACTTTAAATAAAGTATTCAAAATGTTCAAATTCCTTCCTTGGGATCCATTGGATGACGGACTTACAAGCAGGACAATCGCAAGATCTATAAATAGCTACGTAACAGAAACCCGATTAAAGTATAACTACGCACAATTACGATTAGTCTGGTTCCCTGCTTTGTATGCTCCCTTGCGTTGCACTCCGCTATACATATGATTATGTAAGGGCAAACAACCATTGTTATGAAGGTTGCTATATATCAATAAGTGTACATGTGATTATGTAATGGCAAACAATAATGTTTATGAAGGTTGCAGTATATCAATAAGTGTACATGTGACTAAATTAATTTTTCCAGTCAGCAAAGCAATCATATTATGAAGCCATTTATCCACTGTGTCTTCTGAAACATTTGTACAATTAGCATGTCATTAAAATATTGTGATTTTTACTGTCAGTAAAATCTATCTCAATTTATTTGAAGCAAGTTTGTTTAGAGGTTTCTGTGTGTGCGTGTGTGTGTGCGTATGTGTTTTGGAAGATACCATTACTATCTGAATGATAAAGGGTATTAAAGACCATACAATGTATTTTGTGTCATCCAATTTAGTTGAAATATGTTGATGTTGGGGAAAAAATCCTTTGAAAATGTTCATGCTTACTGCCTTTTTAGTTTTTCTTACTATAGCACATCTTAAGTAGAAATCCTGTATGCTTCAAAAGGACTGCACATACATGTATCTCATACATATACTTGACGAATACTTCAATGATTAACACTTAACCAAGTTTGAGTAATATTCTGTTGATGCATTTTGAATAATTATCATGAAAACTACATGCATCTTGATAGGCTGACACGTGTTTCAGTACTAATACTGTACAAAGTGTATGCAGAATTTGTGTTTAAGCTGATGTTAATCATAAAACAAGTATAATTGATACTTCTTATTGAATTCTTTTGAATCAGTTGATATGAATGTTACACAACTTATTTCTTATTAATGAACTCATTTGAGATATATACACACACAAAACAATTTTAAGACATACTGCCATGTTCAAGTTATTTTCTTTTCATACATATATACAATGGCTTAAATTAAAATATGTATCGCATTTGCATATAACTATATGTATTCAGTTATCAGAACATTACAATGACAGATAAAAAAAAAATAAGAAATTAACATGTGCATGTGTTTATTTGTTACCTTTCCATTTAAATCGAAGTAACTTGAGAGTTATTGCTGTTCATATTTAATCATACAAGGTTCAATGATTACTTTAATGAACATGTCAGTGTGTTTTATTGGTTTTTATATTTAAATATAACAATACATTTGGTTAAATTGAAAAATCAGTGTTAGGACATATATTGGATGAATGATTGTGACAGTATAAGAAATGTAAATACTGTTCAATTTCATGTCATACTTCAGTAATGATGAAAAGTACAAAATAAATATGAAACATTTGTCTCAATTTGTCTACATTGTTAGCCTTAATAATGCATCTCCATTACATCGATACTTAAAATTAAGTTTATTCTAAGTTTTGGAATTTTATTAACTAAATAATGAAAATAGCATTCATTATGGAAGCAAATAAAATTAGTGATAATAAAATGTAAACTTCTGTACAGTGCTTAACATTAAATGTACTAACACTGTCTTTCAGTTATGACGATATATTGAGTAACTTTTGCAGTGAAAACATTTTGATATTTATATATACAAAATTGCAATCGAGGTAGCTGGTAGAGGAAAGTAATGTTTTGATTGGTCAGAATTTTACCACGTGATCAAAATAAATTGCGTTCATTTCAGTATGAACTGTTAGGAGAACTACTTTTCTAAAAATACCCACGTCTATAAATATAGTCACGTGTACAGCAGAAGATAAACACTGCTACTGAAGGCAGACACGAAGTAAACATTAAAGAAAAAGAACCATTTTTAAAATTTTTTAAACAATAATTTAATCAATTTAGTTTGAAAGATTCAAGCAAAAGATATTTCTCATCTTTTATGAATAAAATCATTAATTGTTTCATGAAATTTGTGAAGAAAAGTATGAATAAAAAAATGTTTCTAGTGTGCTAGGTCAAGGTCACCGGTATTGTGGCTATCCAACGCTGAAACTAAAATGTCAGAATTTGGAGATTTTTCGATAACTTTGCCTTATCAAATAGATTTCACGCATAATGATGTTGAAAATTTTGATCCATCGATATTTAAGCAGCCTTTTGAATTGGAAGAAGAATTACAAACCAATTTAACATTTAGTTTGAATGAACCATCACCAGTACAATTCCCAGTTGATAAACAGGATGACCACAAACCAAAACGGTTCAAATCACTAAATGAGGAAGATCTCGTAAACATTTCAGAACAGCGGTACTCTAAACCTACCAAGAAATACACTAAATGGGTTTACAACACCTTCACAGGTAGATTTATTCATTCATTCAATAATCATAATAAATTAACTATAATAATAACAATAACCAGAATACTGGACCGTTCATTAATGTAAGCTTAAATAATATTGCTTGATAATGAAATTGCTCTAAATGTATTATTTTCTTAAATTATATATTTTAAAAAAGCAATACAAATGTTTATTTTTATGCCACAATTTAAAACCATTAACATCATTCAGGCCGTTATTTTAAATAAAAATGAGATTTAACTTACTGTGAAGTGAAAAAAATGTAGTTTATCTTTAAACTAATATTTGTGAAAGCTTAAAAATTGTTTAAAAATAATTGTTATATAAATACAAATTAAGGAAATATGCATGAATGATTCATGGCAAAGATCGAAATATTTTAAATGTTAAAAATAGTTATTATCAAGCTAAAAAACGTGAATTTCAGAATGGTGCAAAGAAAAAAATATGGAGGTAGATCTGACTACAGCTGAGTCTGATCATTTGGACCAAATGTAAGCAATATTTTATGCCGAAGAAGCCCTAAAGGTCACCACAGCACGAAAGAGGATGCTAACTGAAGCCTAAGCTGAGGAATACCATAAAAACACTTTAAAAAATGCCAGGGCTGCTATTAATCGCCACATTCAGGCTGAATGTGGACGTTCCATTAATATTGTTAAAGACCCTGAGTTTAAAAACGCAAATAACAATTAAATGAAAACTTAAAACTAAACACAAAGACTGGCTTAACAAGATCAACATAACACAAACCAATTATTCCTCCAGCAGACATGTATGCGATCAATCAATACCTGATGCAAGATAATCCTATCCTACTCAGATACAGGGTTTGGTTATACCTCTCCATCCACTATGTTACACGTGGATTAGAATTCCACAGCCAACTGACACCTACCAGTCTTGATATCAGATTTGATGAAACTGGGGCTGAATATGACATTTTGACCCATCAAACTATGCAAACAAATCATCAGGGTGACTTAAATGCTAAGGAGGAAAATTATGATAAAAGAATGTATGCAACTGGTGTTCAAAACTTCCCAGTCAGGTTAGTAAAATACTACCTCACACGCATTAATCCAAGAGCTGAATCACATTTTTGTCACATTGATAAAAATGCTTTTGAAAATCCCCAATTTTGTCAAACATGGTACACAACAAGATGTGTTGGACACAGACAATTTTGCAGTTTTATGCCAAACATATGCAAAAATGCCCATATATCTGCAAAATTTACTGCTCACTCTCTTCGTGCCACAGCTTTGAATGCAATAACAGATGCCAACCTTCCCGCTTTGCACATTATGTCTCTGCCTGACCACTCGAATGAACTATCCTTGAAACAATACACAAGGTCCAGCACTCAACATAAACAACAAATGAGTAACATTCTTTCAAATGTATGTGCAAATGTAGTTTTGTCTGATGAAGAATCTTCTGCAGTACTATCTCATGCAACTGTAAATGTTCAATTGACCCCAACAAACTTAAGCAGTACGACTCAAGAAAATGTTTAAAAAAAACATACAAACCCAAGTAGTACAAACCAAGTAAATGTTACTGAATCTGCTCAAAATCCCCTACAAGCATTATCACATAATACAATGAACTCTATGACAGGTTTCAATACCCAATCCACCTGTCATTTCAATAACTAGACCTTCCAGTTTAGTTCAAACTCAAACAAGTATATGCAAACAAATTAAGGAAATGTGTTGTTTTCAAGTAAAGTGTATATGTAAACTATCCATACTAACATGTTATTTGCTTTTTTAAAGTAGTAAATACATGAATGTGTCATACAGTTGTTCATTACTTTTCTCTACCAGCTACTTGGATTGCAATTATTATGCTGTATTGTAATTATTATTGCACTACTCAGTATAATTCAAAAAGTGTGTCAACAATAAACACAAACTTCACAAATTAAATTGTCTTACTGTTTTTAAACCTGTCATTTTGTGTCTCTGTCTGTTCACTTATTACACTGATGTCCCAAATTTGAGGAGAGGAATCAGGTTATGAACCATTGTCACTAAACAACTCATTGAATAACTAGCGGGATAAAATAAGTACTTAATTATCTTAGAACTGTGCGTGTATGTGTATGTTTGAGCCAACAAAACTGATCACATACTTTCTATAACCAAACTTAATACACCTACATGTATTAGTACAGCCTGTTAATAAAACGAAAATAGGTTTTGAAGAACGAAATCAGATTACTCACTTGTCATAACAGTGATGAATATGCCAAATGACATTAGGTCAATCTATAAAGGCACATATTCTTATAGCCATGACATCGTGACTTTAAATATTGAGCTTCCACTTTAAATACACGTGTCCATTATGATAAAATATTCAAAATGTTCAAATTCCTTCCGTGGGTTAAATTGGATGACGGACTTATAAGCAGGACAATCCCAAGATAAATAAATAGCTATGCAACAGAAACCCGAAAAAAGTATTACTAGGCACAATTATGATTATTTTTTTTATGATGATAAAAGAAAATAACAACGATACATTGCAATTTCAATTATAAGAGTTTAATGTTGTTTTATCTGCGTTCATCGTTGTATAAACTGTCAGTTGCCGATTCACATAGCTTACATAACAACCTTCGGTCGTTTTTTTCCTTGTGATTCGGCAACTGACAGTTTATACCACGATGAACGCAGAAAAAACAACGTTAAACTCTTAAAATATAGTACTGATATTTGCTATATTACAACACTTGAAACCTTTCACATTCTTATAATAAAATAGTCTCAGTGAAAACAATATTACTTCGAAAATGTTAAATAATGTAATGCTTCTAATGAACAATGTATTCATTGCATCGATGTCGTCTTGACACATCTTAACTAAATCCATGTAAAGTGGTTCCTTTAGAGATAAAAAGACACTGCATTTATTTGTTAATATTTTGTCACTGTGCAAGTGACTATTACGTAATCGTTTTCAAATTCTGAAATCTTTGCTAATGAATTTCCAGCATGAAGTGAAATTTCTCCACGAACGATGTGTATACAGCCGGATTTCTAGACAAAGACTTGGAATAACCCCAGTTGTAATGCGTATAAAGTCGTTACATGACTGATTAGCGCCTCTAAATGCAAAAAACCCCAACCTTTTTATATCCTATTTGCGTGCATTTATTTAAACCTTATTAAAATAGACTGAGTGTGTTTTAAGAAACATTATAGAACAGAGACTAGTGTATTTATAGTGTTACATGTTTAGGCTCTAATAAAAAGTAAGACAGAAAAATTAAAACAACAAACTTTGTAAGATTTATTAAATAATATTGTTCAAAATCCAAACATAATCCAAGAATAGTCCTCGAATTAAATTACAAACCTGCTAGTACAGTATTGAAATATTCTAGTAGAATAAAGTTCGAGTTCTGTTGGAAAATCCAAGATGAAAGACGATGACGTATAGCTGCAACATGTATTGTTTATCTACAGTTCCGTGTAGACTCGCAAGATTTTACACTTCGGTCTTGGTAATCCGAATAAAAGTTTCATGAAATTTCTTTGTCCAAGGATTCTAAATAAGCACATCAAATATTTGCAGAGATACGAATCATTTAAAATCCAAATGAACGGAAGAAAATACTCGAAAACCTGGCTAAAACAGAAAAACTTAATATGCAGTGTAAGAAGGCAAAAACTATTCTAATACAAAGTTAGGAAAAGAAGAAAGAAAAGAAGGAGGGGGAGTGATTCTGTTTATTTCACGTACTCCTTAACATGATATTGACGAGAGCAAAGCATTTTACTTACTACAAATGTTAGTTACTTCTAAGTTCAGTAGTCTCATCTTAACCCTGACAAAATCTAATCAGTTTAAAATAAAAATTAAACCTGTGTACGAGGCTGAAACTAAACCCGAATCAGGATCTAGGTCAACACAAGTTGTTTACCAAAGAATAATTCAGGTCAACCGATTTTCGGATAAAACATCATCTTCACTGAATAGCATGTAATGCAAAATAAAGCGGGCAAACAAACAATTGAATTAATTAATTAATTAGTTATATATATATATATATATATATATATATATATATATATATATATATATATATATATATATATATATATATATATATATATATAGAAGAAGAAGAAGAAGAAGAAGAAGAAGAAGAAGAAAAAGAAGAAGAAAAAGAAGAAATAAGTTACACTTCTCCTATAAAAAGAACGATTTATAAAGGTTTATTTGTACCCTATATTATTTATACATGAGGTTTAAGAAAAACATACATAGCACTCTTATGAATCATGGACAGTGTGCATTAAATAATACATTTTTACATACGGGAAAGTGCATCTGCTATTACATTATATTTTCCTTTGATGTTCCTCAATCCAAAATTATTTTCCTGTAATAGAAATTTGGTAATGTAAGAAGTACTCACTTTTGAGTATAGCGTTTAACCTATCAAAAGCCTCCTGACATTGTTTCAGTCCAAAGTAACTTGTTTTCCGTACTCAATAAACTTTTCAGGGATTCATCAACTACAGAAAAGTTTAACAAAATTTCCTATAGTACCCTGCCATACCAAACTCGGATCAGTTACCTTTAATTAGCATGCACGGGAATATCCAAGATATCCTTGACCTTTGCATTTATAGTTTTAAATTGTCCACGTCCCAAGATATGTTATAGAAAGTTGCACTAGCACGGAAGGACTAACGTTTGAATAAATTAATTGTCAAATTTGCATTGGCGAGTCGGTCACAGAATTTCCGATTTGTTGATAAATGCTCTATCTAGGTGTCGTTGTAGATGATGACATCATCGATGTAAGCATCACAATTATCTAGACCAGAGGTGATCACATTCATAAGGCGTTAAAAGGTATTTGGCGACCTTTTGATCCCAAACGGCATTACTTTATATTGGTAATCACGAATTTTCTTTGTGTTTCCGTTAGTATAATTTGCCAAAAATCCTTTCTCAAATTCACATTTAGTGACATACTTGGCATTTCCGATTTTATCAGTACAGTCATTGAGTCTTGGTACTGGAAATGAATTTGTCTTTGTCACACTATTCACCTTCCTATAATCAGTAAACACACGGAGAGTTTTATTTGTTGTGGAATAGGTATGCAAGGTGAACTCCACTCCCTTATACTGTGATCTATAAAATCTTTATCCAGCAAATGCTATTTTTTTTTTTTAAATATTCATGTTTGAGGGGGTTCATTCTGTACAGTTGTTGTTTCACATGTTTAAAATGTACAAATTCAACGTCAATTTTTTTCTTCCTTGTATGAACATATCAAAATAAAGGCTCAAAGTCAATTAATAACCTTTTGAGTTCATTTCTGTCTTGTTCTTGCAAATATGAAAGTTTCTGGTCCAGATTATTCGTAATATCGGAATTCCGAAGATTTGGCACTCCCATTTCGGATTAATCAGATGATATTCCTTCACTTCAATATTGACAAAGTGGGACAGGTAGAACTAATTTAGTTGCATGTTTTACCTGGCTATCTCTTTCAGTATACTGCTACTACTATAATTTATTAAGATCCCAGGAGTACTAATGTAATTTACTCATTGATTTTCTTTTTAATCTTTGTAAGGGTCATACAATCTAATATGAAGAAAATTTTGAAGAACCGTTCTCTCAATTGTAGTTCTGTTAAACCAAAATTTATCCTTGTACATGAATTGCAGAAGGCCAAATTCATGCATAATAGGCTGGAGAATTTCAGAATTAAAATTTGACTTTTAATTTAATTGGACAGATTAAGCAATGCAAAATTGAGTAAAAGATATTTATCAAAGCTTTACTTTTGTTTAAGAAAATATGTTCCTCAAAGGAATAGCCTCTGGAAAACTTTCTGTTCCTGACGCACAGATAATGGTCAAGATATATGGGTTACCTGACTTGATGCTAGGTAAGAGACCAACACAATGTACCATAATTCTACTAAATGGTTCATCAAATGTAGGAATAGGTTGTTATATCAGCTTTAGGTATCCTCTGATTGGACTTTCCAACTGTTACACAAGTATAAGATCTACAGCATTTGCAAACATCACTTTTGATTTGTGACCAATACATTTAAGTAAAGATCCTGTGATAAGTCTTATTAATTGCAAAATGTCCAGCCAAAGGCGTTTCATGGTCCAGACTAAGTATTTCATGTATATAAGGTTTTGAAACTACATTATGATAATTCACTGACCGCAGGTACCTCGGGAGGACTCCATTGTCTCAAAAGAATTTCATTTTTAATGAAATACATGTAACAGACAGGTACTTCAGTTTCAGCAATCGAACTTTGAAATAAACAGGAGATCTCAGGATCATTTTCCTGTTCGACGACAAGTGATTGTCGTTTATCACCCTGATTAGAATAAAGATAATGTGTAGTTAAAAGAGGATAACTGTGATCAATACCGTCTGATTGATCCAAACAAAAATTGAAAGTGGCCCCATTAAAAGCCTGACCAACACACGTCAGCTAAAAGAATACTAACCTTATCAAAGTCATTCTCAAAATTCTTTTTTTGCCATAGCTCTGGTAACTGCACAAACTGTAAGAAATCAGGGAATTCTTGTTTAATTAAATCGACGTTCTGATCCAAGTAGGCTTTGTCAGTTACAAGTGGATTCACCACAACTTTGTCTATAGCTAGGTCGTTGCCTAGTAATACATGAATGCTCTCTACATTTAAAACAGAGACTGTTCCAAATGTCATGGGTCCTGAGACTAAGAGTGATGACAACTTTACCAAATGGATAGTAAACTTAACAAAGCCGCACTCAGCTTCCTGAATAAAAACACTCATTAGATGAAGATTTTCAGAAAAGCAAATTACCAGAAAAAAAGCATTAGAAGTTCCTATGTCCCTTTAAAATGTTAATGGGGGTGAGATTGGCCGAATCATCCATGCGTGATATAGAACCCTTCAATATGAATGGTTCTTAATTCTCCATAATAAAATTAGGCTGGGGATAATTAGATCCAACAAATGTATTGCTTTCAGTGCATGACCGTAACCTTGACCTACTAGAGAAAAGAGCATTTGAAACAGGTCTGCCTTGATTGTGCTGCCTATTTTTCAGTTTGAAGCAATCAGAAATGACATGTCCATTTTCTTGCAATAGCTATACATAAGAAGAGACAAGGATCTAGATTCAAACTTCTCTGAAGTTTGATTTTTAAACTTTGTTCCAGTTTGAATTTGTAAGGTCTTGTATTAGGCTAAAAAACTTTTCTGTAAAAAAGACTCTTGAGTGAAAGTCTTATTTACAAAAAGAACTTTATGAGTTAAAGAGTACTCATCAGAGGCACGAGCAGCATTTTCCAAGGTTTCAATTTTGCGCTCGTCATAAGTTTGAATGTCATCATGGGCACAGTCCTTAACTCTTCAAGTAATAAAAGTTGTTTGAGACTTTCAGACCTGTTTTCAACTGTGTTGGCTAAGCACCACCTGTCAAAGATCTGCTCTTTTTTCTCTAGCAAATTCGACACGAGTTTGTCCAGTTTCTTTTTTATAATGTTTGAATGTTTTCCGATAAGCTTCTCATAACCCATTAGGATGTATTATTTGACCGCATCATAGTCATCATTTTGGTGAACTGACAGTGAATGGTAAATATCACTAGCCTTACCAGTGAGTACACATTGTAAAAATGAATTAAATCCATTGCTTTCTTGACCATTTCAAAGTTTCAGCAACTTTATCACAACCAGATAAATCTTGTTTACTACTCTTTCTCTGAAAGGGGGCAATAACCTAATGTTCTTCGCAAGATCAAAAACGTAAATTTGGAGTACGAATGTGGTTTTCACTAGCCAGCTGTATTTTTTTCATTCTACATTGATATTCTCTCCATTCTTTCTCCGTTTGCATCCGTATCTGCCTCTCTCTCTCCTTCTAATATTGTATTTGTTGTTCTTTTTCCTGCATTTGTTTTTCTTGTTCCTGCATTATCTTTCTTTTCTTTTTCTTCCTGATCTAACTACATTTGCATTTGTTCATTTGGTAACTTCATTTATCTTTCTTTCTCGTTATCTAAAGCTCGAGTTCCCCTAACTCCAATTACATTTCGTAAATTACTTTGTTTTCTCCTTTTATACTTTTAGACCAGTGTGTGATACTAATTGAATGATCGAAACCAAAGTACTTTTATCAAAAACTTTCTTTTCTACCAAATACTGAACCAAAATATTCCTTTTTTGTTTCTTAAAAAGAAGCTTTCCTTCGGAAAGATTTTACTTTCTAGCCGTTTGAATTAATTCATCTTGTTTGGAAAAGTTTAATTATTCCTGGGTAGGTTTTTAAAGAAAGATGTCCAGTCTTGATGACATTTTAGAAAAAAGCTCGACGATCTCACTTGAAATTGTTTTAAGGACTAGGGGCATTCAACTCCAAATTTCACAAAGTTTTCTGAAATATTTCAGCCAAAATTCAGATTCTCGCGGACAAGATACCCAATTCTTTGCTACGAGTTTATTTTATATTGAACAGTAACAAATAACAAGGGAAATCAACAAGCTTTGTAGATTTTAACAATTATTTATTCCCTGGAAAAAACTTGCAGTTTTGAAAATCAAATCCAAAAATAATCCAAGAATATTATCCACAAATTCAATTACAAAAGTAATAGTACAGTAAACAAATATTATAATATATTAAAGTTCGAGTCCTGTTGGAAAATCCAAGATGCAAGACGAGAAATGTTTATCTTCAGTTCATTGTAGAATCACAAGATTTCTACTTACGGTGTGTTCGAAATCCGAATAGAATTTTGATGAACTGTCTTTGTTTAAGGATTCTAATTGAACATCTCAAATATTTCTAGAGATACTAAGTAATTCTTTAACATCCAAATAAACTGAAGAAAATTCTCGAACAGCTAGCTACACCAGAAGAAAACTTGATATCAAGTGTAAAAAGCCATAAACTTAGAATATTTCACTAAAACAGATAAAGGGGGGGGGGGGGGTCACGTGATCAAGTTCATATTACGTACTCCTAACATGACCCCGACAAAAAAACAATCATTTTACATTAAGAATAAAAAGTTGTTTACTTTTTAATTCGCTAGTCCCATTTTAACCTTTACAACAACCAATCATTTTAAAATTAAAAATAAACTTGTTGATGTGGGTGACACTAACCCTGGTAAGTTTTGTTGTAATTGTTGTTAAATTACCTTTATGAGTACACGTCTTGCATTTAATACATTATAAATCCATAATTTATGTACCAATGTGGTGGTTAAGTTTACATTATTAAGTAGAACACTGATAGTTTTGTAGTTCATCCATTTTTATTTTCAAAACCAGTAACTAAAAGGGTGTTGCAATTTTTGTAGAAAAAACATTTTACCCGTCAGCTTTTCTTTATTACAAACATGAGGTACTGCCATTGCCTGAACAATATTTTACGTATCTACAAACCAACGACTAGCTTATCCTGTACCGACCGAATTACAGAGACAAATCTCCTGTTACCCGCAAGGTAAGAACATTAAATAGTTAAATAGTTAACGTATACTCGCATATTTAGTTGCAGAAAAATATTTTTTTATTGGTGAATGTCTGCTGATGCAATCAATCACTTGTAAACTGCTACGAGCTAGGTGCGAGACACTGCCATGGCCTCAATCGCATTTTCAAACAAAGAAAATTGGATGTATCGACCAGCATGTTCTACTTGTGAAAATGACCTAACTGCTTGGCATATTTCTGTTACCTTTATCCGACTCATATTAAGTAAATTATATTGTTACATATGTACATTTTTGGAACGAGAAATATCGAGGATAGGATAAGTTACCATGATAAAATGCCTTCCGTTAGGCTAGCATTTCGAATTAGGCGCGCTGAACTCAAGAGCGTAAGATTTATCGTTCTTGACAAAATTTTTAAAAAAAGAAGCCAAATAATTTAGATTTATTTCAATCACAAGGGAAATTGAAATAAATGTATGTTTAGACATATGTATAAATATGCTGATTTATATAGATGTGAAAAAAGAAAATGCATATTTAGGAGTAAATGTTTTGATGATTACAGACATGGGGGTGGGGTGATAAGGTGTAGCTGTCAGCTATTAAATTTCATGGATGTAGGTCAAAATATGTATAGAGATAAACATTTACAGGTGTTTAACTACATATACACTATTACATTTTTTTGTGTGGCTATTTTAATTAAATCCTAGAGTGAGTGTCATTTATGAAGTTAAATGATTCACGGTGGTTAATTTGTTATATAATTGTTGTCGGTACATTGTGTTGCATACTTGGTGTTGACAAATTGTTTCAAGTTAGAGCAAACAAATTTGCATCCAAAAAAATCATGGCATAAAAAATTATATTAAAGCATATTTTGTCATATTATTATTATTATTATTATTATTATTATTATTATTATTATTATTATTATTATTTTCTGATATACTACTTGAGCTCCTTAGGCGTGTGAAATATGAGGGATATTGTCCGCAGAATGGTGAAACTATCTACGAACAAAAAGACTCTGGTCAGAGTATAGTCTAAAGGGACGTAAAGGGAAAAAAAGCATTTAAAGACCTTGTGATATGTCGAGTTTTGATCAGTAAGTATGACTTGATTTCAATTGTCTATTATATGTTTTAATTACTCGCCATAGATTTTTCCATGAATGGATAAGGTACTACATGTTTCTTCACGCATACTGCAATTACATCTTTATGAAAGAACCTGAGACCACATTCAAAGTACATATTTTATAAATACTCCATTGATTATTGTTGGCATTTAGAAAACTGCAATGCATTCTTTGTTGAATTTTTTTAAAAAATATTGTTTCTCTTGCAGAAGCTTGCTTGAAAAATAATGGCAAAGTGAAAGAAATTAAAATTGAAGAGGCCATATCGGAGACCCTTTAATATGCACTCAACCAAGGTGGAGGGATAAAATACAAGGTTAGCCATTTGACTTTTATTTCATCAATATTGGATTCAGTTTTTACATCATAGTGGATGCATCTTTTAATTGCAAACAAAATCAGCTTATCATAGTTTCCAGGTCTATTAAAGCTGGAGTACAGCTAACTACAATTTTCATCCATCTTGTATGATAGGACAAGTGCTTCCAATTGGAACTTTTATTCACAAACATTTTTTGGACAAAATAAACTCATCTTTGCGCAAATTGATTTCACCATCCACTTGCCTGAAATGACACATACGTACAAAGTTATCGTGTAACTTGGCTTAATAATATTAACGGAAGCACAAGTGCAGTGAAGAAAGTCTCATAAAGTTTAATAATGCTAGTTATTGTGACTTCTGCATATGTAAGCGGTGCTGAGATTATATGTGACTTTGAAATTATATTTTAATTTGCAGGTCCCTGAGCAGTAGAAGAAAGAGATAGTGGAGGAGGAGACTAATTCTGAGTGCTAATCTTAATTCAATCTAGAAAATAAATAAAAAGTGATATTAAAATATATGTTGTATTGTTCCTTATTTCATTTTTGTCTTTTAAATACAAATGTTTGAACCTTCAATGTGCAGATTCATGGGATTCCTTATCGGGCAAAAGCAGTGTGGTTTACCCATCTACTTTCACTTTACGCTGTGCTATCTACTTGACTTTACGCATTTTTACCTAAAATTTTGTTTATATCCCCATTGGAGTAGATCTCCTCAAGCCCCTGCCTACTTGGTGAACTCACATGTCCATTTTAAATCTATTGAAAGGCCCCCTGCTGTAAAATCTGTCAGAAAAACTACCTAGAAAGAGGATTTTATACAATGAACAGAAAGCAGTGTTTGCATATAAACCGTGTTAGAACACCTGCACTGAAACTGATTGCAAACTTCAGAATGGACGTATGAATTTTTATTAAATTAGTATCATTACTTTTTTTTTATCAAAGATTCTTTTTAAGCGCATGAAATGATAAATAAAGATTCTGTATTGTGAAGAGTGCATTATTATATGTGCAACTTTGAACTGGTTTGTGAGAGTTGTCACTCATCAACGAATGCAGCGTGTTATTCCTATTAGTATTATTATTATGGTCAAACGACTGGTGATGTTTGGTTTGTCATGAATGAAAATAGTGCAGAAATGACTCTTAATGCTGTCACAATGGCAGTTTTGACATTCCTGCTATCGCAACTCGTAGCTGGATGGTAATATTGACATTTTTTTAAATGCTGATTTGTTTTAAATTCTGGATAAAAGTGCGGAATATGTGTTTCAGAAAAACCAGCCGGTTTCATTAGATTTCCATATAAGATTTGAATGTTGCAAGAATTTTGTAGGAAGGTTATTTAATAACGTTAGACATCAACGTTGTAGCAACGTTCCCAGTTGTTCACCAAATCACATTACCACAGCATCTTTTGACAATGTTGCCACAACCTTATTACAACGTTGCTGTTACGTTGTAGCAACGTGGAATTGTTAGCTGGGTAGTTGCTCCGTCTGTAGATGATCAACGGTGCTACGATTTGTTAAAAGAATTTAAGAAAGTCTTTAGATGAAGATGGTTATGATGTTATTGGATTCATTACTGATATCGATGAAGAGCCGAGTGTTGATGATATTAATGGAAATATTAATAAATTTATATGTTAATGATGATGTAATGCTGGATAAAAATCCAATTCTGCCAGAATATTTTACTGAGAAGACATAAAAACACCGATGTGATTTATGTTACCCAGCGTTATACACAATTCCTAAAGTGATCGGGGATAACTGTAATATTATCGCTGTGTTTAACGGAGTTGATACACACACGTACAAATATTTATCAAACCTGGTGTAGCGGCGACATGTATTATAATGTTTATAGAAATTTCTTTTCAAAAGCACAAGCTACCCCAACTTATTTTACAACAATAAATTTACAGGATCCTAGATCAAGCTATCGACTCTGTCTTTATAAAATATTTGGATAATAGCAGAAAGTAGGATAAATGTCTAATACTAATTCTGTATAGGACTAGGTAAAATATTTGTAACATAATAATGATTTAATTCATTAACAGCAGAGGGGGCGCGACCTCAAATGAGGCGCCAAAGGGTAAACATCACGCGTATACGTTTAGAATAATACTAAGACGCCAGCTAGTAACAGAATTAACTAACCTCAAGAAAGGCTGTTGGAGGGAGACCCTCAGCTAGTTAGAAACTTTGGTTCTGTTTTCTTGCCGTTATTTTTTCGGTGTTGTAGGAGGTATTAGTATAGGAAATAGACGTTTCTAAAATTTGGTCTGTTCGCCCCCTCTGCTGCTTGCTCACTTAATAATTTTATTACAACTGTTGAAACAATGTAAAATTGCTATCAGGTGTCTACAAAAGAATAATTATGATGCCTGATTGGTCCTAAGTGAAAATGGTGCCAATATGATGGCTCGTGTGGGCTTTACAGTGGCCATTTTAAACATTCTGTTTTTGCTAAACTTCTTGAATGAAAAGTAATATTCAGATTGGGATTTTTAATGGAAGATTTGTATGATGTATAGTTGCTCCCAGATTAATGTTGTGTCAGTCTGATTTCCAATATGTCCACATCATTTTGAAATTATTATTGCTACTTCTCCTGAATGGAAATGTTTAACTATACATCTTACGATGTCTAATCGATCCTAATGGTGCCAATCTGACCTTCAGTGTGCTTATCAACGTACCTATCTTCCAAATCTCATTATATCTTTTTCTATTTAATGAACGGCCATATCAACATGGGGATTTCACTGAAAGATTTCTGATGATGTCTAGTTGGTCCAAAATGAATATGTTACTCCAACATCTAATATGACTGCCACAATGGTCATCTTCAAAATAGTGTCATCACTTTTTCTTGTAGACGGCATTTGAAATCAACATTTTTTGTGCTTTAGCAAAATTGCTTCTCATGATGACTAATTGGTACACCATAGAAGTGTCAATCATACATCATTTGATATCCGATGTGTCTCACAGAGTGGCCATCTTTAAAATTGTATTACTGACAATTATCATGAATTGAAGGTATTACTGGCTAGTGTTTCCACAAGAAAACCTCTTATGATGAATATATAGTTAGTCCAAAATAAAAATGGTGCTGATTTTCAGTCCAGTATTGTCACTAATTTGGCAATCTTAAAAGTCTTGTTAATTCTACAACTCCCTGGGTGTGAAATAAAAATGATATATTGTTTTACCAGATGGCTTCTTATGATGTTTTCTTATAAATGAAAATGGTGTGAATCTGCTGTCCAATATGTCAACAGTCAACAACACAGGTCATCTTGGAAATGTTGTTATCCGCCTAACTGGATGGTTATCGCAACATAGTGTATTTACCATATAACGTCTTGTGATATCTAGTTGGTCATAAGGTGCCATTCAAAAAACAATATGCATGCCACATTTGCCATCTTCAAATTCTTGTTATCAGCCATATGAAAATGGTGCCGATCGGATGCTAATATGTCGAAAAATCTTTTTATCGCTACTCATTGTGAACGGATAGTCATACTGACGTTAGCTTTACATCAGAAAACGTTTTATTTGTTCCTAATCGAAACTGGTACCAAGTTCATATTTAAAATATCCACAACAGAAACTACTTTGAAAATCTCATTATCCCTCATGAATATCAAAGATAATTTCAACACTGCAGTTAAAATAAAGAATAGCCTTATCTTTGAGCATCAGTGCATTAAACGGCCTCTTGTTTTCTTATCCTATAGGGAAGCCCTATTCATCACGCACACATTTTTATATGACCATGTCATTGGTTCAGACCGTTGATGTTGCAGAGATGGTGACTCGTTCACTAATACCCAGATGAAATTTCTCGAGTGTGTTGTGGTGGTTGACACCCCATAAAACCCAAAATACATTTGGGCAAAGTTTCGTTAGGACACCCTGAAAATATCAACGACATTTACGCGTTGGTGTCTTTTATTTATCAATGAGACTTTTTTGTATTGAAGAAAACAGTATGCTTCAGTATCTTCACTCCCTACAGAGATCCCGAGTCTTAGTCGTATCACTGATTGGGATGATCATTATTATCTTTTATGCCGAGTTAGGGTTTTACGGTTCTATTTGGCCAATTCTAAAAAGAGAAGGAAGGATATGATGTGCTTTCCCCTTGCTATGTTGATAGTCTGATCTCGAATATATAAAGTTGAATTTTCATATATATCAAGAAGGCTAAACAGTCGCTTTCCAAAAACAACTTTAATGCATTGAGGTTTAAAACTTTTGGGACTTCATTGCCAGACATAACTCATTCATTACTCATCATCATCATCAGTCTCTTGACCTAGTATGGTCTTCCCAGTTCCCTCCACTTGTATCGAACATGTGCCAAATCTTGTGTCTCCGCAAAACCTTTTCTGGTCCTTTATGTGATGTTGTCAGTCCATTTTATTCTCTGTCAACCTCTCCTTCTGCCACACTTTACGCTGCCCTGCAGTACATTTGTGGATATACTGGTGGATCTAGTGACATGGTCATACCATTTCAGTTTTTCTTTTTGTCAGTGATGAGGTCTTTATAATGGCCTATTTGTACCTGATGGTGTTACGCACTTCTTCATTTGTGACGTGGTCTATCAAAGAGATGCTAAGGATGGTTCTGTAGCATCTCATTTCAAGTGTCTGGAGTCTTCGTTGTAATTCTGCTGTCAGGGTCCATGCCTTAGATGAAATTAAGATGACCTTTCAGACAGATATTCTTGTCTCTCCTCATGGGACTTAGATTAGATCGTCTTCACTGCCTTCAAGCCAACCAATGTCGTCTGAAAAGCGTAGGTTGGTGATGTTACGCCCTCCAATGCTGACTATCCCACAGTTGTTTTCCAGGACTTCGCTCATGATGGGTTTTATGTAGATGTTCAAAAACGTGGGTGACAAGAGACAGTCTTGATGTACTCCAACTATTTTTTTGAACCAATAACACACATAACCTTGAACAATTACTGCACTGGTAGCCATGGCGTACATCTCTTTGATGGTTTTGGTCTACTGTTGACCCGTGTTGTACTTCTTCAGTGTGGCCCACAAGTCCTCATGCCACACTATGTCAAAAGACTTTTGGAAATCTATGAACACATAATAGATGTGATGTTGATGTTGCGATACTTTTCACACAGAATCCTGAGATTGAAAAATGTGTTCTGTTGCGCTACTTCCATTCTGGAACCCTACTTATATTTCAGCGATTATTTCTTCTGCTTGTGGTTTCAGTTTGTTCAAGATGATCTTCGGCATCACCTTACTAGCATGGCTGGTCAAACTAACAGTTCTGTAATTTTGGCACAGCTGGAGATTGTTATTTATGAGGAGTGTTATAGACAGTGACTGGGTCTACTGTGTGGGCCATTCACCAGCCTGCCAGATCTTGTTGTAGATTTTTGTTATTAGCGCTATCACTGATTTACACCATTCTTCATAAGTTCATCTGGGATTTTGTCTACTCCAGCTGCTTTCCCATTCTTCAGTGCTCTTTTTGCTGACTCCACCTCTTCTTTGAGAATGGGGAAATCATCATCATTTGTGGAGTTTGGTGTTTCAAGCACATCTGGGTCTCCTGTGGACGGATGGTTGTAGAGTTCTTTACAATAACCAGTTCATCTTTATGTAATGTCACTTGCTTTTGTGAGGCATTTTATATTTTCGTGTTCAATGGTACTGACTCTTTAGAGGCTATATAACATATTGTAAAGAAAGTCAATATACAGCAGAACTGATTTAATACATTTATTTTATCATTCCTTGGCAGCCTTTATGTGTTGATAGGTACCATAGAATTGCTGTCTGACCATATCATCACTCAATCTCTGTGCGACTAGAATAGTACGGAAGTAGGACTGATATTTTTTAATACCTTATGAAGACACTGATAGCCGCACGAGACACTAACTCCCATAACTGGTACAATCGTGTCACGTGAGTTTGCACCTCTAGCCACCCCTAAAGAAATGATCAAATCAATTTGTATCAATACTTTTTTGTTAGAGTTAAACAAGATGTTCTAGGGCATGTCTTATTTCTGTAATTTCAAATTTTTTTATTTTCTGTGCAGCTCTGAGAAGATAACGACTGCATCCTTAAAGTCAAGAAAACACAAAATACAGGATGAAGAATAAGTTGCATGGCAGCTTGCTGGAAAAAGAATAAGTATAATAATATATCCGAGGCATAAACGCTGTATTAAATCCGATTCTGATATAATGAGATATTCATATGCCTCATCAAACAAAGATATGCATACATCGTTGTGTTAGAACATTCAGAATATTTTCACGGCAAGTGTTTGTAGACTATTTCAGAAATTCCAGCACTGACCTATTGAAGACATTTACAAAAGCTGACATCAGAAGTATAAATATGGACATTAATTCGGTACCAAACGTTTGTGACTTGATTTGATCTAATATCTCTGTCACAAAAAGATACAAGTTTGATGACTTGACATCTCTATTGTCAAGCAAGGTAAAAACAATTAATCTTCCCAGGGATTTCCAAATAGTTAACATTTTGAAACCACTTTTATGTTTATCATATTACTCCTCATTTGAAGTGCACTGATATCTGTATTGAAACTACATGTATTTTTGCTCACCTTTCAAAAAGCCTATCCTTAATACTCTGCAAAGAATTGTTACTTTGCTTGAGGTCAACCCAGACTGTGGGCGATTTTGCACAGTCAGTTTGTTTAATGTCTTCTATCAACATATGAACATTGATACCTTCAGGTGTTATGTCAATAGTAAATGCTTTGTGTTACAGATCTTGCAAAATGGTCTTACTAGGTGTTATGTGGTGTTATGTCAATAGTAAATGCTTTCTGTTACTAAACAGTATTGCAATGTGGTGTTGCTGGGTGTCTTGTAAATTCAAATACTCTCATGTGACAAAATCAGGACATCAGATCAAGAGATTTCAAAATTGTTATCAATAACTTCTGAATCAACACATTTTCTTACTCGAGTAGTGTGTGTGCAATTTTGATTTCTAATGTAGTGTTAAACATTTGTCAGTTGTATTGCTTTGATATCTGCAGCATGAAGTGTATAGTGATGTCTAGCACATGGGCATCATGCTGCCGACATGTTGCATCAGGTCCCACCCAGTCACATTATCTCGACAAGGGGCTAAACAGTCCTAATACTAACCACTTAATGCGGAGTACCTAGTGAGGCAGCTGTTAGTAACATTTTCAAACGTCTTTGGTATGACACGGCCAGGTCTCAAAACTATGACTGACAAAGGATTAGTTGTTATAAAATCCACAATCATTTTCAGCTCACTGCCTCACTGATGATATTCACTATGAGCTACTTAGTATTAATCCTGCGTATTATATCAACTGCAAATACTCTTATAAGCATCTGGTTTTAAAGATTACATAATAGGGCTGTAATGATTATCTCGACAATTGATGATGGTTTGAAGATTAACTGGTTATCTGTTTCATAACTCCAAGAGTATTTAGTAAGCTGAACAAAAATCTATACAAACACACCTACATTCATTTAAAAAAAAACATTATTTTCCTTCTCAATACTTTTGGTGTCTCTTAGTTTTGCATCTAAGTAAGTTTAATGCTAGCAACGTACAAGTTTATCACTTAGCATTTCTGTGATCATGACAACTGACATGATTGGTACTGACTGCTGCACGATATGGTAAAGAATGACAGAAAAAATAAATAAAGGTAGAAACTCTACCTAGAGTTAATGCAAAAGCAAGAGGGAAATATGTTTGTCTCATTAAGAGTAGAATGTAAATTTCACTAGATTTTAAAAGAGGATGCTTTTATTATACTTCAATTTTTTCCAGTTTATACTCTGTAGAGGATCTGTTTCCAGCTGTGATTACCTTGTAAATGTGTATCTAATGTGTGAAGGTTGTTTCAACCCATTAAAGTAAGACAAAGAAAAATTTAAAAAAAGATATAAATTATACAAGCTTAAATTGATATTTCTCTCAATTCACCAAAACTTAACTTTAATTGAATTGTGTATATAAAAACCTACCTTTTGTAGAACCATTCTTGGCAAGGTCAAGGTTTAAAGATGTGCAGTTTTCTTGCAGACGACTTAAGTACATGACACTTTCTACATGTTTACTGCTCTTTAATCCAGTGATTTCAGAGTTTTCTCTTTTATATTTCTGTCTTTGATCTTTCACCACAGAGTAAGATGAATTCAATTTTTCTGGAATAGAAAAAAATAACAATGTTGTAACAGATTGCGAATATAAACAGTTTTCAGCAGATCGATACCTTCCAATGGAGAACGAGACCGCTCTGACTACTATAATGATGTTTTAATAAATACTTGTCCAACATCACTCTACCTTTTAGCAAAGCAGTTGCCTTTCAGAATGACATGGCCTGCATGCTTAGCACAAGCAGAAAAAAATGACTTAACCTATAACAAAACATGTAAAGTATTAACAGAATCACTTAAGATTTTAATGAAATATAATCAAATGAAAGTAAATTCATAAATCAAACATTAGTCTCTAAAGCAATAGGGGAAAAAAAGAAGCATGTCACAGAATAATTGTTTGCTCCATGGTGAAAGATTCAAAGTATACAAAGCAAATCAATTATTGAGTTATGTGAATATATGCAAAAGATTTTAAAAAGACATCATAGATCTTAAAACAAATCTTCTTTATGTGCCTTCGTTTAATATTAAAGGATGGAGCAAATGTGTTGCAGCTTGAATTCACTGTTCTAGAATGCATCAACACAGGCATGAATAGAATCCAAAAATCGTCAAGGCAGTCTAAAGGAGTTTAAGCTCCAATAAAAAACTTGATGCAGATATTCATAATCTAGTGTAAAGTTTTTAAAAAATGTGCAAGAGTAGGTTAGAGAGTATATATTATTATGAGATATTCAAAGTATGCAGAGATATTCCAATTATAATTTATGAAGTAGTTAAAAAAGCACAGATATTCCAAGTTTAAACTGAATCAATGAAGAATTGAAGAAGAGGAAGCAAATGATGTGTGTGTGTGTGATTAGGATTTTTAACATAGCTTTAACAATTTTCCAGTCATATTGCTACAATGTCTGCAGTGAGGCAGTTTTATAGTGATGGGGCACTGGGGCATCATGCCGCAGACATGTAGCATGATGTCCCACCCAGTCACATTATCCTGACACCAGGCCGACTAGTTCAAACTATGCGGAGACATTCCAATTATAATCTATAGTCCTAACAATAACCTCTTGATGCTAAGCGTCAAGTGAGGCAGCTGTTAGTACCATTTTTGCAAGTCTTTAATATGACTCAGCCAGAGAGTGAACCCACGACCTCCTGCTTCCACGGCAGATGCTCTAACAACTAGGCCACCGGAGCGGTTGGAAGCAAATGATAAACGTTCACTAAAACTCTTAATAAATCTGTGACACCACTTTTACACACTGCTTTCTGCTAAACACAAGTCCATTTAATATATCCTTCACATTAGTGCTGAATGTATATCCAAAATGGAGTCAATCACACACAACTCTTGAGTTTTGCTGCCACAGGAAAATCACAAGCTGTTATGTAAAAATGGTTGAACAAAACAATAAAGGTAATTATAAAAGAGGCTATCAAATTTAAATCAATAGCCTTAAGGCTTCACACCATCTCAAAATCAATTTTAAATTGACAATAATATCTGGGTTTAAAAATATTGAAAACTATTTATCAATTGTCTTGACAGCGAAATCAATCTGGACATTCGGGCTGACCTTGTATATTTTTGGGCAACTGCAATATTATGGACTCCTACTAGTAATGATTAACATTGTGATTTAGAGATTTTATAATGCGAATCTCTTTTCTCAAATTGTAAACTTCTACTCTGTGAAGATGGTAGATGGCTATTTTGGTTTCTAAATGTTGAAAGTCTTACAGAAATCATCTAATATTGACACCCTTGGACAGTTACGAGCATCTGCTCTTACTTTCTTTTTCTAACCCTTGAGTTCATTGTGTCCAATTATATGTGCTAATTAAATGCTGACCAGATCACATGTATCCTACAAGTCAGATACAGGAAATCCTCATTTACACAGATGTCTTAAATTATGTAACAAAAATAAAATGAGACCAACAACTTGAGTAAAACCAATAAGTATTTTATTTCTCTATTATACAAAGTGAAAATTCAAGAAACACTGACAGTAAAGTGAATTAAATCAACTTAAATTCTAAATGTCTGATCACAAAAAGAAAATATATTAGGCTCTTAATAAATTTCAAGTCCTAAATGTCCTGATATAACCAATGATGTAGTCCAGAATGTCTTTGAATGAGTTGACAATAATCAAACGTAGTGAATAAATGTAAAAGTGAATTCCAATGAATATTTAAATAAATAATTCATTTCATATTACAACTCTACATTCTTATCAACATAGATAAGACAGATTGACCTACAACAGGAATTATTTATCAAATACCTGTTTACACACATTCTCAGTTTTCTGAATTCTTCTTTGGCACAGTCACACAAACATACCAATTTGTGATCTCAATTTTATTTTATGCAGCTCCAAATAAAATCTAAAAAAATCTTAAAATCTATAATTTTGTCACAATATTGAAGATGTTGGTAAAATGGATTTTGTCTGCCCAGTCTCCTAAGCATACATTTGACTTCATGTCAGTTACATAGTTTACAGCAAATATGATAATGCCAAACGCTTTTTGATTGGTGAAAGGCACTAATGTGAAGCAGTAAAATCTATGGAGACAACTGAAACTATCAATACCACAACTGTTGTATGATACCATGTATATGATGTAGTACCAGTAGAAAGATTTCTACACAATTCCAAGAAAACGTTTTGAATAAGAATACCCTAGATCTCCCACCCCACCCCCGCACAAAGAGAAATACATAGATTTGGACAAGACAATTTTGCTATAACAATGCCCTCTGCCTGCATGAACCAATGATCCTCTGAACCCAGAAAATTAAATTTGTCAAGACAGCTCATCCTGTAATCCATGTATACACTCTCAAGTCAAAATGAAGTCAAAAGTAGGGAAAATAAAAAGAAAATGGTGTGCTATATTAACAGGATTCTTCTTCGCTTGAAAGATTTTCTGAGAACAGGTGTTTTTGTGTGTATGTAAGTGCTGTGTTTTATTCCTTGAATTGCAGAAGCATTTGTTGCATTGTAAAAATCACTTACAAGAGTAGAATGAAAATAAATTCTACCCATGGTAAAAATAGTGTGTCAGCTCATTTCACCTGTAATATAATTGAAGTATCAAATATTAATCAGTGGTTTATCTTACTCATTACAAATATGATCAAGCACAGCAACAAAATACCAAGAAACGCACTGCATAAAAATCTTGTTTTCACTGATAGGTTTCATTCCAAAGAAAACGTATACTTCCAGAATCATTATTCAGAGGTTCACTCAAGGATGAGCAAAACTTTAGTTGCTAATTGCAACTAATTTAATACATTATTTTACTGATAGAAGGGTTCTGACATCACAAGTTTTAAATAACCATACATTCTTCTTCAACAAAAAAAATGTTTTATGCTAAATCAACAATAACTCTTTTGCATCTTTTGAGACTGGTTTTCTTTAAAATAAAGTACATTCTGTCAGAAAAGATAACCATATATTTAAAAAAAGATACTTTTTATTGATAATTAATTATAATACAATTATAAAATGAATATTCATCGATTAACTTGGCAGCCCCAGACTTCATCCTCTCAATTTCCCTCCACTTTCTTAATATTGGTGGCACCTCAATAACTCACACCCTTGCCTATGCAGCAGACAATGCTTTTTAAACCCTTTTGTGTGTGTGTGTGTGTGTGTGTGTGTGTGTGTGCACGTGTGTGTGTTGGGTATCAAGGGAGAGAACACTAAAACCAAGGGCGAGAATGTTTATGCTATACAGTCCACATGGTGTAAGCATGTGTTTGCTAATTTTTCATTGCCTAGTCAATAGCTAGTTTGTCAAAAATCAATTACATGCAGAAAAACTTCATAAACTAAAAGCATTTACCCTCAGCTATTTTCTTAACAGTGTCTTTAGCTAAGCTGACCACTAACGGAACTCCTTTCAAGGTCCAGTGATTCAATTCACTCACAGCTTTCTGTGCCATCAGCAACTCGGAATAGCGTATAAACCTGAGATGGTTTCATGAAAAATTTTATGCTGCTATTTGCAGAGAGTGACAGGTTGAAATCTAGACTCAAAGTAGGGTATGAAAAGAAAATGTGATTAAGTCTTTTTACTTGTAAAGAACAAAACAGAAGGGGAGAATTTGAGGAATGGGACTTCAATTTGTACTTGTCTGTGCCATTTATAATATACATTTGCTTGTAAGTTGATGTTCTTTCCCTGAAAATTTGATTCATGCAGAAGTGGGGTTGTCTTTGTACATTATAATATTCTTACATTTTCATTCCACTATTCCAATTCAGAATTTCTTATATGGTATATGCAGTATTTATCCAATTCATGATGATATTCGTTGCACAATTCTTGTATCCAGTTATTTGGATTTTAATAATTTGAGAGTAAACCACTGCAAAGTTATGTCTGTCCATTCTACTTACTGTGGGTGTTCAGTAGCAAGTGTAATGCTTCCATTTTGGTATAAGTCCTACCAACCTGTATTTCTATTAATATCTGAGGTTTGTGATATAAACACGTTTGATGCAATACATTTTTATTTGATTAGTATTTTCCTTTTCCATGAGGTACACTTAATTCCAAGTGATATTTCTGCCAGTACATGTGACAAGACCTTAGCTTTCGAAAGCAGCACTCGTTTTGTTTTCATGTTGACAATCATTTTGATCTAGCCACAAATTTAATATATGTACTTGTTCAGTGCCAAGTCAAGTTCTACATCTTCCAGTCAGTTTTTTACTTTAATCTCTAAGCTTGTAAAGACAGCATCCCCTATTTTCCCCCCATGTGACAACCCTTTCATTGAGGAGCTAGTCCATTCCACGTAACAGAACTCCCTGTGATCTTTTGACACAAGTTCATGCAGCCTTTAATAGATTTTGGAGACTTTATGTTCAGTGTTACTTAAAGAGCCCAAGCTCGGTCTCCACTAAAGAACCCACACATGAAAGCGAGATGGATGAATCTGGAGGATTTCAAAATTTTACAAGACCATGAGGATAAATAATGAGACTTTTTAAAAGATGGCATTAGATATTGACATTTATAAGATACTGTGAATCACAAAAATGTGAAACTTTTATTGTTATTTGTAAAAAGCAGAAAGAAGAAACATGTTATGGGATATTGTGAATTGGATCATTCTGAACTATTTTTATATAGGTATATGACCTGTAATAGAATTCATAGATTATGATATTAATGGAATCAAAATGTCATTCATTATCTATAGCAATGGGTTTCATTATAAACATTTTGTTTGTGACATAGTCCACTAATTGTGTTTTACACTGGCTGTCAATTTTCTTATTTATCTATCCAGTTTGGCATGCTAATTGTTTCAAAGTGCAACTTGTACTCACTGACAACATCACCTCTTTAGACAAATCTGACTTTTATTAGATGGTCAAAGAGAAGTTGACTTTTTGTAGCCCTCAAAATGTGATGTGGGTGTGTGACTTGTAAGTGAGCATATACAGTAATTATATAGAACTGTATACCTGTTTTTGTTTTATGAATTTACTAACATAACAAAACCAAACTAATGCATAATTTTTTCCTTTCAAATTTTCCACTACGATTTGTTATAGAAGAACTGAGCCTGTGGCCCCACCCCCACAAAAAA
Organism: Unio pictorum; assembly: GCA_030141615.1. Taxonomy (NCBI): domain Eukaryota; kingdom Metazoa; phylum Mollusca; class Bivalvia; order Unionida; family Unionidae; genus Unio; species Unio pictorum. Next base: position 726,823 of record JARLTB010000218.1, read on the forward strand.
CCTTCCAGCATGCAGTATATCGAGTTGGCATTACTAATAAATTTATTCTTGTTTTCATCATGAACTCTTTCCAAATTTTTTAATTGAATTATTTGATGAATTTTACAAAACTTACTAGTTAAACTTACTAGTTAAAATCATATTTACCCATAGCTGGAGTCAGTCTTAGTATTTTTCACAATTAACAAATCTACCACATCCCCACAGCCTGAGAACAGCTCTCTAAGGTCATCCTGTAAGAAAGACACAGTACATAAACCTTGCAACATTTAAACATTGTGTTTAGTGGATTCTAGCAGCTCCCCTGAACTGGGCAACTATGCATAAATTTCCTCTACATCTGATTTGCCAAAATCCTAACACTAACCTTAAAACAGAATATGAGTTGACTACAAAAGCACTGCTGCAGTAATATTACACCAAAGCCGCAACAGGCTATTAAAGGTTAGACAACATCAGAATCAAGTAGCTTGTTCTAGAGCTTTCCTCATTTAGTTTACTATTTAATCTCCACTCTCATAACTCCATCACTAAAAAGTAAATAAAATGCTAGAAATGACTTGTACATGAACTGAATACTGATAGTTAAATGCATTTACCTAGAATGTGTGCCAGTCTAAATAATTATATGCTGTTATATTTATTAGATAGCTACTCAAATTATGAAATGCGGTCAATTCATTCATTTTCTTTGATATACATTTCTGTAGTTTTCTGAAAAATAATTTATACTGATGTTTAAATTTGTGAACTAAGGAATAATTGTTTCTAAAGCTAAATTATTGTTAATTGCATTTTTAAATTCAAGCTTTACTGCAACTACAAAGTCGATGAAAATTGGTACTCCCATGAATAATACTGAATTCACTGCAATCTCCTGTGGCTACTGCTTTTTCCCTTTTTGTTCATTGTAAAAAAACAAGATAAATCTTTATGCTGTGTTTACTAATAAAACCTGAGCTATTTAGGAACATTTGTTACTGGTAGCTTTGCTAACATATAAGATGGAACTGCCTGCAATGTGGTAACCTAGCAATGGTATAGAGGAAACTTCCTACAAAGTGTAACCTTCCTGGTAACCTGATGTTCCAGAATGGAACTCTTTATTGGATGGTTTTATGGTTTAGATGAACTGGAACACAAGTGGTAACCTACCATATGTTCCTGAATGGACTCTTTTTTTCAAGTGGTAAACCAATTAGTGTTCTAGATGAATCTCTGTGCTGGGTGGTAAACTAGTCTATGTTCTATATGGACTGCATACAAGTAGTAATCTCTATGCTGGGTGGTAAACTAGTCTATGTTCTATATGGACTGCATACAAGTAGTAGTCATCTAGATGGAACTGTATGCCAAGTAGTGACCTTTGACACTAAACTATTATTTCTTCCTTATGCCATGATCAAGCCATCCATGACGTCTGGATGAGAGTTATAGTATAGAAACCATTTATATTCTTTAAAAACCAAAAGCATTTGTCTTGACCCTAAGTGCAAGCTATCCAAAAAGTGTTGGTAACTACTCTTGAAAAAAAACCATTTAATCTAAGGTGTCTACAAAATGTAGTTTTCTTTTGAGTGAAAATGACCATGACCATTAAACTAAAAAATACAGGGTTATCCTTGCTCCAAGTGCAAACCATCCATAGTTTAGCAACTTGTATAGTAAAAAATTTGACTTGTTATAAAACCATTGTTTCTTGCAGTCATTGACCTTGATTTTGAACTTCTTACTTATCCATGGTGAAACATTTCCAAAAACTTATAAAAGTGTCGAGTGTGCTACCCACAGTTACTGAGCTTGAACTATTTTACTTCCCAAGTTAGTGACTTGGATCATTGATCTTTTGACCTGCAAATCAATAGAGATCTTCCTTACCATGGGTACAAGCTATTTACAAATGGGACAACTGCAGATGGTGGAAAACTCAAGCTACTGTGTGGAAAACATTTTTCATCTATCAGCCAGAATGACTTTGACCTTTAAAACCAAAAATCAGTAGGGTCCTTCCTTTCCAAAGTTTGGTAACAGTAGATGGTGACATCTACAGTTACTGTACAAACATTTAAAAGTTAAATGAATGTTTTGACAGACATAAAATGTATTCCTATGACTAGAAAACAACTAATAAATCTGTATACAGCTGTTTAATCCTCTTTTAAATGTCATGCTTATATGTGATACTTGATTTTGAAAGCCTGTTCCTTCTATGTGCCTAGCACAAACGCAATCGTATGCAGCAGACGTGAAATATTTAGGAAAGTTTTAATGTAACTTTCACAATTTATTTTTTGTGGTTGTGCCTGGGTTTCTTTGCTACATGCTATCGATGGAAAATGATGGACGGTGTCACCATAAATGTGTTGCCAAATTTATTTTACACCTGGACATTATCTTGCACTCTGTGTAGAAAAATTAGAAACAGTGACACTTTTGTAAATTTTAATGGTCCCTATTTCTCTTCAAATTCCTGTATAGTTTTTCACAAGTTCATATTTAGTAACTCCCAATGTTAGATAATTTGTTTAGCCTTATGGAAGACAAGGATCAACGCTTGAATGTAGTTTAAGAAAATAAAAAGCATGTCATTATTATTATACTCATAATGCGTTAAAGTATCAGGCACCTTGTATTTTAATTTGTTGGGTAAAAAACAGTATATTGTTAATCCCCTTATTAGTGCTTAAGTACATTTTTTACTTTCCCATGTCCATAAAAAATAATAAATTCAGTTCAAATTTTGTTCTCTTGTTCCCATTTGATTCTTTTGGAATCATGATTTTCTCTTACAAAGTTTGACATATTGTTTTCAAGTCAAAGGAAGTACCTGAAGTGTAGATGTCTTTCTAACTGCCTCTTTACCTTATTAACATCCTTTGAAAGATGACCCACGAGAACAGAGTAGGTCTTGTGAGGAGCCATGTTTGCATGTCATCACATAAGGTCACCTAGAGAGAGAGGTCTTAAGAAATTCGGCCAGGATCTGGAAATTTATAAACAACTTGAGTAAAAATAGAAGAAGCAGTTAGCTGAAATTGCATATCAAAAGACATAATTTATTCATCTGGTAAAGGATATCTGCTAGTATAATATTGACATTTACTCATGACAATGTGCCATTTGTTGGCAGACATACAAGTTAATGATTCAGTTTTAAAAAAGTATGCAATTTTAAATTTTTTAAAATTATACTTTAGTAATTGTAGATTTAAGAATGTTAGAATATATGATAATAAATTCGGACTATTTTGTTAAATAAAAAATTAAAATCCAATTAAACGTCCTGCCACATGGTAGTCATTACAATAAATTTCAATAAGCAGGGCTTCCATATTATTATGAAAGTTTTTGCTCACCAATGACCATCTTTGTGCTCCTTGAAATGATTTCATCAATACCGTACCTAAATATGTACCAGCACTGTGAACTCTTGAAATGATGCCATCAATATGTTACCTAAATATGTACCAGCACTGTGAACTATTGAAATGATGTCATCAATACCTTGCCAAAATATGTACCAGCACTGTGAACTATTGAAATGATGCCATCAATACCGTACCTAAATATGTACCAGCACTGTGAACTCTTGAAATGATGTCATCAATACCTTACCAAAATATGTACCAGCACTGTGAACTATTGAAATGATGCCATCAATACCGTACCTACATATGTACCAGCACTGTGAACTCTTGAAATTATGTCATCAATACGTTACCTAAATATGTACCAGCACTGTGAACTCTTGAAATGTCATCAATACCGTACCTAAATATGTACCAGCACTGTGAACTCTTGAAATGTCATCAATACCGTACGAAAATATGTACCAGCACTGTGAACTCTTGAAATGATGTCATCAATACGTTACCTAAATATTTACCAGCACTGTGAACTCTTGAAATGATGTCATCAATACGTTACGTAAATATGTAACAGCATTGTGAACTCTTGAGAGATAGAGTGTAAAATGCAGTGGTTGCAACTATAGTCTCTTATTAAATATATGTTTTACAGTTTAACAGCATGTCATATATGTTATAGGGTGCCAATATATATTAATATCTATCAATGTAAATACAATGTATAAAGAATTACATACACCAGTGGCTCAATTCGCACATATATAACTTGCAAACCTGCTATAATAACATCAAGGCCAGGAGTGGATCCCATTAAAAAAAATACATATAAATTAAATTGATCTATATTTTGTTAAATGTGAAGAAAACTGATCAAAATTGGTATGAAACCATGATTGCTCATTCTATTGTAAATAAATGGCAGATAGATAAAAATTTCAATCTACATTATGAAATTATGCATATTTTAATAGTAAGTCATACATTTTAAAATTCCTGAATTGGCACTCATGTGATTTCAACAAGAATGGAAATGTCAAAATTACTTGCAATGCAATTACAGCATCAATTATTTACTAATGGAGCAAATAAAACGTTGTGACACTGATGGTTGTGGCATGAAATAAATGTCTCTAGATTTGAATATATGATTCTTATTTGTGTTAATCAACAGCAACAAAAAGAGATTATGTAATACACAATGATTTTTGTACATATGCAGATTGTTGAAATGAGTTTGAATAATGTTAACAATCTTTTAGAGGCTGTGCATCTTGAAAATAAAATTAATTTAGCCTCAGGGATAATATGTTTGTTTTGGTGCACAATTCCAATGACTTTACTAATACATGCAGATTCTCAGATGTATTGTTTAATGAGATATGGTAGTGGCCATGGTTTATGCTCAAAGTTATAAACTGTCACAATACTTGACAATGACGACGTATATGATGAAAGCACGCCCGTAACAGAAGCAGAGTTTCGTGAACTGTTTGGCAAGTCTGATACAGAGCCTGATAATGAAGGATTCTAAAAGTGACTGAACTTTTATAATTCATGATTTTAGAATGAAAATTAATTAAATTTCCATTAAGACTTAACACTTTAGAATTGTTTTTATTTCAACATATAAATTAGCTTTCTTACTTTTATTTTATTTAATAATGTGATATGCCTAAATAAATGTATTCAAAACTCATTTTGTGCATCTTGTGATGTACCGGTAGTCTAGAAATTATGGGTCAGCTTATACGAGAGTCATGCACTTTATAACAGTATTACCAATTCATTTGGGGGAGAGGAGGGTCGGCTTATATGCGAGCATATATGGTAATTTATTTTGGCGTTTGTTACACAAGTTTACACAATAAACAAACTGATGGGAAAGACACTGTTGTCATAAATGCAACATTGGCATAAACTGAATTTACTTGTATACCTGAATTACACTTCTCCCTCAATAACTCGTACACAACAGGGTCCACAAACAGACTGCACAGTAAACAAGGTTTTGAGTTACAGAGAGACATAAAAAAATTGAAACAAAATGTTCTTAGAAATTGAGAACACCATAGATGGGGGATGGGTTAGGGAGAACTGGTCTGTTTAATGATTGAATCTTCATTTTACAACCGTTTTTAATAACACTTTTTCTAATGAAGTTCTTTGTTTTTCTGTATAAACAACATTTATTTTTAAAATGTCCAACATGTGAAAGATCATTCTAACTGGTTTCAACAGCCATCACGTTTATGCGAAAACATCTGTGTATTACATCCCTGCTTTTTATTTTGGGAATTTTTAAAAGTCAATTGTCTATATTGAATCTCAAGTTTTGTATTGTTCAATTAGTACAGTATTGATGTCATGATTGCAATGGCAAGTTATAATAAAATTTCTCATCATCCTTAAGGATATCTTGAAGTGCCAGTTCAAGAATTCTCTTAAACTCACTTGCCACAATGGACAGCATCTGTCAAACCAAGATCCTTTTTTAAAACAAAGTATTCATTTCTCTTGGATGCCTTGCTGTATTTTCTCACAGTTACCAACGAGACGGTTAATTTAAGGTAGTGATCTGGGCCACTAGATTTTAACTTTGTAGGATTTTCGTGACTTTTAACATCTTTTATCACCTTTATTTGATTTAAGACAAATTAATGTAATAATGCAAAGGAGGCCAGTTTTTAATTCAGCGCAACAATACAACAATTACATCCGCAAGTCAGTTATCAAAACACGGTTGGCACTAAATTAGGTTCTGAGAGAAGCGCAAGCGGACTTAGCTGTTGCAGTACATTGACACATTTTACATTTAATTACATTGACACATTTTACATTTAATTACAATTACACATTGCATTTAAGATGATAACACTTAAAAGGAACTTTTAAAAAAAGACTTACAACACAAATTAAAGAATTAAAAAAAATGTATTTATTAAAGTACTGCCTCCACTCGCTGTGACATTTTCATTAATCAAAAATTTCCATCCATATTGCTATGTACTATGAATGGTATTTGGAAGAAATGTAAGACTTATTTTTAAATTTGATATTTCATGATGTTAATTACAATTTCCAGGTCTTGTCTACTGTTTTTCATAATAGAACAAGTGATATATCAAAGTTTCCTTTACCAATTTTGATAACGAGTTTCTTCAAGTTATCAAATTGGAATCCATTTTCTGTTTTTTAAAAATGGGATGGTCAGTATGCATTATATGAAAATCCCAAAGTTGAAACAAAAAAGACACTAATTAGGTATTTATTTGCAACAAAATTTACTGATATATACAAACATATATGTGTATACTGCTTATAAAAACAAGATCAAATGTATACCATGAATAGAGTATCACCACCATGTACTCACCCGCGAATCACATACTTTGAATCCACAATAAAATTCAATTGAAAATTTGCAAATGTACTGATTTAAAATATTCACTAAATTTGTCACAGCTCATATAGGTCTGAATTCAGTGGAAAAACAGAGCACTATCATGTAACGATTGATGAAGCACGTTTGCTTTTTATGTACATCCCAAGTTGGTACATGTTAGCTTGTGTTTAAAGCAACCATTGGTAGCATTCGTAAAGCTTTTCCATGCAAATAAAGGAAACTTTCATGGCACAGTAAACATGTTCCAGTCCCGATGGAAATGAAAAAATCCATAAGATTCCATTGCTTTTATTAAAGTTTGCTACAGACTTCTTTGAAGTAAAGTTTTTTGTTTTATTGAAGACTGTAGTCGGCTTTCTTTGATGAAAGGTGCATGCATTATTGAAGTCACCACTTAGAGCCAATTTTGGAGAACCAAAGAAATGCCCGTTTTTTTATGGTGGCAGCAACATCAAATAACTGTAATGCATGATTGAGAATGATTTTTTTTCCATTTGCTTAGTACGTGTTCATCACAGTTGGTGCTTCAATGGTAATGTTTCCTTTGAATTTCAGCAAACATTTTTGTCTGGGTACAGTTTTAAAACAGTAATTGGCCATCATTTGGTTGATTATAACAAGTTAGATAGGTTGTTTTTATTTACATTTGAGGCTGCCTTTGACTCGTGCATCAGAAATTTAACAAAGGGTCAATGGTCAATAGAGACGCAGTTGTTCTGGTCTGATGACAAGGAGTTCTGAAGGATTTAATTCTGAGTGTAAAAAAGTGGATTTTTTTACCATCCACACACAAATGTAAGTCTATCTAAATATATTAATTACTAGTGAGCGGCTGGAATCTTACAAAAGACAGGTTACAAGAAAAAGCATTGTTCAGTTGATCTACACTACTAGAAATCTCAACAACTGAAAAAAGCGGATATCTCACATACCATACTTATGCTCGATGTCAACATAAGCAGATTATGATAAAACTTTGCAATTTTAAGATGATTCGTCAACATAAACAAAGATTTTGCTTATGTAACAATATATAAAATTCAGTGCATTTTATATTATGTGTGTGGCTTCCTTTCATGGGGCCTCTGAATTTCTCCACTTCAAGCTAATGGTTGTAAAGACAAGTTTAAACATATTAATGTTGCCAATATAAAAAAAATTGCCAGATGGTATATTTTGTCATTAAAAAAAATATATCCCAGTTTGTGACATTGGTGAAGCCCTGTGCGACCCTATAATAAGCTGTTTACAATTTATGTTGCGTACTTTAACGACGAAAAACAATTTATTCATGTACAAGATAAAACAAAATTTCAGAACCCACACCACAATAGTCTTGTATTATTCATATGCGATACCAAAAGGATAATAACCTTTTTATATAGTTTTATTCATACATTTCAGAAAGAACTTTTTATTGTGCGAGAAAAATACATGTATATAAAATTTCGGGAGCCACGCCTTGACCATATTATATCCAAATTCATGTTATAATGGAGTGTGCTATATCGGGGTCACATTGCATCAACTAAATACTTTTAAATGCTCGCTACAGGGCAAACTGGATCTAGTTTTAGTTACATTGCAACTAGCTGTGATGGACCATTGTTAGCATCACTGACAACTGTTGATATAACTAGCACTTAACGGGATAAAACTTATTTTATTTCTGATTTAAGCCAATTGAGGATTGTGGAATTCATGATTATTTTGCATCAGGCATGAATTGCTATTAAGAGTGATGACATTCACATCAAAATCACGAGGGCTGGCAGGTCAGCAGCTTTTATATGGTGACAACAACATTGGTAATAAATTTAGTTAAGTTAATAATCATTCAAATTATGCTCACTGCCACTAATTTGCATCAAGCATTCACTAGTAAAAAAAAGTTATGCTATTTACTCGTCATAGTCTTTCGTTTCGTCAATGTTCATTCGTTTATTTTTTGTTTTCTTTGTCCTAGTTTCCACTTGTACTTGGAGCCACAATTTCTGATTGTCTGGTGATGTCACTTATTTGCCGTCTGTAAGAATGATTGATCTGAATTTTGTGTAGAGCTTAACTCATTTTATTTTCTTTCTTTTTTCTTGGGAATTTGTGTTACCCAGTCTGTTTTCGAAATTTGAAATTGCCTGTAACCGTCAGCTAGTCAGTATTCACCTGTCCCAATTAATGCACTTCTCAAGTCTTTGAACTGTTCATCCACCAAGTAATTTAAATGAGATACAAATTCTGTCTGTAGCTTAGATTTCCACTCTACAATCTGCTTTAACACGTGGTTAACTGACTCACAGTTGTTGTTAGTTCATTCATCCTGGAATTGTTAATAAATCATTACTAATATGTATTTGTTAGTAATAGATTAAGCATTACAATTATGTATTAGACACTATTAATAGTAGATGTTATTTTCTTTCAAAAATATCACAAATTTCACAATTTCAAGCAATGGTATATACGATATTGCATTCCAATGTTTCTATTGCATTCAGGCGTTTTGGTGTTTCTATGCACTGGGGCAAATGGTATATCGCCCGTTTCCACGACTTGAAATATGGCAGTCTATTCTGCAGATGGCTTTGAAAAGATGTAATGTTTATGCATCAGGATATGGACATGAAATACAGTACTTTGGACTCTTTCTGGCATTTTGGCCAAAAATCGAATTTGGAATCAAAACAATGTGTTATCCAATGTTTACAGAAATGACATGTCGTTGTGCAGATGTACCAGACACGCCAAATAGAAGGACACGATTGTACATGTCAGTGTTATAAAGAATGTGAAAATAAAACTCAATGGCAACTGTTCACTGACATCATAACACTCTATATAAAATCGTTATTTGGGCAGTAAGACGTAGCACTATATAATCTGACATGTCTTATATTGTAGGACTACTCTTACCAGTTTAGTTCCAGCAGTTATCTACCTTAAATAGAATAATGTACATGGTTCTGTCCTTGTCGTATTGACAATCTGGCATTATGCTCTATGACAGTGAGTGGCACGCATGCTGGGGTAGGATAGAAAGTATATTATTACACCAAAACATTACAGTAGCATTGAGGTCTATTTAAAAACATGCGGTACCGTGACATCAAAACGTCAAACACCTTGTGCAAACGCTGACACGATTTATTCTCTATATTTGCATGCACAGTACATTCAGGCGAAGCAAATTCATGCAGTAGTAGTTTACAGTTAGGCTGCATTCTATGCAAATACAAGACACAGAAAATGATATTACGAGTGTTTTAAATATTTCAGCACGTCTCCCGCTTTCAGCTTGCTAGACTGGTCACCGACAAAATATTTGATCACCCGGCATACATCGGTTTTCTTTGCAATTGATTGAAAGAATGTTGTCTTATCGTGACGTGTTCATGATATATGTACAGGACCAGTCTACTGTTGACTATTGTCTAAATCGGAATGCTTGAACGTTTAGGTCTCACTGGACAGTTTTTTTTTGTTTGACAAATATTTGTCTGACAATGACCTACAGCAGAAAAATGATAATAATATTACATTAAAGACACAAATAAAAAATAACTAGTGCTATTTGTTGAAATGATGCTTGTAAGATTCTGACTGAGGAATTTAAAGTTAGTTCCTTATGCAACTAGTGGCTTTTATACTGAACCAACACTGCCACCAACCCATCTTTTTACATTCATTTTTGTTTACAGAAAGTGGGTATTTTGAAATATTTGTCTGTGACAAGACAGCTAAAAGAATCAGCATTTACCTTATACATGAATAAAGTTCACTAGTACTGTAACAAATTAGCATACTTTTCATCTCCCCTCAACCACCTAGATTTTTAGATATTTACCTCTGTAGCAGACACATGTAAATACGCAAGCCAAGTCCGCGGCTCATTGAAGCCCAAGTTACGCATTTGATCTCCTGTGCTAGTCTAACTGTGACAGGCGGTCACCAACAAGTCAATTAGTTTCCAAGCCTAACTCAAAGTTAATCTAAACCACATTACAGATTTAGCTTATGTGTGAACTGAAAAATGTTAGGATGGTGATAATTAGGTTCATGCCTTCTACCTTAAATATTAGCCAGGTGTTAAAATGCGAAACTATCCAGTGAGACCTTAAGTGATAGGTTGAAATGCCACAAAGTGTTCCGACTGCTTGTACAAAGGGCCAAAGAGACCACAACGCATTTTCTGATTTGTGACAAAGATTTGTGTATTTGTTTTATTTGGAAATATACCTATATAAATCAAGTGTCTTTCACATAGATGAACAGGAACCGACTGATACGTATATGTTGTAGCAACAGAGTGGATGAACAGACCTCTAGCTGAAACGTCATTTTTGAAAAATAAAGCTTCTTACTACATAATGTCAAACCGAAGCCTCTAACTGACCGAGAGTTTTTCTAATTTGGTTTGCTCGTTTTGTTAATTTATCTTTTGTCATTAGTGTTTTCTAAAATTTGTATGCATGTTTTGTTTATTCACCCGGACGTTTCGTTGAGATCGCAAACACTCTGCTGTTCTTTAGGTTTGAGTAGTTAAAGTATTATTATATCAGAATAGCTGCTACGTCTTAAGCGAAGATTTTATCAAGACCTATCCCGATATCACGACTTAGGATCATGTAAATTTATCGTTATAAATCCGCATGGAATAGCTTGTGCACGTCATAAGAAGTTTTTAAATTTACTTATATCCATATCGCCTGAACACAAAGTCTAAGGAATGTTTTGCAGAGTATTTGTCAGCTCTATTAAATACAGCTATAATATTAAAGTTATCTCTGATCATTTTAGGTATTTGTGCATATCGCTGAGTAACATAGTTCACGTTAGTATTTTATGTCTGCCTCGAGAAAATATTCTTGCCGGATTTGATTGTTTGCCCAGCATTACATCATTGTAGAGAACTAAATTTTTAATAAATCCATCGAGTTCATCTACTGACAGAGCTTCACAATATCGGGAGGAAATCGGGGATCACCGTCTTCATCAACAATTTTGCGTTCTCACTCAAATCTTCAAGCACATCATAGCATATCTGACCATCAGCTGACGTAGATACTAAATATAATGTATCCCACTTGAGCCATCTCATTATTAGATTAAGTAACAATCGCGTCTTACCAGACACAGATGGACCTATGATTGCTGTAATATAATTTGTTAGGCTATATGATGTTTGAGTGGTTCTTGTTTTCCTTTCGCTGAGAAATTATTGGCATTCATGCTGTACAAATATAATAAATACTATGAATTTATATTGCTTTCAATACAGAGTATCCATCCCAACCAGTGAATTAACAACAAAAATACAAAAAGGTGCTCTTACATGCAAGTGTATAAAATGTGGTACAAAAATACAAATTTGTCTCCGCCATTAATACAATTAATGGTGGTGATGACATCGCTGCCTCATTAGAAAAATCACCAAGAATTCCATGGCCTAAATACCCAGGAGAAAAACATCTTCCTGGATATAATTATTGTGGTCTTGAAACCCGAGTTGATATCCGACTTGACGAGCGAGATCAACCAAGACTTAAGAGTATCCGATAAATGTGATTGATCAAGAGCGTCACGTACATGATGTTGCATAAACAAACAAAGAGGTTCATCAGGCGTATACTTTTTTTTATACCACTTGATACTACTAAATATTGTAGACGTCAATCACGCACATACAAGTACGTGTTAACTGCAGTTGATGTTGCAAGAAGATATTAGGAAGCAGAACCATTATCAACTAAAAAAGCTATTGAAGTTTCATCTGCTTTTGAACGAAGTTTTCAACGAAGACACTTGCAATTAACTTAGGTGCTACATACTTTTCCTGGCAAAAATGTTCTTGGTGAAGTATCATCTCTGATGAAAAAAAAACAGCGTTCAAATCAGACGAGGAAATAAACAAGTTCATCGCGATCAGGCAATTATTTGAAAGATTTTACCGAACACTTGCTGAGCGGTTATTTGGATATCAATATGCAAAGGAAATATCCACGAATAAAGTTTTAAAATATATGAGATCTCGTGATTGGGTTTCAAGACTACCGAGTGTGATAGGTGCATTAAATAATGAGGTTACTCGTGCAATTTCGGGATATCTCCCTCCTTAGCATCGCCTGAAAGGGTTTCCCCCATGTTGCTTTTGTGCGCTTGCAGATCCATGCATTCTGCGTGGCTCTACCCAGAGTCCCATTGTGGTGTTTGAGTAGGCAGGTCAACAGTAGACATGATATTTTCACTACGCTAGTTGCAGGAGAAGTATCGCGATCAGCAGATGCCCCTCTGCTATCCCTTCATAGACCTGACGAAGGTGTTTGACCTGGTCAGTCGGAGCAGACATTTCAGGCTCTGGCAGAAGGTCGGCTGCTTGCCACGACTGCTCGCTGTCGTATCGTCTATTCCACGAGAACCTGCACAGCACAGAATGCTTCAATGGCACAATATCGGAGGCCTTCCCAGTTAACAGCGGAGTTAAGCAGGGATTATTCCTTGCGCCGACGCTCCTTACCATCCTATCCACAATTCGTCTCGATATCAGCGAGAGAGTGTAGATCCATATTGGAGCTTACGGAAAGCTGTTCAACATTGCCCGTCTCCGTGCTAAGACTAGAGTGACATAGGTCCTCATCCGTGAATTGCTCTTCGCCGACGATGCAGCCTTGACATCACGCACGGAGGACGGACTTCATCAGCTTGTATGCTACCTCTGCCACGCCTGTAAGGAGTTTGGACTGACTATCAGACTCAGACTCCCCTCCCTCTGTCACCATCGATTGTTACAACATGTTCTGCCTCTGCTGCTAGTCCTTAAAGGTAGTTTCTCTTGTATATCTTGATGGTTCTTTTTGCTTCTCTGTATGTATCAGTGTACTCTTTCTGTACCTTTACTTTTTTAGTTCTTGTCTTACTGCTATTTACTGCTGCCTTTTGCTGTTTACGCTCCTGAATTTTGAGCATTGTTTTGCCTGAAATCCATGTATTCTGCTGGAGCTTCATGGGGTCTAGAACTTTCTGGCATGTTGATTTTAATGCCTCCTTAACTTTCTGCCATTGTTGTTCACGCTGTCTACCTGGTCTTCAAGCAGTTATTGTAGCACTTGGTACTTGTTGTTTATAGTAAGTCTGTATTCTTCTTTAGTATTTGAATCTTTCAACAGGCCTATTGTATACCTTGTTTTCTTCTCTTTTGTGCCCATCCATTTATTCTTCAGCTTAAGTTTCAGCCTTTCAACAACTAAGTGGTGGTCAGATGCCACATCTGCTCCCCTCTTTACCCTCAGATCTTGCAGGGATCTTCTGAACTTATTGCTGTGCAGATGTGGTCAGTCTTATTTTCTGTTACATGGTCTGGTGATATCCATGCATTCTTGTGGATTCTCTTGTGGGGAACGATGGTACCTCCGATGACCAGGTCGTTCAGTGCACAAAGATCTGCGAATCTCTCTCCATTTTCGTTCATCTCCCCTAGGCAATGGATCCCCATGACTTGTTCATACGCTGTGTTGTCTGTCCCAACCCAGCTTTGGCATTGAAGTCACCCATGAAGATGTTGATGTCTTTGTCTGGGAAATTTCTCTATTATGTTCTGTAGTATGTTGTAAAACTGGTCCTTATCTTTTTCTTTGCTGTCATTTGTTGGTGCATAGCACTGTATGACGTTCATATTTATTTTCTTATTCTTGGTCCTAAACGTTGCAGTGAGGATTCTTAACACATGTGGTTCCCCATCCCGTCAGTGCATTATATGCTTGCTTCGAAAGCATGAGCCCTACCCTTGTGTATGAGGCGCATTTTCTTCCTCATGTCCTGAATACAGTAGCATCTCTCTTGTCATCAGTCTTTCTTTGTCAAGATTAAATCCATCTCGTCTCGCTGATGCCCATTAGAGATATGTTGTAGTTTCTCATCTCTGCTGCTACCTGTGCTATTTTTCCTGCATCAGAGATTGTAATCACGTTCCATGTTGTTGTTAATACTCATGTTTGATAGAAGGGTGGTCTACTTTATGGCTTCCGCGGACACATATCGTCATAAGTCTTCCATGAGAAAACCCTGCCTCCCTGAGGCTTTAAGTTTCTGGTTTTTCTTTTGTCGGAGTTTTTCTTCTAGCATGTTGGGTTTTACAGGGTATGGTTGCTAGGCCCATGCCCAACCCTCCTGCTTTTACACCCTGTCTTATGACCGGCGATGGCGGCGTTACATTAATGCTACCTGTATTTACATTTTTTGGTTGTTTTGATCATTGATCACGCAGAAAACCACCTCTAAAATATTTTTTTACTTCATTTTTCAGCAGCATTAATTAAATCAAACTTGGACATTGGAAGAAGACAATTTGTGTCAAGCGCGCTATTATGCCATTTTCTGTACCACGATGATGGTGATTTCCTGGTCGTTTTAACGCCCTTCACCTTTTTTCAGAAGTCTTTATTACTTGACATGTTGCTTTCTATAATGTTATTCGAGCAGCTTTTGTAACAGTTGGAGCCTCAGCGGTATTAATGCTGGTATAGCTGCAAGTCGTGGAAATATACCACCTGTTTTTATTGCATCGTTTAAGGAACTCGAAGACAGATGGAGTTGAACTCCTGTATTTGATTCGAAAGCTTTCTTAAAATGTTTACGCTGAATTTTAGTTGCTGATAATTTGTTTGGACCACCACTAGAAATTTGAACTTTCTTCAATGTTACTTTTGTTCCGCATTTACTTGCAAAGTTTGATTGTGATGTTTTTATCTGACCAGAAGACAAAATGATATTAACGTGACTATATGATATTTTATAATATCATGAGCGATTTAATCACATGTTTTCCACTGGGGCATCAACTACTCTTTTTTGTCCACCAACAAATGTAACATCGATTTATCACTGAGTATGACAGCAATTGCTCTGTAATTAGGAATAACAACAACGTTTCTGTTTACACAACAAATATATGAGGTGGTGCATAAACACCTTGCTGTGATGCTGTATACCATGTAAACAAACCATTTACATTACTTTGAACATGATCTGTGATTACTGTTAACAAGGATACTGCTTAATTACCGTCTTGATCCATAAAAATGAATAATTTTTGTTCTTCAGCAATCGTGATCGACGTGTTACATATCGTAAATTTAAAAAAAACTGCATTAAATGCAATGATCATGTTTTCCACATTAGCATCTGTTATTATATTAAAGACTTTTGGTTGTCCTATTGTGTGTATATGATAATCAGGATTATCAACACTATCGTTATAAAACATCATGACGGACCAGCTGATTTTGTATTATCATATGAATATCTTGCTAAACCTATTACTGATGTAGCGACATCAATAACTTTCTGAACTGGGTAACAGTTTTAAACAACGCCATAATACCATTTTTAACAAAATCAACACCAACATCAGCACCATATACAGTATTATTTGCTTTTAAAATTTCACATTCTACCTCAATAAATACTTCAGCGCGTAAGAAATATCTGCATGTATCCTAACTTGCAGTTCGGTTCTACCAATCTGATTTTGTTGTCGTGTGTCATAAGAATACTATTGATAATCACGCACAGACTCATCCTTGAGTACTGGTGTGTCCATGTAAAATGCTTGATCGGATATACGTTTGAACATCTTTACTATACACGTTATCGCCTAAGACGAAAACCACTTCCTGTTATCAGATTAGCTGTCATATTTCTTTTCTTTTTATGATAGTGGTAAACGAGCCAATTCTACTATTTTTTTTTATTTGCAGATATTTATTATTTTACCAACATTTGAAGGCATCACTTCAGTGCAGGGTAATTTTACTGGTTGAGATTTTTGTCTTATTAATTGTGCTAGTCTATCTCTGATTGCTGAGAACGCTTTATCAGCAACATTAATCAACAAAACTAGGAGCTTGATGACGAACATAATCGATAGCTTTAATTCCTATTTGTGTTGCAATCGGTATCTTGAACAACATCACTGAGTCCATCACTGTATAATTTTTTGTATATTGGTAATCGAATTTATCACTCTGACCATAATTGACAATATCTGGTCCACATTGAGCATTATGTATCATCATCTATTTTATTGTCACTGATTTTAATTACTTTCAAACGCTGTGATAATCACCAACAAGTTTACCAATAAGAGACCTATAAACATGAATATCCATGATGCCGTCTGTAAATAATACTTGACACATATCAGCTGCTTCATTAATAATTTCTGGGGAATTATTACATGCTTGTTTTCCGCCAATCAGAATTGCTAATCTTTCAGCATCAGAAAGGACGTTGTTAGGACATGGAGTAATAAGATCACTTCCTTGAGTGATGATACCACTTCCAGTGGTGCTGGGGCTTGATAATATTTTTCTTATTTCACCCATAACCTTCATCGCTTATTCGATTTCTTCTAAATCTTCTTCTTCCTCACTTGTTGTTTGGTCTGTTTCTTTCCAACTTGTTTCTGAAGTTTTCCTTTCCACACACGATTTTTCAAGTTGCTGCTTCATTGCTTCTTCTCTTTGTCTTTTTCTTGTCTTTACAAGTTCAATGCACTCATCTACTGCCTGGCTAAAAATGTTTAAAGTATTAACATCTCCATTTGATCTGATCTGTGGAGTATCAATAGCAATGCGATATACATCCCTGACCGGCAGCTTTTAGACTATTAATATACTAGGATTTTATATACTTACCTCTATCACAATTTCCAATCGCAGCAATGTCAAGTAGTTTGTCTGGTCGTGGATCGCGGCAGTACCATCGGTCGTACATTTATCTGTTATCTTGTTTATTATTTTTGCAATTCAGGTTGTACTTCATGTTGTGGTTGAGGATGTTACTGAGGTGGTGGTTGAGCTGCTTGAAGACGGCCATCAATATCAACATGCAATGTTTCAAGAGCTTTTTGTTTTTCCTCTGCGAATTCTAGCCGAGACTCCTGACGCGCTTGTAACTTTTGTCTGACATAATCAAGGGCAGGAAGATATAATTGCCACTAGTTGCTCTCAAGCTAATCTAGCTGTATAGGATTCCATAGCTGGTGCAGTGCTATTCATAAAATAATGATTTAATTACTTCAATGAAAAGTCCAGGTGGGTAAACAAAACATGCATACAAATGTTAACAAAAAACCATTAACGAAAAAGGATAAAGTAAAAAATCGAGCTAACCGAATTAGTGAAACTCTTGGACAGTTAGATACTTTGGTTTTGGCGTTATTGACCTTATATTTTTAATTTGCTTTGGGAGCTTTATTATTCAAAAGTGACGTTTCATCAAAAGGTCTGTTCACCTACTCTGCTGCTGCTGCTGTATATCATTCGTTTAGTTAATATATAAAGAAGATATGTCAATC
Organism: Unio pictorum; assembly: GCA_030141615.1. NCBI lineage: Eukaryota > Metazoa > Mollusca > Bivalvia > Unionida > Unionidae > Unio > Unio pictorum. The sequence continues at coordinate 744,944 of JARLTB010000218.1, forward strand.
TTGTTGTTGGTATTCTTATAATATACCTATTTATAATTATTGACGCATAAACTTTAAATTATTTCTCAAGATGTTTTTTTTTTAGCAAAGGAATTGATATATTTAGTTATATAGTTAGTTATATCATTTTCAGAGCAGTTGTGGATCAACTCATTTACTGATGAAGATTTGCAAATAGGTCTTCGACACGCTGAAAATTTTCGGAATTGGAGAAATGTATGAATTCTCTCTCTCTCACTCTCTCTCTGTCTCTCTCTCTGTCTCTCTGTCTCTCTCTCTCTCTGTCTGTCTGTCTGTCTGTCTCTCTCTCTCTCTCTCTCTCTCTCTCTCTATATATATATATATATATATATATATATATATATATATATATATATATAATGTGTTAAATACTTCGTTCCATATACATAGACGCATATTACAAAGATAAGAATATCCGAAAAGGAGCACAGCAACATATATTTACCAAATATTTACTTTGCTTTAGTATTTTCTGTTATATTCACAATACAAGAAATGTTTGAATTAACACAGTGTTCCATCTAAAGAGGCAGAAAATTGCGCTGAAAAGACGGTCAGACTTCGATTATCTACGTATAATCAAATGTTTGACAGTACTTTGCTGGACAGAAAATTGTGTTTTACAAAGACTACAATTCTCTAAAGTTCCTTATAATTTTTTTAAAAAATTCACATTTGGTAGTTGTGCTGCATTATTAGTCTCTAACTAGGAGTATGCTAACTCCTATTACTTGTTCTTGTACCAAAAACACATAAAAAGTTAACTACTTGCTCCTTCAATGTCCCTACAGACTCGACATGATTAAAAGACGATGAACTGATATACTTGAAACAAAGTCATGATCAGCAGACATAGAGATTCAGCTACATGCAAACGTATGTAGATTTTACGGTATAAATAATATATATTCCTTGACATTTGTAAATGTTATTAAACCATATCTTTGATGGATCAGTAGCAAAACAAAATAGAAATTTTGATTAAGGTACATATGGACTTTACAAGTATATTCAGCACGCAGAATAAAGCAACATGCACAATATTCATACTTTTGTCAGAGAACCAGGCCTCTTAACATACTTAATAGAGGTGAAATTGATAATTAACAGAGCAGGCCCGGCCGTATGATATGCTGGGCCCAAGGTAGCAAGCGATGAGCGTGGGGCCTAGAGCAAAACTATTGCATTCCCTGAAAGCGGGGGTCCCAAGGCGGTTGCCTCGTTCACCTTGCATTAGTGCCGGACCTGTAATAGAGGTAAAATTATTAATGCTTTTGAGCGGTCTTTTTGACATTTATACAAATGTTTGACAAGAGTAAACAAACGTACATGATGACAGAATTGAATACTTAACTTTGCACATAAATAGGCATCAGCCGCTGACACGAATGTCATACAAGTATAAAGATTTTCATTTCAACTCGGTGGGTAAAACGAATAAATGAAGACAATATATGTTTCTTGTACGCAGTTGGAACAATTTATTTTAATACTTTTGCAAGAATTGCACAGAAAAATATCAAGAACAATTTGCCAAAACAATATTGTCATCCAGCTTAGAAAATTTTAATTGGTGCTCTTTGAAGAATTCGAATCTTGGCAACCATCACCATGCCTGTAAGCACAAACTCATATACCATCTCGATCATGCACATACCACCAAAAATGATGCTGTAAACTAGGTGGTATTGTGCGTAGCAGATATATCCGCATGCTATGATATTATTTATTTTTATTATAAAACATTTTGTTAAAGTTATAAATCATTCTCTTGAAAGATACATGGATATCACTTTTCGCTATGTTTAATTATTGAATGTGATATAAAACGGAGCCAAATCTGGTAATGGAAAACGTTTGTATCACTTATATGTATTTTATTTTTGTAAGCGGACCACTGGGTACTCTGAAATAATTTATTATACTGAATTTATCATACCGAGGGTAAAAATCACTTCTTAAGTTTAACAGTATTGTTGTTCTTGTTCTAAATTTGTATACACAAATATTGTATCAGTACACGTAATAAATACTAATAAGATCTGATATAAAAGAAAGCTATTGACGTATCATTTTAGCAAATTAGCAAACTATAGCTGGTAGTAAGGTCATTAAAAAGAGAGTGGTTAAGATTATATATTTCTGAGATCAAACTTTCTTCAATCATTTTAAAGAATCAATATACAAAGCAATAGTTACAATTACAGAGTGTATGCATATTCTTTTGCTGAAGTGACTATACAAATGTTTTTAAAGTTATGTGTTGGAGTGATACGTTGTGAACTTTTGCCATCTTGGGTTATGTCATTATGTCAATTTTTCCAATTTTGTGCCTTATTCGTTCCTGATCGCCACAGCCTCTATCCCCCACGAGTTGGCTATATTTTATGTGCAACCAATGGATTTTTAATTCATGAAAGTGACCAAAACTCAGACCCTTTTGAGGCTGTGTGTGGTATAGTTAATTATACTCTCAGTGGCAAGCGGTGACTAAGCAGCAGTTCTGAATCGGTTAATACTCCCAAGTTATGCATAAACTGATGCTAAATAGATGTGAGCAAGTTATCACTTGGTGAAGACATAATCAATATAGCTCATTATACTTGCGTTAAATTAGGGGAAAAATACACTATTTTGATTTAATTTAGTAAAGTAATAATATCAGCGAAATTATGCAAAGAAATCAATCAGCACAAAACTATTGGAGTGATCTTTTTTCTTTGAACTACGCTGAATTGGGGCTAATATTTTTTTTTACTGACTTTTGGCATGTTTTCGACAAACTGGTATCTCGGACCAAAACTGAAAACCGAAACAAAACACCCATATAAAAAATCATAACCAATGAAACAATATAAAGCAAAGACAATTTCCTTTTACTACATACTTACTTTTCCTTTTGGCCGCAGGGTCAAGGCCATTGTCATATATGGTTTGGGTTAAGTAGTGGCTAAGGCTTAAATATTCTGGATTCTGTCACTACTTGAGGCATATAATTTTGAAGTTAAAACAGATCATGCTGCAACACACTCAACACTATGACTATTGATTATAAACCCAGTACAATATGTTACCGTTTTTGATCCGAGTTTCTCTGCCCATAATTGAAATACTGTGATCCCTTTTTTTTCTCATACCATTCAAATATTAAATAGGTTTTCTTTAGGCTTTTGAATTACGTGCTCCTTTGTTTCTTTGTACTTTGTTTCACCCCCATTTCCAGCAACCCTTCCTAGTCCCTGTCACTCAGGATGATTGGCACGAAACGTCATACACAACATCGCCATTTTAGAGAGACCTGTGCTACAGTTGTCTGGTGTGTTCGGCGCCGGAACCTCATGCTAGAACACTTCTGCCGACAAAATAACATTGCAAAATACGAGTTTGCACAGGGTTTGACTTTGAAAGAAATATTATTTTCAATGCTGTCATTGTAACAGCAATAAAGTTGCCGGTCATTTTATTTTACAAGAAATATTGCAATTTATGTATTGCCTTTTGAGAAGATCTTTCCTGGCAAATTTAATTTTCACTGATTAAATAACTGCTAAATTTAATGTACTTTAGACTAACTCAAGTTTATGCTTCGAGTACATGGGAGCATGCATTTCGATTAGCTGTCAATGTTAGGTAGTGCGTTGTCTAGTCTAGAAAAATAAACTCGGATGTTGTTGCAGACGAGATTGGTGATTTGTGTCTGGCGGGGTGCGCTATGTATATTTTTACATAAGAGACCGACAATTTTCCAGGCGTGAATTTGTCTCGATCTGATGCCTATTGTGCCATGAACAACAGTTGTTTTGGGACTACTATGGTTCGCTGACCCCTCGCCACTCCATTACTCGTCGTTATGAGGGAGAAGTAACGGTCTCCATATATACAGAATCAGCGCCCATTTTGATCAGCAAGGCTGATGTTTTAATGTTCATATGAAGTTTTGGTATAAACGAAAACTAACACACACATGAGCGTGTGAACGCTCGCACACATAAACACGTGCATTAGAATGGGACTAGTAATTTGATAGATGGACAGACAGACTTAACGTTGCATTCCCGATAGAAATAAAGAATGGAAAAAAAAAAACGAAAATGTAGCACACCATTTTCTGGTTCTGTTAGTTTTCTAACGTCTTACAGGACAATGAAATTTAAAGCAACAGTAAATTTTTCCATATGAGAAATGTTCATGAATAAAACTGTTTTCTTTCCAACATATCATTTGGTGGATATCCTAATGTGCATATCATGTTTGGCAGCAAACGCTACAAAAAATGTGGTGACGTTTCAAACTAAACTCGGACATCACCAAAACAAAGTCTAGTTCTACTGCACTCTTAAGTAGCGGAGATAACGAAATGACAGGCATCGCTAATTTTCTGAATGCAGGTTTTGGATTTAAAACGAGAACTTACCATAGTCATATTTTGCAGTGAAAATCGCGTTATTACTGAAAGAAAGAACTGTGTTTGTTTTCTTTCTGAAAATCGGTAGATCTAATGTTAGAACCCCTTCCACCCGTTAAAATCTTTTTGAAATGTATACATTTGAAAGTATTATAAATAGATAATAACATCATGCTGTACTTTCGGTCTATATATCTATCTATCTATCTATCTATCTATCTATCTATCTATCTATCTATCTATCTATCTATCTATCTATCTATCTATCTATCTATCTATCTATCTATCTATCTATCTATCTATCGAGTGTCTTTGAATGAGTTCACAATAATCAAATGTAGTGTATAAATCTTAAAGTGAACGAGCACTTTGCTAATTCCAATGAATATTTAAATAAATGATGTTTTTCATATTACAACTCTACATTTTTATCAACGTGGGTTCCCACAGACAGACTGACCTACAACAGGAATTATTTATCAAATAAATGTTTACACACGTTCTCACTTGACCAGGATGTGAATCATTCCAATGGAAAACTCCAATCTAATTGTAAAGAAAACTTGGACTTAAATGCCAAGGATACCCAGATGCAATTTCCTACATATCAGGCAATACCTACAAGACAGATTAAATATAAAAGACTGGTACCATATGTACTTGCTTCTAAGTCAGGTCCAACTGCAAATATCATAGGCCCTGATCGGCCATCATACAGTACAATGATTGATCAGGGTCTGCATTGATTATTTAAGTGCTTGCTCTTAACACACTGTATATACACAGATCTGCTGGCACATAGTGCAATTACACATCAGAGTATACATTTTGCTGTTGGCTAAGACTTGTAAGCAAGTATAACACAAAATCAAATGAGATTAATCTTTTAACATGACTTTACTGTTGCAGAGATGGAGATGCTGTGTAAGAACACTGGTTTGTTCAGATAGAATAGTGACAACACGATTTTCAAGATGGCTGAAATAACAGCCATATTCGATCTCAGATCCACACCATCTTTATGTATGACCAGGTAGACATCATAAAGATTCTTGATTGAAGATCTCATGTTAATATAACCATCCACATAGGAGTAGCAATATGATATTTCAAGACAACTACTGAGGCAGCCATATTGGATTTCATATTGGTACCATTTTGATTTACGTCCAGATAGATAGCATGAATAATCTTTAAGTGAAATGATCATCAATTCATCAGAGACTTTTTTAAGATGGCTGCTATGATGGCCATACTGGATATCAGATTGACAACCATCTTTATTTAGCACTAGCCGGACATCATAAGAAGTCTTTTAGTGAAAACCCTAATTTGCCAGCACCAGTGCCATGCTAAAAGAAGTGAAATAAGATTTCCATAATGTCTACCATGAAATTCACATCAAAATGGTACCATTTTCACTTAGGACCAACAAGACATCGTAAATAGTCTTTTCAGTGAAAACCACAAGCTGACAAGACCATCTATTCAGGAGTAGTGGTAGCAAGAAGTTCATCAAATTATAACATTTCCAGAATAATATTATAGCCCAAAAAACATTTACACAGGACCGTCCAATCCAATTTCCCCCCTCTAAACATAGCTAAGTATAACATAAGACATGTTTGCGACTTACAACATGGTCACAGTAAGTGTGAATGACCACAAAACTCAGAATGCATAAGATATTTTAACTTTCACCTTATATACACTGTAATATTGTGACTGTACATCAGAATCGCCCAATGTGACATCATACACTATTGATTTTGCATCAATTAAGAATATTCATGTGACCTTGAATAACAAATGGGAAGCTACATTGTTATTCTGTTTGCTTACAATACAAAAGCTACACCATGAAAAATAACTGTGATGAGGGGATCAATGTACCATGAATTTTGCATTATATTATAAAAATTAATTTAACTTTATATTACACTTTGGAAATCAATTGAACTTTACACCATGGAAATCATCTGAACTTCACCTTACACTTTGGAAATCAATTTAAATTCTTATTACACAATGGAAATCAAGTTGAACTTTCCACTACACCATGGAAATAAATTGAATTGCACATTACAACAATTGAACTTTGCATTACACAATAGAAATCAATTAAACTTCAAATTACACATTGTAGTTCAATTGAACTTTGCATTACACTGTGGAATCAATTGAACTTCATATTACACTATGGAAATCAAATGAACATTACAATACACTATGGAAATCAACTGAACTTTCACCCATTTTCTTTGCACTATGGAAATCAATTGAAATTCTTATTACACAACAGAAATCAAATAGAACTTTGCGTTACACTGTAGAAATCAATAGAACTTTACATTACCTGCCATTTCTTTGCACCTATTAGGTATTTTCATCTTTAACAATGTGATGAAATCACCTTTTTCCGTAGTGTACATTTTAATATGCAAACATTTACTCATGTTCCAGTTTTAGATTGGCATTTAGAGAATTGTATATAGGATAAATATGCCATATTCAAACTTATGTAACCACTACTGTTCAATATTTGGCAGCCATATGTTTTATAGCAACATGTTATTACTCAAGAGGGTGGGGAAATGAACATTCTTATAGTTACTGCAAATCACTGATGCAAATACTGTGCAAGGATATCATAGGAACGTTTAGACCAATCAAATTCAGTGATAACAACATACTGACATATAAACAAAATAAACCATACACACCATAGGTGAAGTATATCAATAGGTTAAAACAAGTCTTGTACCAATTGCTACTTAATTTTAATTAATTTATATACATAATGCAACTATTTATTTTCAAAGAATGGAGATTTCGTAAAACATATTCTTTCCATTGTAAATTATAAAATATCAAATCCCCCATCAAGACAGATGCATGAGGGAAATAGTAAAAGCTTTTATCTGTAAGCTATCTATATTCAGTAGTATTCAATATTAATTAATTATTCGTATCATAAATATAATACCCTATGTCATTGGAACAGCAATATTTTATATAACAGCATTATAAGTATTGGCATAAACAAAGAAATGAAAGATGGAAAGAAGAAAATAAATTTGAAGTGCACTTTGCATTGTGAAATTATTCGTATTCTAGAGACAATCGGTTCCCTGGTATTAAAAATGTGTGGATATATGTTTTATCCAAATTACCATACATACTCACTTATTATGAGTCAATCTGCAAACTGCACTCACATAGATCTGCCATACCATAACACATGGGCAGATTTGAGTATGCAGTAATCTATAGTACAAAACAGCATAGACTCTGATCTGTTCATGCCAAATGCCATTCAGTTGGAGCCAACTTAGACGTTACAATGATTTATCTTATATATGTTTCTTGTTTCATCTTCATGACCTTTATATATAAATTTCTGTATTATGCTTTTTCTTCCAAAGTTATGCACATAATAATTAATGAAATGAAAACATTATTCATGAATGGTTTTAACAGGAACATGCAGAGTGTCCTGATGCAACATAGAGATGCAATCCAGATTGCTTTGAATAACAACAAACTAGTGTATCATCATTTTCAAGAGATCTATATGACATAGCTATCATAATTGCACAAACAAGATACAAATCAGGGATGTCACGTTCAACAGTATTGATGTTTTGATCCAAACAAAGAGTTGTCAGTTATGAGTCAATTAAATATGATGTTATCTCTAGCTATGGCATTACTGTAATAAATTAACACAAGTCATGCGTAGAAAGCTACGTTGGATGTCAAATTGATACAATGGATGGAGAGAGGTATTATAAACGCTGCACTCCACTTCCATAATAAGAACAATTTCACTGGAATAAGACTTTTAGGCACATGCAAAGTACCTGATAACAATAGACTTTGAGAATCTTCTGTACTTTTAATATTTTAATAAGGAAAGATTGGCAATAATTGATATAGAACCTTTCAATGTGAATTGTTCACAAGTCTCCAAAACTGAACCAGAAAGGGGCATAGTTGACCTCAAAAGTGTATTGCTTTCAATACAAGACCATGACCCCGTAATCTAGAGCATTTGGAATACATCTGTCTTTACTATATGTTGCTTCTTTTTCAGCCATATGCAATCAGAAATGATGTGCTCTTTATTTTTACATTAAGTGCAAGTAGGAAGATATAAGGATTTCTGATCAGTTCTTATATGATGTTTCATTTGTACAAGTTGAACTACAGTGAGATTTGGAAGAATCCATATGACTATGAGATGATTATTTGCCACAAAATGGTTAGATAAACTTACTTACTGAACAAATGAAACTTTGTGAGTAAAAAAAAACAATTATGAGCTCTCTGAGAAACATTTTTAAAAATATCCATTTTTGCTCCTATAGATAGGTCTTGCCATCACTATGTATGCAATTCTGGAATCCTTTAATTATTACAAGCTGTCAAAGGTCATCATAATCTTTATCAACCATCTTGAATAAGTACAACCTATCAAAACGTTGTTCATTCCCCTTGCAAATTTGACATAGGTTTGGTCATTTGTTTCTCCAAAATTTCTTAACCTTTATATAGATGCTCAGATACTTACCCATAAACCCTTCAAGATCTATTACTTATGCACTTTGTATTCAGAACCTGCTGTATTGACAGTGAGGTATAGACTTCACAATATTTGCAAAGACGTACACTTTGTAATAATAAGATCCAATGTTCGCTTGGCCATTTCCAGTTTCCTGCATTATCTCAAAGTGAAGAAAGTATTTATCAACTTCTTGTTTCTTGTTACTACTACTACTACTACTACTACTACTACTACTACTACTACTGAGGACTTTGTATAGTGCTTAATCTTCAGAAGATCTAAGCACTTTACAACATTGGAAACACTTATATAATGATAAAATTACAACAAAAAACAAACACCATGAAATTAGAAAACAATACATGTTTAATATATTTAAAGTAAGGAAACAGTATTAGTCTTTAAGTCTGTTATTACAATCGAGATATATGAGTTTATAAAAGTTCTATTGAATTAGATCACTGTGTTTTTGTGTCAAAGTTCAGTGGGCAATTTGTAATATATTGCTGGGTTCTGGTATGCAAATATGGTCATATGCCTCAAGAATCAGAAAATTATCGGTCTATTTGCATTTTCATAAAATCGACACAGTCTGTGTGCTACATTAATGTTTTGAGGTTCATTTGAGTTTATTTCTACAAAATGATATGACATTCATACTCTGAAGGGTGCATTCTAGACTGTTTTGACTGTTGTCTGCTGCCATAAGATGCAGATCTGCATGGTATCTGTGAAATAAAAATAATCCCTTTTGCTTGGCTCACCAATCATTCCACAAATGGTATTAAAATTAGGATACGAGTGGAGCAGCAAGTTGGAGGAGTAGCTTTTGAGCTGCTTGCCATCCAAACGTCTTGTCTTTTGAACCCAAATAGTAATATCAAGCCAAATGGAACCATTATCAAAGCCAGAATATGATGCAGCTTTAGCAATGTGGTGTACAAAGGTTCATCATGACAGTTTAAGTCAAGATTGTCTGCGACAGTCCATGCTTTCACCACTGAATGATGAATTGCTCTGCTAATGACCCAAACAATCTTAGTTTGAGTCTTGGGCATCATAGTTGATTGACTATCCTGCCAGTCAGAAAATCAGTAATGATGCCAAATTTGCAGCATCAAAGATGTAGCGAGAATGTTCTGAGCAAGCTCTATGATGTGCTGAGAAACATTTTTGGCCACTTTAAATAAAAGTGGGACAGATTACTGAACTGTTCCTCACTTTTCATCTAATACCAGGAGTTCAGTATGATTAGCAGTGGAATGTGTTTTGTACCATAGTGACGACAATGTAACTGGTACTTAGCCATACAAAAGGAAAGCACTCTCTGGGTCACAGATATATTCAAAAGGCTTATCGTTAATCACTTTGATTAGCTGTTAACAAATCTGGAATCAATGAAGTATAAAGATTCTTCCTCAATGCTGAGGTGCCTGAAAATTGGAGGATCCTATGCCATTGTACTGAAATACCTGCAAGATGGGGAGGTGTGAGGGGGAGGGGAGATTTTTGTGTAAAGAGTTTCAGCAAAAGAACGTAATTTCCCCTTATAAAAATGAAGAATTATGATGCAGATGTATTTGTTTTAAGTGATGTTGATCTTAATATACATACATAGTAAAACAGTAAATAGTAAAATGTTTGCAAATATAAAAATAGAGATGAAATTTGAGGAATGTAAACATGTATAAATCTGCATAATTGACCATTATCACCAGCAAGAGAAAAGACTAAATTGAGATCATATCCTGTACCTGGATGAACAAATATACAGAAGATGGACAATGCCAAAACATAATACACCCTGTTAAAGGAAGGCTAATGACAAATCTGTACATGTATTGTCTCACCTGTGATAATGTCACTATGGCCATATTAAAACACAACAACTTCATAAGAAAACAACAATGTACCAAACACAACAACAAAAAAAACCCTCCATGTTTTAATCTTGATCTTTGACTCTTGAACCTCTCAACCCCAAGGACGTTCAGTATTTGTTGGCCAAATCTGATTCAGTATCTGAATCCTATATATAAGCTTGTGTCTTAAACACTTAAACCATCTTAACAATGACCTTGACCCAGTACTGATACTTTGTATCCAATAGTAAATAACGTTACTATGTTTGACAACAATTAATCCACATAATCAGAAGATCAAACAACTTGTAATAGCGGTGGCCATATTAGATGCCAGAGCAGCGACCATGTCAATTAGCATGAAACATACCTGCCATAACATGTCATGTCAAGCTAAAACCAAACTGTTTACCCCTCAAAACCACAGACGCAGGCCTATTTAAAAAATCTTGAAAGAAAAGAAGAAAAAACCCACTTTAATATATGCCGATGACTTGTAGCATGCAAAAACAGTAAACTGTTCTGCTTACAGCTCAAGTAAAACTGTCTCTAAGGAGTTTATACAGCTGATTATCATAACGACAATTAAAAGGCAAGGAGTTGATGAGTGCCTTATGCTAATTTGAAAACGAATCCATCCATCCTGTTTTAAGTTTTAGTCCAATCAAAGAGATGCTAGATGCCTTATTAAGAGTAACATTTACTAATTTGTTTGAATGAGAATGTTAAAGGCATCTGTATTAAAGAATATTGACAAGTTTACGAACAGCATCAATGTTTCATTGATGTTGGATTTTACTCCATATATAACATGCAAAACATGATTATTTCAGTTATTTGACTAGTGTTCACCCTGAATATATTGATCGCAACCATATACTTGCTGTCTGAGTACATAATCACCCAATCTTTCTGCAGACTAGAATGGGACGGAAGTAGGACTAGGATCTTACTCGATACCCTATTGGGACACGAACAGTCGCACAAGACTATTATCCCATCACTGGCACACTGGCACACTTGCGTCATGCGTGTTACACCTCTAGCGATCCTTAACCGAAAATGTGATCAAACATCTATAGGCCACGTGGGGGATAGCTTTTCATGGGGGTAGTGTATAGTTTTTCTGTGGACACATAGGGTAGCGAATGGGGAAAAAGCCCTATTGCCGAACGGCTTGCTGTTCAAGTTGTAAAAGCGCTGTTCGACAAGATTACAGATCAATTATCGCATGCGTATACAAGTCAAGCAGAGATGCTGGGACTCGTGTGGATTACGAGTCCGAGATTTATGTCAACACTTCAGTACGGTGTAAAATGGCACTGCCATCTGGATATAAGGTGGACATTTTACTCCATGTATAATTTACCATGTCTGGGTATTTCTCCCAAGGAGGCTCTCTATCATCTAACACATCTCAGACGTGGTTTCATAGTTGTACTTGTGTAATTCTTATCCATAGAGCCACATAAGCCGTCAACTACTGAGACACAGTAGCCATCAAATGTATCCAAAAATTCTCAAAAAGTTTCAAAAATACTCCCAAAAAAGTTCAGAATTGATGTTTACCAGATGCTTTAAATGTTCGTCTTCCTATTCTTCGAATAAAAAATCTCAACAGATCAAGTTATATTCCAAGATGACAAGCTCCTGTAATAAGATACTCCAGGATAGGGTCAGATTATAGTGAAGGCATCTAAAAGCGATTTCGTGAAAATGTTGATTTATAATACGATTTAAAAATAATTAAATCTTGCATCAAAATCTTACGCGTAAATTCGAACAAACAATTTAACAAAATGATGCACACCGAGTTAAACAAGTGATACAGGTTAATATATACTCTAATAAAACAGTAACAAATAAAGTGTGAAAACAACAAGCTTGTAGAATTTAACATAGTTTATTCCCCCTAAGAAACAGTGGAAAAATTAGAAAAAACGTGCTTCGGTTTTAAGAATCAAATCCAAAATTACTCCAACAATAATGCACGAATTAAATTTTAAAAGTCCTACTACTGAAATGTTTTAATGATTTCAAGTGTGAGTCCCAATGAAAAAATCCACGATGGAAGGCGATGACGTATACACTCTCCTGTGCAGTGTTGTATCTACATTTCCTATTAAAAAATAACGCTCCGGTCTTGAAAATCCGAATAAAGGTTTTAAGAAGTGTTTTTGTCCAAGAACTCTGAATGAGCACTCAAATGTTTGCAGAGAAAAGATTTATTCTTTTAAAATCCAAATAATCTAAAGAAAATTAAACATAACTCGAAAACTGACTACAACAGAATAACTTGAAATCAAGTGTAAAAGCTCAACGCTGAGATTATTTATCTAAAGCAAGGTTATATCGTAATCTAAAATGCAGTTCAGGAAATCTCCGAGTTGCAAATTCGAGGGAGTCACGTGATCATGTTTACATTTTAAAAAATGTTGTTTGCTGGATTCCAAATCAAGTTAAAAAAAGGTCTTAGATACAACATTCCTACTATTAGGTTTTCTAAAAACTAATCTCAATTTCTGGAAAACATCATCTCCAGTGAATAAATTTACATTACAATAGCATGTAATGAAGAGAAGAAAAACAAATATGAAAACTAACAAACAAGTAGATTAAATTAAAAATGAATAAAAATTAAATCAGATATACGAAACAACATATTAATAAATGCCATTAAATCGGCATTGACACATAAATCTCCGTCTAATACATTTTAAAGACATGTATAAATTATGCTAAAGCTGTGAAGAAAAATACGTATAAAGATAATTCAGATATCTTTAAAAGTTTCTACATATAAAGTTTGTACCACGAGTTTGTCTTTTCCTGATCCTATCTTGCAAACGTTTATCGATCGCTGTAAACACGTTTTAGTTAAATATTGTCATTACTAATGAAAAAGGTGCTATGCTATTAATTATATTACAGTATACTGCACATAAAAATAAATATTTGAATTGTTTTCTGTTTGCGTTAAACGTTATTATTCTTATACAGAGTTAGTCCGAGTTTTTTTTAACCCTTGCCACCCCAATATGAATGTCCAAATATCAAAAATGGGGTGACAATGGTGAGAGGAAACTCGGACTTATGTTATGTAGGTAAAATTGTCTACTATAATGTTTAATAGTTCCAAAACTCCATCGAAAACATTCCCCTTTGAGAACCTCCGGTGGCTTTCAACACACCTACGCAGTCTTTTGTATAGGTATGTTTAGACGAAACTTCACTGTATGAATGGGACCTTATACATGTATTGCTAATTTGTTCCCCAATACCGGAAAACCATACACTAGACATGTCAGATCATTCATGTACTGATATAATGTATTGAATCCTACATACTGAATAATCAAGCAATATGGACATACCTGTATAAATGTGTTATGCAAATAACCAAATTAATCTATAATATGATCTAGCTAAAATCAAATCTTCACAGTCCTACGTGGTGGAGATCTTACTTTAATCAGATTGGTCTATAATATAATCCTAAAGACATAAACGGAAGAGGCTAGAAACTTATCAATGTATTCAGTGTGAACTACCCTTAGTAAACTATTGAACCATATTAGGATATTGACTTCTGTTTTAGATATTTAAAATATAATTTCAATTAGAACTAAACTGTTTGATACAGATATAAAACTTTACATGATTGGGTTATTATTATTTTTTATTTCACAGCAACTTATATTAATCTTTTTTTTTTATTCATAAAATATTGGTGCAGATTTTTCGTTGTCTTTGTTTTTCAGTCTGTGATGGAGGAAACCAGAAAACGTGGAGAAAACCACAATCTTTGATGTCACTCTCACACATTCTGGAATCAGGAATCAAAGAGAGGACTACAAATGTGTTAAGAGAGCATGTTAGAAATGCAATATGCAGACCCCGGCAAGTTATGGCTTTCATGCTTGGTTGATTTCTGTCGTAGCGATATTGATATGGATGGTAATACACATGAATAATGGTATACAGCCATACTGTTGTGATTAGTAAACTACACCAACGCTATGACGAGTGGTAAGCATTCATATCATTATGGACAAACCGTCACTAAGAGTAGTATGCAATCAAACTGTTGTAAAAATACATGGGTTGCAAGAAGGAGGGTAACAATTCATATAAAAACACCACCAAATGTTGTGCAAAAGTTTATTTATGAAACGGAAATAGAATACAACAGAGGTTAGGTGACACAATTTGCAGGAGGTATGCATAGAGATTAACTGAAATAAATATTTAAGCTGGTTGTTTAAATTTGTTTATGTTTATCTTCGTTTATTAATATAAGTATATAAAGACGCCATGAAATGATGCGCAACATTTATGAAATGGGTAATGGAATACAGTGTGATTGGGTGGATTAGATTTTATTTTACATGGGGTGTGTATATTAATTAACTTTGACGTATTTTAGCTCTGATTGTTGTATTGTTTCTTTTCTTCCTTGCTAATTTGAACCCGAGGATGCTTTATAAAAACAAATGAACAAATATGTGTGCATTTTGAATCATTACAACATTTATTTGTAGTATTTTTCACTGTACAGGTAATTAAGATATAAATATATTGCTCAAAAATTTTCAGCATGAAGTGAAATTCCAGACATAGGAAAGACATTCTTATGTTAAAAGATGAGATTGCTGCCATGTACAAACGAAGTATTCCGGAAATTCAAACAGGAAGGAATTATATCGCGCATTACCTAAATAACGCCCCCAATGTGAAAATAAATTATTTATACTATGTCAAGACATGACAAAGACAAATTACGAAATTCCCCTTGTAATCCAAAATTGTTTGATAAAGTATCCGATATTTTCTTGTCTGGGACAATTTGCATAATGGCTGACATTTACTTATCTTTGACGCAAAACATGAATAATACAAAGATCAGAGTGTAAATTGGAAGTAGATTGAGTGCGTGGTCTGTACTTGCAGTACTTTGAATTACGCCATATAATTCAGTGGATATCTCTTCTCATGCCCCTTGACTACCGTTTCCGAACTGTCAGGCATATGAACCCATATCCTGAAAACTGAGTCTCATAAAACCAATGGTATTTGAAACCACGCTGTTAACATGTGTTCTCTAAGAACTGTATTACGGTATGCGAAATGCACTGAAAAATACAAGTTTTATGTTACATTTATGGATGTCAAAGGTCGAAGTAAATAAAGAAAATGTCCATCCTCTTTCGTTTTGGATCAGAAACCGCCATTTCGAAACTTTTACATCTTTTTCAAATCAATCAGAAACACTGTCCTTGTTTATACAAGGTATGAGGAGACTGATTGTAGAACTATTACAGTAAAGAGAGTGTGAGAGTGTGATTTGGATTTTTTAAAGTGGCTTTAACAATTTTTCAGTCATATCGCTACGATGCATTCAATGTGGCAGTTTATAGTGATGTCTCGCACTGGGGCATCATGCCGCAGACATGTAGGATGATGTCCCACGCAGTCACATTATCCTGACATCAGGTGGACCAGTCCTAACACTAACCTATTGATGCTTAGCGCCAAGCGAGGCAGCAATTAGTACCACTTTTGTAAGTCTTTGGTCTGGCATGGCCAAGGATCGAACCAACGACCCCCCATACCCAAGGCAAACGCTTTAACCACTAGGCCACCGGAGTGGTCATATAGTAAAGAGATTAGGTGCATTTATAGAAACATTATTTTAAAAAATCTTGGTGTATTTATGGAAACATAACAGGAATGTGATTATTAGTTCTATTTATATAAACATTATAGGTGTGAGACTGGGTGTATTTATAGAAACGTTATAGAAAAAAGACTAAGTGTATTTATAGAAACGTTGGAAAGAGACTGAATGTCGTTAGATTAAACATTACAATAGCATATTTTATTAGCAATAATAGCTAAAAATAAACGAATTATTGGGAAGATGAAATAAGTTTTGAACACAAAGTAATTTTGAAATTAAAAGTTTAATACAGTAAATAATAAAGAGCTAATTTCAAAATAAAATAAACGTATGAAGTTATACGATTGATATGTAAAACTCCAGTTAACATATATGAATTATTTTCATTTGCTTATTCTAACATTCTTTCATTGATCGACTTGCGACCTTTTCATATAAAACTATGTTATTCAGTTTTCTGAAGACAATAATAAGATACTGAAAATGTGTCATGGGTTTAAAACACAGCTACTTACAAGTTTAACTTAAGACTGAGCTAAACAGAATTATTGCAGTCTCTAATTACTTTATGGGTATACATGTTAATATCAATTGCAAAAATTGGATGCAGACTATACAGTGTTTACTGAAATGGACTGTTCTAAAAGCCTTTAAAGGACAGTACACAGTCTGTCTGCATGTTTACATCGCCAACTTCCGTTTGCTTTCGAACGCCAATGAGTCGACAGTGTATTATGCCTTGGTGACAATCAGTTTGGTAATTATAAATCAATGAACGAAATTAACAAGGTTTGTGCTTGTTATATCCTTGATGTTTTTCGCATTTAAAATTTGTAGGGGAATATAAACAAACGTGACGGTGGGCCAATATGATAGTAAAATGTAAGGCGATCGCATATTTAAATTATTAAAGTATTTTGCAAACAGATTTGCGATAAGGAATTGTATATACAATAATAAATGATCTCGTAAACATGTCAACAAAAAGTAAAGGCCAAAGGAATACGCTGGATTGTTTAACACTCATAATTTGTTCTCATTGGATCTCTCACACACACACACACACACACACACACACACACACACACACACACACACACATACATACATACATACATGCATCTTTATATGTATCAATCCTCGCACATTTCCAGTACCTTTCATACACTCACAAAGAAACGTGGATAACGAATGCAATTTGATAGGGAATTAAGATTTATGTGTTCAAAAACAATTCGTTATAAAACCAATGAGGTAAAAAAAATTGTAATAAAATAATCTTTTTCATTGCATGGCCACGTCGATCTTATAACTAGCCATCAGAGCCATAAAAGGAAACTCTCCACGATCTCCAGGCTCAATTATGAGAACACGAGAACACGCGTTGTGTTGTTTGGAATAGGTCCGCATGTGATTTTCGATCAGAAAATCATTTTTCAGTCTTATGATTTTTGCAATTTGTAACATAGAGCTCTTCGCTGAGTACAATCCATTTCTTAATTTCGCTTAACTCAAATATCCAGTCCGCGTAATCACACTTCCAGGCAAGCTAAAAGAGCCATGAAAAACAAAAACAATTAACATTATCATGATTGTGCCAATATGAAAGTTGGTTTCAGTTTAAAGGAATTATTCTTGTCACGCGAGTTGCCGTCAATTACGCCATAAAAGATACAACATGGTATGAAAAATTAATTCGCTGATTCCCTGTCCTGAGATCGAATATTCTAGTCTAGTTACTTGAACGTGCATCCATGTTTTTTTCTAACCAGTGGTGACATAATTCACATAACGTATCCACCTGGTTCTCTCTAGAGTTCACTTAATCGATCCTCCAGATCGCAAGTCACTTCCAAGTTAGGATTCCGATGGTATGTTATACAGGACGATTTCACCCCGTCATAAAACAAATCAAATTATTTTGCATTGTATATATTCATATGATATCAGCATTAAAATCAGGTTGTTGCAATTACTCATACTCATATGCACAAATAAAGATAGGGGAGTTAATTTTTTCTCTGACGATATTTGATTAATTTGGACGCTAGTACTGCTAGGTGCCAAAGGTGTAGACGTGGACCATTTTTTTCTACCAACAGCCTATGACGCAGACTCATATCCAAAAATCAACTCCTAAATATTTTCCATTTAATTATCACAAATTGTAAGATTGATGTTATAGTGAAATACATTGTGCAACATCGCTCAATAGAAAAGATAATAGTAAATCTTTCGGTCGATACTAGTTTAGTTAGATGGATGATCAATACATTTTAAATCATATTTTTGTAAATGGAATCAAATTAAATAAATTTTGTTTTAGAAATTAAAAGAAATCGGTAACAATTCAAACTATGTAAGGCAATCTTTGCTAAAATAGTTAGTCGAATATGTTCGAAGAAATATATCGATGCAATTACACACTGTGGACAATATGGGGTGAGGGGCATTTGTTTAAAGTTTTCAATGTATATAAGTTTGTATCGCTGGGTGAATACATTTTATAATTCTTATATTTAAAAAATCGTGACAGGATAGATTCATACAACAGGAGAACAAAAACCAGGTTGTTGAAATTACTCAAACTGTACAAATAATACACAGATAGGGAGCTACGTTTAATTTTTCTCTGAGAATATTCACCTGTTGATTAATTTGGACACAAGAACTGCTAGGTGCCAAGGTGTAGACGTGGACCATTTCTCTACCAGCAGCCTTGGACGTAGACTCATGGCTTGACAGAAACAGCTGTAGCTTCTGACGTAGTCCTCCTTCTCCAGATAGCACAGGCCAAGAACATTTAGCGCTACCTCGCGGTATTCCATATATGGGTCAAATGATTCCTGGGTGGCTATCCTAATCAAGTTATTGAAGGCACCTTGAGCATTTTCTTCATCGCCAAGTTCTCTGTGACATTTGTAGAGCAGGTAGTACATCAATGTATCAGAGTCAACGTAGGCGTCCGAACTTCTCCATTCAGATTCTGGTGCATGGAAGAGTTCATATTTGATAACATCTGGAACAATGCACATCTCCTCCTTGGTATACTTCACATCTAGTGATATACATTGTTGTACATAGTTGTCTCTGCCAAGTCTTGCAATAGCAGCATCAGCATAATCCGCGTCATGTTTTGTGCAGCTGTACTTTTGATCAATGATATTCCGATGATGAAATTTCCTAAATATACCAAACAGAGGCCGTTGTTTTATAGAATACAGAATTTCAATTGCTTTATTTGTTTGTCCAAGTACATGGAGCACACCAGCAAGTTTAACTTTTCCAGACATTCTATCTATGCCACTGTTATTAGATGCAACGAGGAGCAAAGGTCGATACAATTCATACTTCCTTTTATTTGGCATTCCTGTTTTCATGATCATGGCTATGATGACATAAGCAAGTGTAGCTTTCATTGCTTTTGACATACCTTGTGTTAGGAACCTGTGTCTTCTCATATCAGGTAAGTTTCTCAGTAATAGAATTTGGAATACGTATGTCATACTTACATACGAAGCAAGATACTTGCGACAAAAATGGCACACGAGGTTAAACATCTCCATACCACTGCAATACATACTCAGTCTATGGCCCGGTTTCTGCATAATCTGAAGTTGCTGCTGTATGGAGGGAAACGTAAGAACACACCTAGTCCCATGGGAAAGCATATTATTTAGATGATCAGTCAAAAGATCGGCCGTAGATGGATTTATTTTTCCGTCAAAGAGATTGTTTTCCGGGATGAAGTAAGCAGGAAGATTTTGACTCTCTACACAGGATTTCAGAAAACTGAGATCTTCCATTACTCTATCTAACACGTGCATTCGGTCCCAGTCCCTGGTGTGATGAAGTTCTACCTGCCACAGAGCTACAGTTTTCATTGTGTATGACGTTAGTACATCTTGCAAAGCGGGGAACCGTTCTTTCAGATCTTTTGCCATGATTTTAAGTAAAATATAGAAGTGTTTTTGTGTTATGTTGAATAACTGTATAATAGACTTTTCGTGTACAGCGAACGAAATACACCATTCCATGTGATATGAGGGGCTTCCCTTGAACCCCTTGGGTACGACATGACACTCTGACTGTACAATGGCTGTCACGATGGTTTGTGGCGGCCATCCGTTTGTCCCACATCTGTCCATCCAATGAGAAGCTTGAACGGGCCAGTCTTTGAGGGGAAATGCGAATACATTATCAACTAGTTTACCATTGGATAGAACTGGCTGTGATGGCCCTGATATGTGCTGAAACTGCGTACTTAACGGAGAAAGCTGAATCATCACATGCTGTACAAACTGAATAAAGGCTGAACTTGACAAATAGTAGTTTCGTTTTGATTTTGGCCCTTCAGTTAAAATTTTGGCTTGCGTGATAACGTCATGCCATGGACCGTAATGGCCCACTCGTAACCACGTGTAGCCGTGATGGATTTCACTGTCCTCTGTGTAAAGTACTGCATGGTCAGGGCTGGGTGGATTAATATGTTGGCCGCTCACTGTTATAAGCTTCGAAACATACATAATATCGGTATCACCTTGTCCATCTATCGAAGTTCCCTCAGCTTTCCCGCCTGATACTATATTTCCCACATCCTCATTTTCCAATGCGCCCATTACATCCACGTGACTTATATTGTTTATTCTGAAGTCTATCATGTGTCTACTAAATCCCATGGAATCCAGCATTGCAGAAATGAAGACTGAAAGACGATCTGTATTGGCCATCTTAAAACAAGTTTTGAGTCTATTAGGACAAAGGAAGACTGACTGACGAGTGCTTTTTACCTGAACTGTGATATACATAGCTAAATACACATTCGACACCTTTGTTGCGGGGCACCGAAGGGGGGAATGGTTATAGTCAAATAATAATAATAGTAAAAATAATATATATAAAAAAGTCTCAGTATTGAAATAAAACTTTGTTTTAGAGGACACAAACAAAAATTTGTTAGAAAAACATCACAAAATATAATTTTCTTATGTACTATAATCTGAACGTTATTTTCGTCTCCTTGTACACTTGCAGGTGGTCTGATAAATCATTCCTCAACAGTTGTGTTGATACTGATGATCAATCTGTGAGTTTGATATCACCTGTTGATTGAAATGTGCAATTTTGCTGTGTGCACATCATTCCGGAACACACATGGAGACGGTTTGGACACATATTTGGTTAAAATTACAAGTCACAAAATATAAGATTTGACGAGGAATATTGCCAAAGAACCATTCAGCTGTCGGTAGCTCAACACAGTCACGAGAAATTCCGGTAAGAATATAAAAACCACATCGATGGTTGCGGAAAAAATTATCTACCCACTTTTGCATGTTTAAATGAATAAGCTATATCAGTCTCTCAACCGCCACTAATGAAATATCTTTAGATGTATGGGGTTGATTTATCGGCAAAACGTGTAGGGAGTTTTGCTTAAACGACAACTGTACGGATTGGATTAGTTTCAACTAGGAGACGGAGAGAAGAAATAAGAGAATGCAGAACATATACAAAGGATGTAAGTACTTCTAATCTATGTAAAATGCAGATGCATTGAAATGGGCATCTTAATGACATTATTTTTGAATATATATATCTTATTTATTATTTTCAGTGTATTACATCAGAAAAAGACATTTAAAACCCCTATTTAACAGAACTATTCAAGCGGACATTGATGGCGGTGACTCTTTTACATAGAACCTGCAACAATCTTGTCCATTTATAAATTATTCATGGTTCATAACTTGGAAACTGTTAAGATTCCCATCCTAAAAATTATACTTTTGATATATACGCACATGCAAATCCAACAAATTTCCTGGGGCAACCCGGTGTATTGACTTGCCCCTGGCTCATAACATGGACACTGAAAATTCTGTCCCTATAACTATACACTGGTATGCAATGACTATACACGAACATATCAATACCCATTTACAGTATTGAAAACTTTCTCTCCAAAACAGGCCATATTCTTAGCTATATTATCTGGAAGAGTCGTGATCTGATATGTTATGACATTTATCTACTATCTATTTTCCAGTATCTTTTGTGAAAACTGTAAAGGTGACACAGCCCGCATATATTTCGAAGAAAATTTGGAATCAGAGTGTATGGATACTTGTGTTTTATTGTATCCTTCGATGGTATTCTGCTTAGAACGTTTACTGAAACTAGCCTATTAACAAGATAGTATTTTGCAAATGTTTACCAGAACAAGAGTGCATGTTGTTCTTTCTTAAAGGTCAACGATACATATTAAGGTTGCAATTACTTTAACTAAGGATGCTGTTTGTAATTGTGAATTTGATAGAAGCAGTGGTAACTAGTCAACTAACCACTTTCATAGTTCCCATTTGAAACTTAAATGTAAACATTACTGCATTTCTTTGTTGCAAACATTTGAATGAAAAATAAACATAAACCGTAGTATAGTAGAACATCATGACTTGTAACTTGCCGATTTCATGAAATTATCTTCAAGGCCAGATATTGGATCATAGGTCAGTATATCTCAATTTTGTCTAGCATGATCCTATCAGCGAGATCAAAGATATAACCACAGTAAATCTTACGTGTTATTTAGGAATGTTTATTCAAAGTCGGAAAGGTAATTTAATTAAACTTATGTTTAACCCATAACGTTCTAATTTATCATTAATTTTCTTGGTATTTTAGTCATTGTTTTGATCATAGATCAACACTGTTCATTTTTGTGTCAAGGCTCTATCTTTCAAATGCTCAAGAATGATAAGATGAAACTGTGATTAATAATGTCTCATGAACTACGGTCATGTCACATAACAAAATTTTATGATCCAATTTTAAAGGTCAGAGTATCACGTAAGTTGATATTTTGCCCCATTCGCTACCTGATGGGTACCCAAAAACTCCAATGACAAGCTACCCCTCCCCGCCCATCCAACCCATGTTTGGGTAGGGTATCTAATAATGCTAAGAGTCACTTCCATAATATTTGTGCTAGACTGCAACGATTGAGGAGTGAAAAACCTCTGCAGAGAGTGAGGCAAAATTCTAAAGAAATGATCAATATATACACGTTGCTAAGCCTACAGGAATGAATGAGGAAATATTCTATCGTGTTTCTGCTTTGTATTGACTATTTCTACAGTGTTATTTGCATATTGTTCATTTATTGTTGGTGAAAAAGGAAATTACGTAATCCTGCCAAAATATTGGATGATCAGATATATAGCAGAAAAAGTCAACTCGCAGCATCGTTTTAAATGTGGTATACATACTCATAAAAGAGGCCCAAACAATGTTGACCTCAAATGTCCAAAAGCAAGCCTATAGTACTTTAATATGCTGGTCAGTTTGACAGTGACCTTAGAAATAGAAAGAAATAAACTTGGACAGATTTCTTTAGGCAAACAGAACTAAATAGAAACTGCAGAATATCGTGGATAAAAGAGTGCACATCCCCAAAAATGCAGAATAACGCCCACTGTGCCTGACTTTCTTGATAAGGTCAGAGAGGAAAATGCTTCAGAGCAGGCAAATCAGACAGATTCTTTGATGCCATTAAGTGTATGTATGGCGTATCAACTCAGTTTCCTTTACAGAGCACATTTCCTCGCTGAAAGAGAGAGGCAGCGCAAATATATGATGCGAATTCTACTCGCTTTCCACGGGCACAATGTGGTAAAAATTAACGATGGCAAGTTTATATTATTTGATACATTCGGCAGTCGTTTGACTTAATCGATGTTGCTGTCGCGCTGGATGATAACTCATTTGTGGTGATTGAGGCGAACTAGTGTTTGAAAATTGTTTTACTCATCACCACAGAAAGATTTAGCTATATGTGCTCTGAGACAGGCGATGTTATATATTTGGCAGGGATTGATTTACAGTCTAATGTTAGCCACTGAGAGTACGAGTGAGAGAGCTGCAACAAACATATGGCAGTGTTTTCGTTAGTTGGATAAACATCGGAAACTATAGGAAGCTCCATGGAATTTGGACCCAACAAATACAAAACGACCTGCCATTTGGCATACGCAGATATTTCATGAAGTCTTGAAATATTGCATCGGAGTCAAATCTCAATGCTCGTAACTATTCCAACATTGTAGATCTCATCGTGAGGAAAAGTTATAATTTACAGAGAGAAAGAAGACGACCCCCCCCCAATAACGCTTGTTATTGCTCGAACACATTGATGAAATAATTACTAGGTTTAAAGCGATTGCAGTTTCTGATCCTGGAAAAAAAAAATCCCTACAGAGTCTCAAAATTACTGACGGGACCAGCATATTACAGATAAATACAGAATTGTGAAGTCTTTATACCACCATATGTTCAAAAATAGCTGAAAACATAATGTTGAATTTATCAGTACTGTCAGATTTAAATGATCTTGGGTCGAGATTCCTGATTAAGATGGCACTCTTATTCAGGGTAAGGAAACTATATTGATGTAAGGGTCAAATATCAAGGTCACTGACTAAAGGAGAAAAATGGTTTCTGCAGAATGACTTTCGTCCTAGATGGCATGTACCTTCACCAAACTTGGTGTATGATTTGCACTTGGGTAACAGTATAAGCTTTTGATTTTGGGGTAAAAGATAAAGATCATTGTGACTTGATGAAGGAACATGCCTTCCCTTCCACATACTCCATTTTGTCCCGGATCAAGTCCCTTAGTCGGACCTTTTAGATAGTTTGAGCTAAGGTAAGGAAGAAACTATTGAATTTGGGGTGAAAATTAATGTCAATCTTGTACGAATAATACTTTCTGCAAAATGAATTAGTCCTAGACCACATGTCATCATCAAACTTAATGAATTGTTTGCACTCAGGATAAGAAAGAAGTATTTATTTTGTGTAAAGTGTCACGGTGGAATAGAAAACATGGATTTTCTCTGCTATCTAAATTTAAGTTCTAGCTATAACACCAATCCATAGCAGATTCTGTGGATGGATTACACTGAGTCTGCATTTTTTAAATATTGATTTTCAGGTGATAAAGTCCAAAATTGAAGCCAAAGCAACTCAACAATCAACAAGAACAATAATTCCCATACAATAATTTAAGTTGAACGTATGATAATCAGACTTTGTGGGTGGCTTGCATTTGTGGTAAATAATATTGACTTTGAGGTCAAAATATCAAAGGCCAAGATCGCTCCTAACTCTAAAATTATTTTGTTTTACAATTAATTATAAGATCACTGACAGTTAAATCAGAATAATATTGTTTCCTTTTCAGTTACATACAGTATAACTTAATCAAACATTTAAGCTTTTTAATGAGGTCAGAAGT
This sequence comes from Unio pictorum, assembly GCA_030141615.1. Taxonomy (NCBI): domain Eukaryota; kingdom Metazoa; phylum Mollusca; class Bivalvia; order Unionida; family Unionidae; genus Unio; species Unio pictorum. The sequence continues at coordinate 770,774 of JARLTB010000218.1, forward strand.
TCAAATATCAAGGTCACCATAACATATATAGAAACATTTTATGTACACTACGTTTAATGACAAACAACATAACTACAATGAACATGCATTCTCTTGCAACAGTTTTCTAAATGATTTGGTGTTTGGTCAATAAAGATGCATATTGATTATACAATTGAATCTTCAAGTTCACTGACATTTTGGCCAATGGCCTCTAGAGTCTGCTATGATTTTGCTGGTGTCAAAATTACAGAACATATATAATAAATTGATGTGTAATGTTTTTATTCATATTGCTTCTAACTTCTTTTTCTCAGGACCCCACATATTAATGGTATGTTCTATTCAAATGTGTTAATAGTCTTCCTTAAGAATTGTCAAACCAAGTTTTTCAAGTACGACAACAAAACAATTGTTAAGGTATGCATGAATAGATTACTAGATTGTGCAAACATTTGCAAACTAAGACTTTGACTCAATTCAAAATGCTTCAATCTGATTGGTTAATAATTTGACATACTGACATCTGATTGGTCAATGATTTGACATGATGACATCAAAGTGGTCAAAGGTTAGATATCAGACCTTAGAATTCTGAGTTGAGCACAAAAATAGCAATAATAGAATACAATTTAATCAGTTTTCTGAACAGTAAATACAAATATACAATATTATTAGAAACCACTAATTTGCCATTTTCCTTTTTTAAGGTGATACAATAATAAAAGAGTATATCATAATGTTTTTTTTTATTAAAAAAAATCAAATTATAGACAGACTTTATCAACTAGTTAGTATTTATCAAAGCTTAATTCTAATAACTTCATTTTTTATACCTGCAAATTTTATCAAGGATGGGCAAGTCCCCAAGCCTGATCCTCACTCTAGGAGACTGTCAAGGAAAAATTTGAAGAGCTGTTAAATCAAATTAAGTATACTGTAACAAGATGATCAATATATATCAGCAGATATAAAATGAATCAACCCATTATAATTTAAAAGACATGCTCATATTAATGTTCTGATAGTCCTAATCAAAATGATTTCAAAGTCAGTTACATTTGTGCCTACTGTAACAATTTAACATATTTGTTATTAATAATTAGAAAATCTCTGTAAAAGGTAGAATATCTTAATAACTACTTAATCGTTTGAAGAAAATTATCTTGTCAATGTCAGATTAATTTAAAGTCTGGTGTTAGATACCATACGTTGCTTTCAAACAGGCAAACATGATTTTGGGACCTGATATAAAAATCAAAGGTCACAATATTGATCTCACGATGGACACATTTTATATATTCTGAAACTTTAAAGCTTTAAAAATGTCTCTACAATGAAACAAACAATTATTTATAGTTTTACATTAAATAATATCAATGATTTTTCCCCATGAAGTATAGTTTTAGGACTCACAATTAATTTATTTTAATATATATTAAACAGCAAACTCTCACTCAAGAACCTTTATCAATGTTTGAAAAAGAAGACAAATTTTAAAAAGGAAAATAAAGTCGTATGAAAATTAGTTCATGGTGACAGTCATATATATTTTGCATTTAGGTTTTGGTTCTAGGGTTTTTAGTTCTTGTATTTCCTAAACACTTTGATGGAAGTTCTTAACATTTGGGATGAACTGTTATGTAGCTAAGACTATTAATTCTGTGACATACTCACTTGCTCCTCTTGACCTTGGGGTCAAGGTTGCCGGCATAGAAGATGTATATTATGTTTGTGCTTTTATCACCGGTTCAACATTTATTCTCTGACATCGTATATTCAGATTTGTTTCTTTTGGTAAGGGGAGATAACATATAATCAGCATATGTAATGCTTACGTTATCAGTATAAATTATTAATACATATACATGTAGGTAGACAGGCAGAGAGACAGGTAGTCTGACATAGATATATCTTATAAGGTCTGTTTTTTAAAAAAAAATATTACTTCACATCCAAGATGTGTTTAGTACTATACTTTTTCAGAATGTTTATCATTTAAGTAAATTTTAAGGCTTGAAAAATCACTTCAATTTCTCATCTTGACAAATACAGTTGGTTGATTTAATGATGTCAGAAGACATATAAGCAATGTTTACGAATATGGAGTTTCCCTTTAAGACTTTTTATAATGTTAAGATGGTTCTAAATAACAGAGCGAAATGTAATAATGGAATAGGACTTTTACTAAAAGTCTATGTATGATGTCAGGTCGGTCGTAATCAGAGTGGTGCCGATTAAATATCGGTTATGACAGCCAGGTTTGCCAATTTAAAAATCTTATTATTTAAATCCTCCTAATATATCGTTATGGTGTTTTTCCAGAAGACGTCTTATGATGTAGTTGGTCAGAAAAACAAAATGGTGCCGAACGTAAGTCCATTATGGCCGCGACTGTAGCCATTTGAAAGTCTGTTGTGTTTCTGCTACTGACTGTTAAATAGTGATGACAGAGTGTTTTACAAGATGCCTTCGTATGAGGTTCATTTAGCTCTAAATAAAAATGATATGAATCTAATGTATAGAAAGGCCATAACAGTGGTCATCTTGAAGATATTGTTATCACGTTTCCTTAACGGATGGTTGTATTAACATACGGATTTACTAAACAACTTTTTATGATATTTATTTATTTTTAATGGTGCAGTTCAAGATCCAATGTGACTGTCACTGTGGTCATTTTTAAAATCTTGCAGTCATAATTATGAACAAGGTGTCGATCTAATGGCCGAATTGAACCCCACATTGAAAATAGTGAACGGAAAGTCATGGTTTACATCAGAAGATTTCTTACTTTTATCTATTTGGTCCTAATTAAAACTTGTACAATTTTACATCTAATATATCCATTACAGCAACTACTTTGAAAATCTCATTCTCGCTGAAGATTCTCAAAGATGGATTCAATATTCTGCAGTTAAAATCAAATAATATTATTATCTTGAATTCGTATAAATTCTTTTCAGTCAGTTGAGCGTCAGTCCCTTCAAAGGAATCGTGTCTTCTATTCCTATAAGATGATATTGAATGTTGCTTCCTTTCTACAATTAAGAAATAAAAGGAAGCCGTGTTTAACAAATTTTCAAATGGCCCTGTCATTGGTTCAGACCTTTGAAGTTGCAGATATGGTGTCTCAGGTCAATGCCCAGGTCAAATTTCTCGGGCGTTTTGCGGTCTTGACATCCAACCCTCCCAATCCCATGCACAATTGGGCGAAACTTCTTTTGAGATGAGAACCAGCAAAACTGTCGGTATCTTTTATATATCAACGAGGCATATTTTTAGCAAAAAGTCAGCTTGCTTGGGTAGCGGCAATCCTTACAGAGATCCAAAGTCTTAGTGGTATCTGTGCTGGGAATGATTAGCATCGTGTTTTTAGCCCAGTTAGGGCTATACGGTTCTATTTGGCCGAATCTTAAGGAGAAGTAAGATTTGGTGTGTTTTTCCTTCCTCTAAAGAACTCTTCCTGCTGATGTATCGGGATACAATAGGTGTTCCGAATGATAGTCAAACATATACCGTTATACTACTAAAATGTCTTTAAGTGAAATCACTGTAATTCCAAATGCTACTATATATCGAGATTGTCTTTAAATGAATGTTTTAGCACAATCATTCCATCGAATGATTAAATTAAATACTGCACCAATCCTCAACACATACAAAGTCGTCCACGGCGGACAGTATTAAGAATGCCCAATTCTAATTATTAATTTCTCCTATATATAATGCCATTTCCCAATAGAGAAAGTGCAATACGAGGCTTTGAATGAATGACCTTTACATTTTGAAATCACTTTATCAGTACACAAGATTAGCTGACTTACACTGACCAATCAGGAAATAGTATCTGCTTGGCTTTTCACCAGAACTAATTTTCTAGTTGAATAACGTGATATTTTCTTGTACTTATATTACTACTTAACCAAGGAACTTAATAAATACATCAACATCTTCACTAATGCCCAGGTAACATTTCGGGCATTTTGTTGTCTTGAAATCCCAGCCCTCTCAATGCCATGTAGAATTCGGCGAAGCTTCTTTCGATAACCCTTAAAATTGTTTTTTAAAATGGCATTTACGACTCGGTTTCTCTTAGTTATAACCGAGGCATATTTTAGCAATGATCCAAATATCGTCGTTTACGCTCATTTAATTAGAAGGATATTTAGTAGTTTGTGTATTTAATCTATCCCAACTATTTGTTTATTTGCATCTTATGTATTTGCACTTCAATTTTATAAAAGAATACTGTCCTGTTTTGCGAAATCACACGGAAAGACACTGCCGCGAATTCGTTAGCTCACTTCCAAATACACAGGATGTGACGTCATTCGAGACGATTAACGTATACAAGTCATATTCAGTTTGTGCAGCGAAGTGTCAAGTAGAAACAAGATGGTTCAATACGCAGCTCTAAATTGTGTGAATCAAATATACAAGTTAAGTGTCTCTAAATATGCCTTGCAAATTAATCTTTTAGGAAGAAGAACAAAAAATAAGGAACATATTGAATACTTTATTCTTCTTCTATACCACCACTGGGCAGCTCCCGAATTGCACAGAGAACCCATATGAAAGGGTACCTTAAACAATTTAGGAAAATCTTTAAAAGGACTAATAAATTAAAAAAGACTCAAGTACGGAGAAGTACAATTTAAATTTTAAAAAATGTATGGATCCCCACTTGAGCACGGTCGAACTCATTATGATATAAATAGACAATGCGATGAACGACACGTAAAATATACAAGCCGTAAAATCAAAAAATTCTTTTTTTCCCTAAACAAAGATAGTACATCGTACTTCTTTCAAAATTAAAAATCAAATAAATGAATACAAAAATAATTGTGAAAAAATCTTATATATCACATACAAATAGCACCGACATTAATATCATATATGGGGTACAAGTGACTTCTAGCCAAGGTCGACAAAATGAACTAGGGAATAAATTTTGAGATTAGATGAATAAAACCTACTCGAATGATCAACCCTATAGAAGCACTAAGGATACAATACCCCATCACAGTTTAACTACATAAACAGAAATTTTAGAAAGGTGAGAAAAATATATTAAAATAAACACCAAACTACATATCGGGAGTAACATACCAACGCATGAAAATTTTGTTCTTTTGTTTTCGAAAATGGGAACGGGGATCTGTCTGGTGCCCGCCCCCCCCCCCCCCAAAAAAAAGATGTGTAAATAACAGAAGTTCCAGATAGAAGATTATGTTTTTTTTCTCTCACGTTTCTAAAGGAATCTAAAAGGCGAGCTGTATGAGCAATCAAATTAAAGAGAGATGGCTTTATGCTAACTCAACACAACTTTGTGCCAGAGACATTTCGAGCTTGAATGTTTCTCTAAAGACCCAATAGCAGCGCCATTGTCAGAATTGGACGAGTCCTGTTTATCTTTATCCCACGAATTGATCCTGTAAGGTTGGATGTTAATATAATATTCTACTTAGGGAATAATGTTGTTTTTGTAGGGTTAAACGCCATTTTCAGCACACGATAGGCTATACATGGCAGCCAGTATATATTGGTAGAGGAAGAACCAGGGAAACCCCCCAGAAAGAACCGCCGACCCACGAGAAGCTACTGGCAATTGATTTTACATCCTGTATTATGTAGAAAGATATGACACGATAACACATGACCGATTAGTCAGTGAATAATGACTTTGTTTACCAATTCAAATTTCAACCTCAAGTGAATTATCATTTCGTACATCCGCTTGTGCAGTTGGAGATAAGTATATAAGTGGATTCAGCATTCAAATGTATAAATCCAGCTGTCCAAATGAAGACGGTTTCACCATCTAAAGCATAGAGAAGTGTTCTGATTTTAAGTCATGGATGCGGTGTAGTAAGCTACAAATGAATGATGATAAGCTGAATCCATTCGCCCAAAATTAACAGAATCAATTAATATTAGCGACTTTTCCATTACATTTAAACAAACACTTGGAAATCTATGTTATGTTTAATCTCTCTCTCTCTCTCTCTCTCTCTCTCTCTCTCTCTCTCTCTCTCTCTCTCTCTCTCTCTCTCTGCCTAACGAATTAATCTTTTAGGAAGAAAAGAAAAACTTGGAACATATAGAATACTTTCTTCTTCTTCTATTACACCGCTGGGCAGCTCCCGCACTGCACAAAGAACCCATTTGAAAGGGTACCTTAAACAATTATTAAATAAATAAACAAATAAATAAATAAATAAATAAATAAATAAATAAATAAACAAACAAACAAACAAATAAGAGTCTGGAGAAGTACAATTTTTTTTTTTTTATAAATGTATAGACCTCCACTCGAGCACAGTCGAATTCAATATGAAATAAATAGACAGTGCAAAGAACGACACGGAAAAAAATACAAATTATAAAACAATCAGTTTCTTTCCCTCCCCCCATCCTAAACAAAGATAGTACACCGTACTTCGTTCAAAACAAAAAATCACAAAAATGTTTATATTTTTTTTTTTGATTTTAAAACAAAAAAATATCAAATGCCTATAGCACCAACATAAATAGCGTACATGTTATCTCTTGCCAAGGTCGACAAAATGAACTGGGGAATGAATTTTGAGATTATATGAATAAAACCTACTCGGATGATCAACCCAGGAAACACTAAAGATACAATATCCCTCAAAGTTTAACTACATAAACGGAAATTTTAGAAAGAGGAGAAGAATATATATATAAAAAAACACCAAACTACATATCGGGAGGAACACACCAAAGCATGAAAACTTTGTTCCTTTGTTTAAGAAATTGGGGGCTGGGATCAGTATGGTGCCTGCCACACCCACCCCATCAAAACAGATGTGTGAATAATATAAGTTCCAGACAGAAGATTAATTTTTTCACATTCCCAAAGGACCATAAAAGGAGAGCTGTATGGGCTATCAAATTAAAGAGAGAAGGCTTTATGGTAACTCAGCACACCAGGTTGTTGCAGAGACATTTCGAGTTTGAATGTTTCTCTAAAGACCCAAGAGCAGCGCCATTTTTGTCAAAATCTGACGAGTCCTGTTCATCTTTGTCCCACGAATCTATCTTGTAAGGTTGGATGTTAATGGCATATTCTACTTCGGTAATGTTGTTGTTGTTGTTGTTGTTGTAGGATTTAACGTCATTTTTTCCAGCACACGATTGGCTATAAATGGCGGCTAGTATTAATGATGGAGGAAGAACCAGAGAAACCCCTGGAAAACACACCGACCCACGAGAAGCTACTGGCACGCTTTCTCACATACCCCATAGGCCGAATCTGAGACTCGAACCTGCGTAGACAGAGGTGAGATGGCAGTGATCCGTAACGGAGAGCGCTTTAGACCACTCGGCCACTTGGGCTATCTGGCTGATTCTCCAAACTTCTGATTCGGACCATGTGAAATATTATTCAGTTTTGTACAGGATTTAAACGTGAAGTTTAAAATTGTTGTTAAAGATGATTTTCTCATTATGTCCGAACCCAAGTACGTCGAGCTGTTCAAATATGTATTTAAGGTAACAAAAGCCTGTTAGTACATTATTATTTTGCATCGGCAATTTAGTAGAGAAATATTTTTTAAACTTGTCGTTCAACTTTAAATAGTTTGCTTTATTAAGAACTAATAAAATTACGAAAACACTAACAAATAAGAAGAAATAGACTAAACGATGCTGAACTCAGTAGCGACAGTATTTCCCGAGTATGCGTCAATGCTATTTTTTTTTATCGAGTTCAAGTATCATTCATTATTAGGTTGGAGCTCTTTCATATATAAAACTTCACATCATGTTCTTTTTTCCCCCAATTAAAATATATCAAATAATTTTGAAGATCAGAGCAAAAGGGACAGATGTCTCTTCTGTTTCGTTAAGTACAGAAGCTGAGTTGATCAAATGGAAAACTTGAAAAGTTACAAATTTTTTAATTTTAATAAGTTATTAAGTTAAAGAAAGACAACAATAAATAAAGCCTTAACAACCATGTGGCGACATTTCACAATTATTATATATGATCCTTCTACCTGTTCCCTAAGGGACGAGTTCTCCATAATTCATTATCAACAATGCCGGTGTGTACGTCACTTCCGCTATTTGTGAGGGGGGAGGGAAGCGTGTTGTTTTATTCAAGACGGATCGGGATATATGATCGGTTTTTCATAAATTTCTTCGTAACGAGTAAGAATGAAATGTTCAAATTTTCAGAAAGTGACCAATATACACATAGCACATAATATTAAAAAAAATTTAAACGAATTTCATTTTTGCATGTTTGTCCCATTTTAAGTACTACTAAACCAAAGAACTTCATAAATGCATCAACGGACTTGATACATGAATCATCTTTAAACTTCTTTGCCTATTTCCCCCCCCCCCCCCGCCCCCTCTCCGAAAAAGTTGAAATGACGCCTGTCAAGCTTACTCACATAACTACATTAGCCGAATCTTAGAATCGAATCCACGCAGACAGAGGTGAGATGGCGCCCTGAGAGCGCGTTAAACCACTCGGCCACTCGGGGCCCCCTGCATATAAGTAAATTAGTCAAATATATAAATTGATTAAAATAAAATCTCCACATTATTACGTGGTGGAGATCTTACTTTAATCAGATTGATCTATACTATAATCCTAAAGAGTATGGAAGAATGGTCTACACATAAACTCAAGATGCTGAAAAAAAATTCATCAATGTATTCAATGTAAACTACCCTTAGTAACTCTTGAATCATATTAAGATATTGACTTCTGTTTTAGATATTTAAAATATGATTTAAATTAGAACTAAACTGTTTGATTTGGATACAAAACTTTAGATGTTTGGGTTCTGTATTTTATTTCTTCTTGATAGACTGTCATTGCAAGAAACAAAATTGGTCATTCACACATAACCCACTCCCACATACTAAAAGGTGAAGATCCACCAGAGTGCGTCTCTTGCAATGAACCATTCACTGTTAAACACTTTATGACCGAATGTTCCGACCTTCAACCAACAAGTGATAAGTGCTATAATGTACATGACATGAAGTAACTTTTTGATACTATATCTATCACTTGTATTTTAGATTTCCTGAAGGAAGCAAATCTTTATTTTAAACTTTAACTTGTATATCATCGCCTAGTGCATTTTTATCTAATGCAAATACCACCCATTATATTTCAACATCTTTTCATCAACATACACCATTTACATCTCCCGTTGATTGGGAAGCTTCATATTTTACTGTTACCAACAACTTATCATTTTATATTGAACTATTTGTTTTTTTATATCGCTGGTCGATATTAAACCTTTAGTATTTTTAACCATGTTTAAATACAACCTATTGTATGGCGCCTAATAGCCTAAAAGTGCTGGTGCGCCATTAAAAATCAAACATTCAATCAATCAATCAATCAATCTTGATAGAACAACTGATGTTATCTTGAGCAGAGACGCATCAGCTCCATTCGCAAATATCGATCAGTTGATGACGCAAAAACCCTTTTGTGTTCATTAGTATTTTCAAGACTGGACTACTGCAATTCAAATCTGGCTGGTTAGTCTTAATTATCTACTCCAGAAACTTCAACAAGTCCAAAACACAGCTAGCTGCTCGGATCATCCTTAGAATGCCATGATCAGAGCACACTTCACTACTGCTCTGTACCCTACACTGGCTTTTCATTTGATCCAGAATCAAGGATACAATTTGTTCTCTGTGCTACGTTTCACTGACGGACCCCAGTAGAACATACTTACATGGCCAAACCAATGTGTACACACAAGCACGATATTTACGCTCCTCTTGCGACAATGGTATACTCATCATTTCCACTATTAAAACGAAGTCATATGGACAATGTTCTTTTGCATACCAGGGCCAGCAACGTGGAATGAATTGCTCATTGAAATGAGACACAACGACAGTGATCACTTTCAAGAGTGCTCATTAAAACTCACCTTTTTCGACTGCAAGAACTAGCTTAAAGGAGACCAGAAATAAAAAATTTCCTTTTATGTATGTAATTGTCTACAAATTTTAATTAGACTGCAATGTTTATCAATTCAGTATCATAGGCGGATAGTGATTATATTTCGCGAAAGATACCACGATTCCGTAAATTGCCGAGTTTTTCATGGTTTTGATGAGACAGATCACGTGGTCTCGTGAAGCAATACTAGCCATTCCTCGAATACAAACAAAACATGGCAAGCGAGAAAGACAGGAAGATACCAGATTAATGTTTCCTACCATATATATTTTCATCATTTCTTAAAAATGTTTTCTAATTCCATGGTGTTTTGATTTTTGAAATCGTATCAGTATAGATGATATAAAGTGCTTAGAGCTTCTAAACATTATACGCTATACAAAGCCATTATTATTATTATTATTATTATTATTATTATTATTATTATTATTATTATTATTATTATTCTCAAATGTTGGTGCAGTTTTTTGTGTTCTTTCAGTTTGTGATGGAACAAACCGGAAAACGTGGAGAAAACCACTGTCTTTGGATGGAATACCATGTCACTCTCGCTCATGATGGAATAGTAAATCGAACAGACGATCACAAATATGCAAAGAGAACAATGCGATATCCATACCCCGACAAGTTATAGCTTTTGTGCTTGGTAAGGTGTTTTCGTAGCCCTACCGTTGTGGGTGGTAAGATTCATGAAGAATGGTATGCATTCATACTGTTGTGGTTGGTAAACTACAGTGACCACCTTGGCAGTGGTATAAATTCATACCATTATGGCCAAAACGGCATGAAGATTGGTATAATATCAAACTGATGTATAAATACATGGGCTGCGTGAAGAAGGACATCAAACATACCTTATGAGATGGTAATTTATATAAAGACGCCCTGAAAATCTGTGCAAAATGTTACTTCTGAAACGGAAATGGAGTACAGTAGGTGTGTGTGTCTGAGAGAGAGAGAGAGAGAGAGAGAGAGAGAGAGAGAGAGAGAGAGAGAGAGAGAGAGAGAAAGAGAGTGTGTACAGAATGTATCAGTAGAGGTTATACAATCAAATTGTTGTTAAAATACATTGGTTGATAGAAGGAGGGTAACAAACCGTACTGTTAGAGATGGTTTATATTTTTATATTACAATAGGTATGCGTAAAGGGTAAACAATGAGATAAATATTTAAAACTAATTGTTTCAAGTTTTGTCCTTATTCGTTTTCCAATCTAAATGAATAAAGACGCCATGAAAAATTATTCAAAATTCTATTTATGAAATGGACCTAGAATACTGTAGGAGTGGGGAAGTAGATTTTATTTTACATACGGGATGCATATTGTGTAACTATGAGACATATAAACACTGATTGGTGTGGGTCTTTATCTTTTCTTTTTAGCTGATGAGAACTCAAGAGTGCTTTTTAAACAATGTACAAATGGGTTTGCATTTTGAATAATAACATTTTTGTTGCGAGCTGTGACGGTTGCTCTGGTGGGGGTGGGGGGTGGGGTGCTACCAACATATTATTTAAATTATTATAGAAGTCCCAGCCAGGACCGATTTTGTAGGAAGTAAAATTAGTGAAAGAGAGAGGTAAAACTCTTTGCCTCCAATCAGCAATGCCGACAGATAACTGATTTTGTACACAAAAGGTGAAATTCAAATATATAACAATTCAATACAATTATATAGTCAATTCCCCAATCACTCTTCATCCTCTCGACTAAGTGATTGCCTATTGCTTCATTTGATTTATAGTGTGAGGAAGCGTTTCCACCTGTCCTTGTTTTCTACTCATCTGTTATCTCTCCTATCCCGCCAATTCCTTCTCATCTTCTGACCTCCCGCCTAACTTCTTCTCTTTAATTGACTGCACCTTCACCGATTTCTCCTCAGCGACACCTTTTCTGACTAGTCTTCGATTCACATTCGACTTCTCTACTAGTCTTTATTCCTCCCCACTCCTAAAAGCTCGGGACTAAACTTTACCATAAGTCTGTCCAAAAATTGAATCCTGTGAAAACACAAGGACGTTAGCATATTTCCTTAGCCATCTCGTATCACACTAACCAAAAATTAATCATCAAATAAAGAAAGGATACTACACTTTTCGGTCACGCATTCGTGCACATTGAAATATCCATACGTTTTTGTATGGTAAACAAAGTGGTAATCAAAGCACGGTATCAAATGCTTATCATATAGACATCAATAAATGGCGTCACACACATTTCCCGCCAATTTACGACTGGCTTCCTTTAGTTATTACTTTATTTTTCCAGCACGATGTTTGGAAATTACTAAGTTAATGGCTAGTAAATACTAAATTAAACTCGGATTAAAATGGTGACCACACAATTTCTCAAATCAGATTGGATGTCGTTTCTACCCTATTCTATTCAACTTAGCAGACAATGTCCCCGGGCCGTCTGTCAAACGTGGTGAGATTTAGGACGCCAATAAGGATCTTTTGTTCTTGAACAAAGCTTTCAGCGTCCACGTGCGATTTTCACACCCACCTAAGCTGGGTTCTCGTACGTGATGAATTTGAATTATAGTGACACCGGCCATGAGGGTCATTTGTTCACTAGTTTAACCATCGTTTAATTTATATGATGGTTGGTTTCCCATGGGGAAGGAATGGTGCCACATCCAAACGGGAATTTAACTCACAAAGTGCGATTGTTTAGTTTGGTCGTCATGTCATACCACTAAGAAGTGGCTATTGACATGAATGCATGACCCTGGGTGAGTGGGAATAGACCCAACACACAATCAACCCTATCAACCAATCAGGTAGATTGTTACAGGGGTGCAATGGCACCAAAGAATAGCGAGAGAAAAATAGTTTTCTCATGTCGCTATGTTGATGGCTCTGGACGAGGAAAAGGAGGAAAAAGTCCCGGAGGTCGGTCAGCCGATGTCGTAGATGTATGTCGTTTACGCCCTGGAACGCCCTAGCCATACTTATTTCAAATTCAGTCCAGTTTTACTAATGGACAAAATAAAACCAATAATGTGTCAGTCACCTGTGCAACTGAGTCAAATTCAATAAGTTGTAGAATTTTCCTAACGCTTAACATACCAATATTTCTAGTACATAGTGTACATATTATAAGTCCCTAGAAATTTTTAAACTAAAATGTCTATGCGACATATGTAGGTGGGTCACTGTTAGGTTAGAATAGATTGTAAATTTTGGAGCGGTGTTTCAAAATGATCATGTCAGTTTTTCCAATAGAGCTTGTTCGAATAGAGTTCTCGTACCAAATGAGAGCTCAATAAGAATAAATGGCAATGAATATAGCCCTGAAAAGGGCTGGTACTCATCTGGATTATAAGTACCACGCCTGTCCTCCAACTCCACCAAGAAGGCAGCAGTTCTTCCCACCTCCCGGGATATTCTTGGAAAATAAATTCCGTGGCGGGAGGCGATATAGGCTGCTGCGTCAAATAGGTGGTGTAGAGGTCTTTCTTCAAAGGCCTCATAGTAGTGTCTGGTGAGGATTTTGAGGGCGAAATGCCATTGATGGATTCTTGGTGGCGAAGTCTGTAACGACCGGAACCCTATGTAGGTCACCGCTTGTCCTGGGATTGCTCGGTACGTTTACGAAGAGGACCAACTATAGCCGCGGTGTCTAACATTTATTAACCTTTTCTTTGTTGCTTTGACTTATGCAATCGCGGGCAAGGCAACGTGACGCGAGCAAAATAATTATGGAAGACTTCTTGAAGGACATTGATTTAATGATCAAGATGGACAGGGATTTGAATCTCAAGTGTATGTTATCCCACATTTATTACAGTAATTTCCAAATTGAAAGTTTCAGCATTGTATCATTTTGTTTTTGAAAAATATTTCATTTGTTGACTAAAATACTGTCTTGTTTCCACTGATCCCAATTTTAGTCCTTTTCTTTCCTAATCACCTGACATATAAATATGTAACTTTGTGCAATATTATATCATCCAGTTTAAAAATAAAATAAAATCATAGTAGGAATAGATTATGTGCTTCTGAATGATCCATATAAAACAAGGCCACGACATTATTGTGCAGTATTCTCTTTACTGGGTGCGATTGTGGGGAAACCAAATTATTCTTGTCAATGACCATTTTAGGCAGCCACTTTTAAAAATAAAATTCGCGACAGGATAAAGGGAAAAATATGGTCTCGTCTGTTTCAATACTGCCAATTTACCTCCACATTGATTTGTTATGTCATGTACACGTGGTACTGGCATTTGCTTTGTGGCAACATTTGCGAAGTTTTTCTTTCTTATAAGTTAAAGAAAGTATCAGTAGAAAACAATATTTCTTTCGAACATGTTAAGTAATACATTGTCTCTAATGAACAAGATATTCATTATTTTGATTTTGCTTTTAATTAATCATTTATACGGCTCACAGAAATTAACACACTGAAATGTGTTTACTTTAGATGTAAAACAAAAATCAACAACATACATTTGTTTATATTTCTCCACAGTACGAATACGTATTATGTAATTGTAATCAAATTCTCAACTATTTTCCGCACGTATTTCCAGCATGAAGTGAGATTCCAGACTTAAGAATGAAATTTAATGTTAAAGAATGGGATTACAGCCATTTACCAATGCATTATACCTTAACAACAAACATAAAAGGAGTAATACATCTCATAGCACGAAGAACGCCTCTCAGATTAAAAACAAGAAGTTTATTTTACCATGTCTAGACATGAAAAAGACAAATTATGAAATTCCCCTAGTAATCTAAAATCGTTTGTTAAAAGGTATGGTTTTTTCTTGTCTTTGACGATTGACATACTATGTGACATTTGACACAAAACATCAGCAATTCTAAGATCAAAGTGTAAATTAAATTAGAAGTAGATTTAGTGTCTGGTCTGTGCTGACAGTATTTTGAATTAAGCCGTATACCTCAATGGTTCATTCTTCCGATTATCCTAGACTATCATTTCCAAATTTTCAAGCATATGAACCCACATCCCGAAAACTGAGTCTCATAAATTCAAGGATGTGTGAAACCCTACTGTTAATACAATTTCTGTAAGAACTACATTACGGTATGCAAAATGAATTACACTAAAATTACGAGTTTTAAATTCCATCAATGGACGTCAACAGTCCAAGTTAATACAGAAAATGTAATCCGCTATTTTTAGCGTAGCTTTATTGATCAATTCTGCTGTCGTTTAGATCTGAAACGGCCATCTAGAAACTTTTGAATCTTTTCCTATTTCATCAGAAATCCAGTCCTTGTTAATACAAGGTTTGAATAGATTGGGATTATTTATAGAACCATTATAGTAAAGAGACTGGGTGAATTTGGAGAATCATTAATGTGGCGGAACGACGTATTTGGTAGACCCATTACATTTTGTGTTATAGAAATAGTATAGTAAAGAGACTGAGTGCATTTATATAAACAAGATAGAAAAAGACTAAGTGTATTTATAGAAACATAGGAAAGAGACTGAATGTCATTATATTATACATTAAAATAGCATATTTTATTGGCATTTATGCCAAACACAAACAAAGAGAGAATAAATTAATTGTTTAGAAGACAAAACAATTTTCGAAAACAAAAAATATTGAAATTAAATGTTTGAATCAGTAACTAACATAGAGCTAATTTCAAAATGAAAGAAGCGTATAAAATCATACGACTGTTATGTAAAACTGATATTAACATATATGAAATATTTTCCTTTGATTATTTTTGAATTCTTTTATTTATAGACTTGCAACCTTTTCATATAAATAAAAGATATTATGCACATGAAAAGTGTTCGTAATACAATAAGATACAGTTGCAAGTCATGGGCATCAAATGAGCTAGTTATAAGTTCACACCAACACTGAGCTATCTCTAATTACTAAATATGCTACATGCAAATATTCTCAGATATCCTTTAACTGTGGGACTTTTTCAAACAAGGAATGGTATCATAGTTAGACATGCTACACGGTTAGTGTAAGAAATTTATTCAAGAAGGGATAATTTGCTGAGAATATGGTTACTTATCCATTATCTAAAACGCCAAAGACTGGTTTTTCTATCACACCAATTTCCCCATATTAAATTTAGAATATGTATGCGCGAATATTGTTTATGAGCGAAAAACAGTATTTTTTTCCAGCAGATGCTTACCTTCTTACCTTCGAGTTTCTAATCTAATTATAATATTCTCACATCCTCCCTCTTGTTTTCACTCACTCCATCCCTAGATTTTAAAAAATAAAAAGCATCAAGGATATAAAACATTAGACAGTTAACTCCACGTTTCGAATCAAGCGAAAGTCGTTTATTAGTAACACGGTCACCATATTTGCATGTGTGAGTCTATATTTTCAAGAAGCTTTCATGATACACTTCATCAACATTTATAATCTCAATAATTACATAACCTTTACAGAAACATCTGTTTGTAAACACACACTAGAGTTTTCCTACTTATTTCTTCAACTTTGTTTTAGAAATATTAAAACTATAAATGTCAAATATTGGACATATACTGCACAGTGTTTACTCAAATGAATTGTGTCAAAAACAAGTAAATGACAGTGAACTGTCTGTCTCTTTACATAGTGAGCTTCGGCTTGGTTTGGAACACCAAGAATTGACAGTGTTATGGACCCCTTGGTGACAATCAGTTTAGAAATTACTAACTTTTGTGCTTGTTATATCCTTGATATTTTTTGTTTTTAAATCGGTCGGAGGATACAAGTAAACGTGAGAGTGGGTAAATACGATAGTAAAATGTACGCTGATCACAGTTTTAAATCATTAAGTTATTATGTAAACAGATTTCCAATAATTAGTTATATATTCAATCAGAAATGGTCACATAATGATGTAAAAAAAAATTAATGTTGCACGAGGGGTTGTTTTACACTCATATTTTTTTCAATCGGTTCTCTCTCTCTCTCTCTCTCTCTCTCTCTCTCTATATATATATATATATATATATATATATATATATATATATATATATATATATATATGTATGGACTTTTAGTTTACAATATTTAGTGTATATAAGTTCGCATCGCACTGTGAATATGTTTTATAATTCTTATATTTACAAAATTGCGACAGGGTATATTCATACGACATCAGAATTAAAATGAACTTCTTGCAGTTGACTCATGCTGCATTCTATGCACAAATAAAGACAGATAAGTAGCTACGTTTTATCCTCTGACAAGAATCACCTGTTGATTAACTTGGACGCTAGTACTGCTTGGTGCCAAGGTGTAGACGTGGACCATTTCTCTACCAGCAGCCTAGGACGTAGACTCATGGCTCGGAGGAAACAACCGTAGCTTCTGAGGTACTCTTCCTTCTCTAGATAGCACTGGCCAAGGACATTTAGCGATATTTCACGGTATTCTATATATGGGTCACACGGTTCCCGCGTGGCTATCCTAATCAGGTTAATGAAGGCACCTTGAGCATTTTCTTTATCGCTCATTTATGTGTGACACTTGTAAAGCAAGTAGTACCTCAACATATCAGGGTCAACGTAGGCATCCGGACCTATCAATTCAATTTCTGGTACGTGGACGAGTTTACATTTGTAAACATCTGGAACAATGCCCATCTCTTCCTTGGAATACTTCACATCTAATGATATACATTGCTGTGCATATTTGTCTCTGCCAAGTCTTGCAATAGCAGCATCAGCATAATCCCAGTCTTTTTTGTGAAGCTGTTCTTTTGAGCAATGATATTCCGAATATGACATTTCATAGATATACCAAACAGAGGTCATAGTTTTATAGAATACAGTGTTTCAATTGCATTATTTGTTTTCCCAGTGCATGGAGCACCCAGGCAAATTTAACTCTTTCCGCCATCCTATATGTGCCACTGTTATTAGATGCAATGAGATGCAAAGGCCGACATAATTCATGCTTCCTTTTATTAGGCATTCTTTTTTCATGTACTTTGCTATTTTGACATATGCATGTGTGGCTTTCATTATTTTTGAGACACATGTCTTGTCATATCAGGTACGTTTATCAGTGATAGAATATGGAGTGTTTCATAGATACATTCAAAGCAAGATACCTGCTACAAAATTGGCACACGAGGTTAAACATCTCGAAACCACTGCAATACATATCCAATCTAATGCCCGGTTTCTGCATAATCTGAAGTTGCTGCTGTATGAAAGGAAACGTAAGAACACACATAGTCCCCCGGGAAAGCATATTATTTAGAAGACTAGACAATTAGTCTACCGTACGGGACGAAGTAAGCAGGAAGATTTTGACTCTCTACACAGGATTTTAGAAAGGATAGAGCTTCCATTACTCGATCTAACAAGTGCAATCGGTCTCAGTCCCTGGTGTGGTGAAGTTCTACCTGCCACAGAGCTACAGTTTTCATTGTGTACGACGTTAGTACATCTTGCAAATTGGAGAAACTTTCTTTCAGATCTTTTGCCATGATTTTAAGTAAAATATAGAAGTGCTTTTATGTTATGTTGAATAACTGTAAAATAGAATTTTCGTGTAGAGCGAATGAGATACACCATTCCATGTGAGAGGAGGGATTTCCCTTGAACCCCTTGGGTACGATATGACACCCGGACTGTACTATTTCTGTCACGATGGTGGTTTGTGGCGGCCATCCGTTTGTGACATATCTGTCCATCAAATGGGAATCCTGAACGGGCCAATCTGGGTGGGGAAATGCTAATACATTATCAGACTGTAGTCCTCTGAATCGAATCGGATGTGATAGCACTGCTATGTGTTGGAATTGCACACATAACGAAAAACGCTGCATCATCACCTGTTGTATAATCTGAATAAAGGCTAAGCTTGACAAATAGAAGTTTAGTTTTGAATATGGCCCTACCGTTACAATCATAGCTTGCGTGATAATGTTTTCCATTTCATTGTGATGACCCACTCGTAACCACGAGTAGCCGTGATGGACTTCCCTGTCCTCTGTATAAAAAACCGCATGACGAGGACTGGGTGGACTAATATATCGGCTACAGACTCTCATAAACTTTAAAACAGACATATAATCAGTATCACCGTGTCCTACCAGAGATGTTCCCTCAGCTTTCCCGCCTGATACGATATTTCCCACAATGTCGTTTTCCAATACGCCTATTAAATCCACGTTCCTTATATTGTTTATTCTGAAGTTTATCATGTGTCTACTAAATCCCATGGAATCCAGCATTGCAGAAATGAAGACTGAAAGACGATCTGTATTGGCCATCTTAAAACAGGTTTTAAGTATATCAGATCAAGGGAAGACTGACTGACGTATTCTTTTTACCTACACTGTTATATGCATAGCTACAAAACACATTATATAGACAACTGTGTTGCGGCGCACTGAAGGTAGTAGTAGTGATAATAAAAATAATAATATTAAATAGTCTCAGTATAGAAATAACATTTATTGTTTTAGAGGATACAGACAAAAATTTGTTAAGAAAACATCATAAAAACTTTTTCTTATGTACTATAATTGAATTTTATTTTTGTCTCAGTGTGCAAGTGCGGGTAGTCCTATAAATCAATCCCCAAGATTGGTGTTGATACTGATGATCGATATATGAGTCTGATGTCAACTGTTCATTGAAATGTGCAATTTTGCAGCATTCGGATCATTCCGGAACACACCTGCGGACAGTTTGGATACATATCAGTATTTGGTTACAGGCACATGTAGCGCGAAATTCAGAAATGAGTTGCATTTATACCTCCAACATTAACAGTGAAATTCGGAATATCCTCCGCTCTATCAGCGAGTAAAATAAGTGCTTGTTGAGATGTCAAGTAAGTGTTTAAACTCACAATGGCGCGCGCAAAACAGACTGCGAGAAAGTTTACCGGCTTAGACTCAACAATGTAGTAAGAATCACTAAGTTACAAAAATTACAAAAGGAGATATACAATGCAGTTAAGGCTGAAAACATATTATCATAAACCTTATAAATGAGAATTACTTTGATGAAAAGCGAGAAAAAATGGCCGAGGCACGCAAGGTGACCAATGATTTGCAGAAATATTTCCAGATACGAAGAATAGAAACAGAGGAAGGATCCTTCATTGAATATAATTACAAAGAAGGAACACAGTTTTTGGATATGCAGGGGATACAAAGAGGAAACATACCCTTAATGTCAACAATGTTGATAGCTTTAAATATCAATGATCCTGAAATACAGCAAAAGATCTACTCTATCAATACAAATGGGTATAAAGGGTATATAATAAGACCACGAGAGCAATACCTGACTAAGTAATAACCAAATACGGAGAGAAAGTGATAGGAAGGCATAACCACTACTTAAAAGAAACAGACAGGAGAATTAACCCTGACGGACATACCAATGGAGTTACCTTTAGAAGACACCTAAGAAAGGTTTTTGTAAACAATTGGGATAAAAGTGGAAAATCAAGACTCAGAACGGTTCCTGGTTTCTCAATATATAACGGAACCCGGATATTAGAAATAGAAAAAACCCAGACCCATGAATTTTTAAAAGGCTGTATTTACCACAGGAAGTGCAACATATGTGGAGAGACGGGGCATTCACAACACAAATGCCTCAAAACTGCAGAACAAATGGTAGAACCCACAAACATCGTAAACTCAGATACACAACTCCAACACGAGCAAATAACAACTGAAATGCAAATACCCATGCAGACACAGAAACAGCTGCAGAGAAGAGAAACAGCAACAAATGACGAAAAAAGGAAAAAAAGAAACAACGAAACATAAATACTCCGATGATATCCAATAGCCAAGATGAACAGGTGATACAGAGAAAGATACCACAAAAACAACTTGGCGAGAAGAAAAAGGCAAATCTCAAAGAGATAAATGAAACACAGCAACATCAGGAGATAGGGGAGTTACATTTATCGGATATAGCAATTAATATATCTTTAGAAGACGTAGTACAAACGTTCGAGGAAAAATTTGAGATTAAAGTGGTAAAATCAAGATGCGGAACTATCCCTGGTTTCTCAATTTACGATGGAACTAGGATATAAGAAATCGAAAAAACAAGGCTCAGAACAATAAAGGGAGAATTTAACTTAAATGGTTTTGTAACCAAGATATGGTAAGAAGGATAAGAAACCACAAACACCGAAAACTCGGAGACAAATCTCCAAACCAGCAAACAACAACTGACATGCAATTACCCACGCAGAAACAGAACCAGCCGCAGAGAATAGAAACAGAGAAATAAAAGACTAAAAAAGGGAAAAAGATACGACCAATCGCAAATATCAAGGAGATACAGAAAATATCACAACAACAACAAGAGCTAGGGAAGAAATCACATACTTCAAAGGAGAACAATGAGAAAGAAGAATCCGTGAAATATAGTACAACAGAACATATGACAGAAGAACAAATATTCGTCCAAGAAAGAGAAAATAGAAGGAAAGAAAAAAAATAAAAGAAGGGAAGAAGACAAAAAATGATGGAGGCATGCCTACATTACAGAAAATGTCTGGAAGAAGAATCTGGAAAAAATTAATTAAAGATGAAAAAACAAAACAAAAAACAACACATATACATATCTATTTAATTTACAATAAACTTTTTAAGTAAATTTTAAACAAAAATCCCCCAAAAGCCACTTAATTACATTTTTTTAAAATAAAAATACATTTTTCAATCTATAGCATACATAAACACAGTACACTAAGGCTGGAGGGCCTCCCAAAAGTGGTCCGTGAAGATCAGCGGGTGGAGCACCCTCCACAAAGAAAACAAAAGAAATTCAGAATGGTCACATGACAGAGGGTTGTAAGTTACCTATGATATGATTTGATCCGGAATAATATGAACATATCGCCAAAAGAACCATTCAGCCCTCGGTAACTCAACAGCCGGGGAAAATACTGGTAAGTATATAAAATACACACCGAAAGTTGCGTATAGGATTGCAGAATTTTGCAGGTTGTAATGAACTGGCTATACTAGTCCCTCAACCGCCACTAATTAAATATCTTTAGATATATAGGGCTGATTTATCGGCAAAACGTATAGGGAGGTTCGCTTAAAAGACAAATGTACGGATGGGATTAGTTTGATGAAGGAGACGGAGAGAAGAAATAATAGAATGCAAAACATATGCAAATGCTGTAGACAGTTCCAACCTATGGAAATTGCAGATGTATTGATCAGGCATCATTCTTATGGAATTTGTTTTAGATTATATTCTTATTAAGTATTGCCCGTCTATTACATCTAAAAAGGACATTAAAATCACTATTTGACATAACTATTCAAGCGAACATTGCTGGCGGTGATTTCGTTTAACTGTCATGGTGAAGGATAATATGTATATTTATACAAAGATCAGATCTATATATACAGTGCAACCAACGATTGCGTCTGGTTTCTATTGTGCAACGTACACTCTAATTTGTGTTACTGGAAAGAGGAAAATGATGATTTATATCAAGGTAAGTCAGAGTTGCTGTCCATTGACATAATACCGATAGGCATTACAGTATATTTTCAAATTATCACATGAAGGGAAGAAATACATTTTACTTATTGCCAACTTTAGCAAGTTTGCAATACTTAGCAAAAGAGCAAGATCAACACCCGATATCTTCACATAAACTGTACAGCATTATTTTTCTAATTATGAAACATCAAATAATAATAATAATAATAATAATAATAATAATAATAATAATAATAATAATAAAATAATAATAATAATAATAATAATAAAAATAATAATAATAATAATAATAATAATAATAATAATTATAATTATAAGTATAATAATAACAACAAAAATAATAAACAATAATAATAATAAATTAGCATATTTGATTGTAATGCAAATAACATGATATTTGATATTGACATGTTTTTCTTATCGCAATTATTGTATGCATCCCGTCGTCATTCCTTTTACAGTCAAAAGAATTGAAGAAAACATTAATATTATATGAAAATATTTAAGACAATTGGAATATCATCTTAAAAATGTTTCAGCTGGGAATTCTTTTGATTATTGTTGTCATAAAACTAAAATCAGTATTGAAAATAAAATAAATCTCTTGCCAGCATTGTTAATAATACTACTAATGGTAATAATAATGATGGCTTTGTATGGGCCTAATCTTTAGAATCTCTAAGCGCGTTACAACATATATAATTATATGACTTTAAAAAAAACAATAAAAAACCACCATGAAATCAGAAAACATAAACACATGCTGAAAATATTTATGGTAGTAAACATTATTAGGTCCTTAAGTTTGTTCTTGCAGTCGAAAAAGGGACTTTTAAGAGGTCACTGTGTTTTTGTGTCTTATTGGGAATAATGGATATACGATTGTTAGAGGAGGAGCGTAAGTATCGTGCATGTGTGTACACATGGATGAAGGTATGTTCGACAGGATTCCGTTAGTGAAACGTTGCACAGAGAACACATTTTGTGCTTGATTCTGGATCGAACGGATAGCCAGTGTAGGGTACAGAGCAGCGGGGAGGTCTGATCTGATCGTGGAACTCTAAAGGTAATAAAAGCAGCTGTGTTTTGAACTTTTTGAAGTTTCTGGATCATATATTGAGACGAACCAGACATAATTGAGTTACAACAGGCCAGTCTTAAAAATACTAATCAACACATAAAGGTTTTAGTGGCATCAACTGAAAGAGATTTGCGAATGGAGCTGATGCGTCTTAGCGCAAGATGTGCAACCTTGCATATGTTCATGATATGTTGGTGTAATGTGAAAGTACTGTCCAGAGTAACACCTAGGTTTCGTACTCAATGTGTGAAGCTAATGTTTGTGTTGCTGATATTTATTGTTTGAGGTAAAGGATGTGAATGAGAAAGTCTTTTTGTTGCTATCAGAATGGCCTCAGTTTTATCATCATTCATCTGCGGCATGTAACATGTCATCCATGATTTCACATGAGAAATGCGTCTCTATACTCCATGGATGGTAGCATCAACTTCAGTTGAGTGGCTAGATTTGTATATTTGGGTGTCATCAACGTACAATTAGTGAGACACTGGATGATGATCTAGGACAATGGAGAGCAGTTCAGTGAAAAGAATGAAGTAATCAGGTCCAAGAACAGACCTCTGTGGAACACGACAACATAGATTAAGTAGGCTGGAGTGTATTCCATTTGCAGACATGATGTGTGTTCTGTTGACTAAGTAGGACATTAGCCACAGTAAGGCTGTAGTGTGAATGCCAAATACATGCTGGAGACGGGGAAGTAATATATTATGTTCTATTGTGTCAACTGATGCAGATAAATCAAGGAGGGTGATTACTGTAATCTTTTCGCTATCCAAAGCATATATAATTTCAGTACCTACTTTTAGAAGAGTAGTTTCAGTATTGTTGTAAGGGCGATATGCATATTGTACATTGCTAAAAAGACTGTTTGAATTTAGATGAGATACATGTTGGGTTCGAATAAGCTTTTCTCAGACTTGTAATATGAAAGGAAGATTATAAACTGGGCGGTAGTTTTTTAAATCGTTATGGTCGAGTGTTCGTTTCTTCAGCAGAGGCTTGACAATGCCAGTTTTGAAAAATAATGGAAATTCCTCGGACGATAGAGAGAGGTATGAATAGCATCAGCTACTGAAGCCAAGATCCAAGCACTCAGGCAGTGTATCTAAGCACTCAAACAGCAGTGATGCTAGAATTGGATCAAGTTCACATGACTTTAGTGCACTCTTCATCACTAATGTACGGACTGAAACCATAGAGACAGGTTCACATGGATGTCATTCAATTTATACCCAATTTCATGATCAAGCTTTAGTGGTTCTGTACAAATAAGCAGATGAATTATGAGAAACTCGAAGGGAAAAGACGGCCTTCAGAATAATTATTGATATATTTCTGGTTTTCAAAGTTTTACAGCTGAGATAATCTTATAGATGAACACCTACATTTGTATGAATCCTGGCTGCCATAAAGAGTATGAGTTAAAAACTCACAGTGCATATCATGTTTTAAATTTTTTTTTTTATTGTTGTGTCTAACCTTTTTTTAAAAAGAGAAAACAGTATAGCTTTCCCAGAAAAACTTTGTTATAGTCATCAATATAGCAGAAAAGCAAATTGAGAAATATTGATATTCATTTATGAATGCAATATGCAGGTATTATCTTTCTGTTAGAGTTTTGTATTTGTATTATTAGTGTATGTATTCTTATATGACATGCAGTATAATTTGCCTTACAAAATTCCAGTCAACAAAATGATAAAGGACATAATATTCATGTTATTGGCCTGGTTAATTATCTTGCTTTGCAATCCCTACAGCATGTGCATGTGATAAACGTTACGTATGGCAGTTGTAGAATTTGTGATTCCAATTCAGAACCATTTTTGGACAAAAGTTGTTCAGTCTTTACCCATAATAGGTCATTTACTTACATGTTCAGTACAAATATACTAAAGTTGTGATATGGCTCTCTCACATGACAGTGGGGCTGAGTTTAATACAACTGACAGTGCTAATGTTGCTATTACTGGAAGTGCCAGTTATTCATGACAGATGGAGCACCCGCATTGAGACCATTGGTGGATAATATCCAGTCAACCCTGCCATCCTAATGCCTACACATAGAACTGTTAAGCACAGGATAGTCATACATGCTGTCCAATATTCTCTGTTGCAATTCCTTGTTTTGTAACTAGGTGTTACAGTTTTGGCTATTAAGTTGGATAGGAGCACGTATTACTGCTCCACTGTAAAATTTTCAGCTACATGAGTTTGTTTGCAAACATGTTTTGAAAAATAGATTTCCTTTCCTAAATTCTTACTGATGTGTGACAGGGGTCGTGGTCTTAATGATATCTGCATATATTTTTCAATTAAGTTTGTTACCAAATTCAATATAAACTAACGAAATTGATTAAACCGATTTTCACGCATACAGTAATAGGTATTAAAAAAGCTTGGCTGCTTATTATTCAGTGACCTTGATTGGCTGTATGGTTATGCCAATATTGAGATTACAATACATTTAGTGTGCATGTTAGGGACGCTTTTTAGAATTGTTTACCAAATACAAGTTGTATTCCATGCACTCAAAGCCTGAGTAGAACAGGACATGGTATATCGTCATATTTCTCTCAATCAAGGGAAGTATATTGCTCATTATACTGAATAAAACAAGACAAGGAAACAAAATTGCATGAGGGATCTTTTGTTCGCTGATACTTGACATTATGTGTGCCAATAATTAACATTGATATTTTATACAGATTAATAATATTTGTAATCCCCTTTGATTATGAGAGATTAACACATTAAAAGTAACAGTTATTACTTAAAAGTAACAGTTATTACTTAAGGTTGATATAGGGTTATTAACTCTACTGGTTAGAGAACAATCAAGTTTTGGGATGGTTTGTCAGCTATGATTTTGTAATTCCTAATCCTCCTAAACTACTTACAAATGTCCCATTAAATATTACACACATTCATTACATGGTCCTAAATAATAATGGTACCACTAGGACATCAAATATGGCCTAAACAGTGGTCATCTTGAAATCATGCTATAGCAATACCTGCTCGGTGGATTGTATTACCAATATGGGTTTTCCTGAAATACGTCTTAAGGTATCTATCTAGTTGATCCTAAATGAAAATTGGTTCAATTTGATGTCCAATATATTGAAGATTCTGCGATCACTACTCCTCCTGAACAGATAAACTAAACTTATCGACATGGGGATCGCTCCATTAGCCTATTGGTTAGACCGTCCACCTCAGATGCTGGAAGTTGTGGATTCAAACCCTAGTCGAGCAGTCGAGTCATTCCAAAGACTTGTAAAAATTATACTAACAGCTGTCTCTCTTTGCATCCAGCATTATCAGGTTAGTGTTATGACCGGTCGGCCTAGTGTCAGGATAATGTGACTAGGTGGGACACAATACTATATGATTGCCGCATGATGCCCCAGTGCTAGACATCACTAGAAACTGCCATACTGCAAATGTTGTAGCGATATGACTAATAGTGTTTAAAAGATGCGTTCAAAAACCCACATGCACATCAACATGGGGTTATCACTAAAAATTCTTATTATGAATGACCATCTTAAAGCCTTTTGTATTAATGGAAAGTCACATTGACATGGTGTTATCACCAGAAGACTTATTTTGATGTATGTTAAGTTCTCAATAAATATAGAGCTGATATAATTTCCAGTATGACTTATACAGCTGTCATCTTTAAAATCTTGTTATCAATAATTGTTTTTAAGATGGGGTCTTCAATGCTAGACCTTATTTTATGGGGTTTCCTGAAATATATCTGAAGGTATTTAGTAGATCTTAAAATGAAAATGGGTTCAAGTTGATGTCAAATATATTGAAAAAATTCTGCGATCACTACTCCTCCTGAACAGACACAACTTTGAACATGGGAATTGCTTCATTGGCCTATAGGTTAGACCGTCCACCTGTGTTCAAGCCCCAGCATAGTCATACCAAAGGCTTATAAAAATGGTACTAACATCTGCCTCACTTGGCACCCAGCATTAAGAGGTTAGTGTTATGATCTGTCAGCCTAGTGTCAGGATAATGTAACTAAGTGGGACCCGATGCTACATGTCTATGGCATGACGTCCCAGTGCAAGACATCACAATAAACTGCCACACTGCATATGTTGTAGCGATATGATATACGTTTAAAAAATCACATACACATCAACATTTGATTATCACTACAATTATTATTATGATGTATAGAGGGTTGCAAATGAAAATGTGATGAATCTGGTGTATATTATGGCCACCACAATGGCCCTCTTAAAGATCTTTTTATTAATGGAAAGTCACATTGGCATGGTGTTATCACTAGAAGACTTCTTTTGATGGCTGTTAAGTTCTCAATAAATATGGTGCTGATCTAATTTCCGGTATGACTTATACAACTGTAATCTTTAAAATCTTGTTATCAATATAAAATAATACACGGGGTCTTCAATGTAAGACCTTATTATTTCTAGTTGGTCCTTAATCAAAACTGTGCAGATTAATGTCCTATAATTAGCTGCCAATTTGTTCAATTGACAATCTTATTACAACTTGTTAAACAATGTAAAATTGCTATAAGTTTTCTCCAGAAGACTACTTATGATGTCTGATTGGTCTTAAGTCAAAATGGTGCCAGTATGATGGCTCATATGGGCTTTGCAGTGGCCATTTTGCAAATTCTGTTTTTGCAAAACCTCTTGAAGGAAAAGTCATATTCACATGGGATTTTTAATGGAAGACTTTGTATGATGTATAGATGCTCCAAGATGAATGTTGTGTCAGTCTGATTTCCAATATGTCCACATCATATTGAAATTATTATTGCTACTTCTCCTGAATGGAAATATTTTATTAAACATCTTATGATGTCTGATCGGTCCTAATGGTGCCACTCTGACATTCATTGTGATTATCAACCTACCTATCTTCCATATCTCATTATATCTTTTTCTATTAAATGAAGGGTCATATCAACATGGGGTTTTGACTGAAAGATTGCTGATGATGTCTAGTTGGTTTTAAATGAATATTCTAATCCAACATCTAATATGACTGCCACAATGGCCATCTTCAAAATCGTGTCATCACTATTTCTAGTAGACGGCTATTTTCAATCAACATCACGTGTGCATTAGCAAAAGTGCTTCTCGTGATGACTAATTGGTACAAAATAGAAGTCTCAGTCGTATATAAAATTTGGCTACTGTGACATTCATCTTGAAAATCTTGTAACTTTTTTTCTGGCCACAGTGGGATCCATCTCGAAAATCTTGTAACTATTTATTCTCTGGCCACAGTGGGATGCATCTTGAAAGTCTTGTAACTATTTATTATCAGGCCACAGTGCGATCCATATTGAAAATCTTGTAACTATTTACTCTCTGGCCACTGTGGAATCATTTTGAAACTCTTGTTACTGTTTTTTCTCTTAAAAAAACGTTGTATCAACATGTTACCAAGGAATTGTTTCTTATGATGCATTGATGGACCTGAATTAAAATTGAGCTAAGTTAACGTCTAGAATGTCCATCACAGCATCTACTTTGAAAATATTTTTATCACTCAAGAATTCACTCAGCAATATCAAAGTCGGTTCAACACTCTGCACTTGAAAGGAAGATATTATCTGTAAATTCTTGGAAATTGTCTCATCCAGTAGAGTACCAATCCCTTTGAGGGACTCTTGTTTGTATTAGTAACTGGTATATGTATTTCACAGTATTGTATAATTTACTTCATTTAATTCTGACCAATAATATGGTATGGAATATGAGAACGGGAGTAAAGCAAGCTATTCTATCAAGAATGCCTTGAAAGAAAATGTTGCCATTTTCTCAAACTCTGATTACTTACTTCACATTTTATGATGTACTATAATTATATAACACAATGACAAACAAGTTATTATTATGAAATAGGTCATAGTCCATATCATTTTGAGAGTCAAGGTTATTATTGACCATCCTTCCAACAATTTCTGAAGGTGTACACCTAACCTTTTGAGAGTTTAGTTGCAATATAACGAACTATGGATGGGTCCTCTATATACACGGAGGATACTAGCTTGAGGTACTCGAACATCCTCCTCTGGCAATGACTCTCAAGATTTTAGACCTGTCAAACCTGGTATGGTTACGGAAAGAAGTGCTCTTCCTTCAACAGAACGGGGCTGTAGACATGTGGTAAAATTACGTGTCTCCAGCTATCTACTTACGTATTTATCTGGTGACCAGAAAGGTAGAAAGTGTTGGATTATTCTAGAACTTTTGTGTTAAGCTCGCTTTTTGCAGGAGAAATCTTTTAAGATGGAAGCCACAGCCTTTGTCAGAGATATCACAAGGACAAAGGCCAAATGGTCTAAGACGCTTGCTTGTATTGATCACTGACATTTCATAACTGCACGCGTGGGTTCAAGTCTCAGTAAGGTCCATGTATATTTGTGATAAAACTTGAAAATTGCTTCCTGTGGGTCAGTGGGTCATTCTGGTATTTTCTTGTGTTTTCACCATCTATCAAATATACAGGCCGCCGTGCTAACATATCGCATGATGAATAATAGCGTTAAAACCGCACAAAAACACAAAATAACATCAGTCTTAGCGATTGTCCGGACTATATCGATCTCCCGTATGCGTACTGCTTCATAAAATCTTTTCCTCTTAACAAGAAGTTCTTCCGGGTTTGTCTGCACCGGGAGGTTTTCTAGTCTAGCGCTCGGCCGTTCATCCTGCCTTTGCACCTAGAGCCTTTACCTTCATCCTTAATTGTGATCATCTGTTTGCTTAAGTATTTGCTCAATTTGATAATACCTCTGCTGCCCCAACAATCTTTTTATCAGTTGATAAGACTAACCCAGGACATCGGCACGGAGGACGTAACTTCCGTCGCCGTACAGGGCTCACTTTTGCCCAAAGCTTACATATTCTCAATTTTCATTGTTGACTCATCTCAATCGATATGTCTCTATAGACAAGTGTTCATGCAATGTTATAACGTGCATTGTTAAGTCGAACAAAAGCCCCACTTCGGATATATATTTTTCATACTGAATAACTTGTGTTACTTGTATAATAAGGAAACGCGTTATACCAATCCTTAATGTATCAGCTCAACGACTGACTTCTGGCAATTCTGGTCATAAACCAGAATAGCTTATCGGGTGGTATTTTATCTCTCGTCCTTCATTCATCCGTCCGTTAGTAACGATTGTTATTGCTACTCTTCTTGAACTAACTGGAGGATTACCATGAAACTCTGAACACAAATTCATTCCACGATCTAATTGTATCTAATGAAAATGGTGCCAGTCGGATGTCAACTAAGCCCACCAGTGTCCATCTTAAAAGCGCTATTATTGGTCCTCCTTCTGGATTGCTTCTCATATTAACATGGAGTTTTCATTAAAAGTCTTCTGATGTAAAGTGGATTTCAAGTGACACTGATATCGATATTACGTTCAACAAGGCCATCACAGTGGCCATCTTTAAATCTTGTTATTGCTATTCTTTCTGAGGGTAGAGTAATAATGTAATAGTGTTTTAACCATATGGCATATGCTGTCTTGTTACTTCTAGATGCAATGGTAGAAATATGATGTCCAGTGTGGCCCTACGTTAAATCCTTTCTTAGCTACTTCCTCTGAACAGAAAAGAACATGGGAGTTTCGCTTAGACATCTTATGATGTTTAGTTTGTATGACATATGTTAAGATCTTGTTATTGCTATTTCTCTTGACCGAAATGTAGCAATGTAATATGGCTTTCACCAGAAGACGTATGATGTTAAGTTGGTCGTAAATCAAAATGGCGCCGATCTGATATCCGATGTGTCTCACAGAGTGGCCATCTTTAAAATTGTATTACTGACAATTCTCCTGAATGGAAGGTATTACTAGCTAGTGTTTCCACAAGAAAACCTCTTATGATGTATAGTTAGTCCAAAATCAAAATAGTGCCGATTTTCTGTCCAGTATTGCCGCTTATTTGGCAATCTTAAAAGTCTTGTTAATGCTACTTCTCCCGAGTGTGAACTAAAAATGACATATTGTTTTACAAGATGGCTTCTTATGATGTTTTGTTATAAATGAAAATGGTGTGGATCTGCTGTCCAATATGTCAACAACAGAGATCATCTTGGAAATGTTGTTATCCGCCTAACTGGATGGTTATCGCAACATAGTGTATTTACCAAATAAATTCTTGTGATATCTAGTTGGTCATAAAGGTGCCATTCAAAAACCAATATGCATGCCAGATTTGCCATCTTCAAATTCTTCTTATCAGCCATATGAAAATGATGCCGATCGGATGTCTAATATGTGAAAAAATCTTTTTATCGCTACTGATGGTGAACGGAATGTCATACTGACATTAGGTTTACATCAGAAAACGTCTTATCTGCTCATAATCGAAACTGGTACCAAGTTTATATCTAAAATATCCACAACAGCAACTACTTTGAAAATCTCATTATCCCTCAAGAATATCAAAGATAATTTCAACACTGCAGTTAAAACAAAGAATAGCCTTAACTTTGATTCCTATAAATTATTTTTAGCCACTTGAGCATCAGTGTATTCAACGGCCTCTTGTTTTCTTATCCTATAGGGAAGCCCTACTCAACACGCACAAATTTTTAAATGGCCATGTCATTGTTTCAGACCATTGATGTTGCAGAGATGGCGCCTCGTTCACTAATACCCAGATGAAATTTCTCGAGTATGTTGTGGTGGTTGACACCCCATACAGCCCAAAATACATTTGGACAAAGTTTCGTTCGGTAACCCTGAAAATTTCAACGACATTTACGCGTTGGTGTCTTTTATTTTATCAGTGAGTCTTTTTGATAGAAGAAAACAGCATGCTTCGGTAGCTCCACTCCCTACATAGATCCCGAGTCTTGATTGCGATGATCAGTATTATCTTTAATGCCGAGATATTGTTTTAGGTTCTATTTGGCCAATTCTAAAACGAGAAGGAAGGATACGATGTGCTTTCCCCTTCCTATGTTGATAGTCTGATATCGAATATATAAAGGTGAATTTTCATATATATCAAGAAGCCTAAACAGTCGCTTTCGAAAACCAACTTTAATTCATGACGTTTAAAACTTTTGGGACTTTATGGTCAGACCTAACTCATTCATTATTCATCATCATCATCAGTCTCTTGACCTAGTATGGTCTGCCCATTTCCCCCACTTGTCTCGAACATGTGCCAAATCTTGTGTCTCCGCAAACCTTTTCTGGTCCTTACTGTGATGTTGTCAGTACATTTTATTCTCTGTCAACCTCTCCTTCTGCCACCCTGCACGATGCCCTACAGTACAGTTGTGGATAGACTGCTGGATCTAGTGACGTGGTCATACCATTTCAGCTTTTCTTTTTGACAGTGATGAGGAGGTCTTCATAATGGCCTATCTGTACCTGATGGTGTAACGCACTTCTTCATTTGTGGCGTGGTCCATGAAAGAGATGCTAAGGATGATTCTATAGCATCTCATTTCAAGTGTCTGGAGTCTTCGTTGTAATTCTGCTGTCAGGGTCGATGCCTTACATAAAATTGAGATCAATTTTAGACAGATATTCTTGTCTCTCCTCATGGGATTTAGATTTGCTCGTCTTCACTGCCTGCAAGCCAACCAATGTCGTCTGAAAAGCGTAGGTTGGTGATGTTACGCCCTCCAATGCTGCCTATCCCACAGTGGTTTTCCAGGACTTCGCTCATGATGGGTTTTATGTAGATGTTCAAACACGTGGGTGGCAGGAGACAGCCTTGATGTACTCCAACTATTTTCGTAAACCAATACCACACATAACCTTGAACAATTACTGCACTGGTAGCCTTGGCGTACATCTGCTTGATGATTTTGGTCTACTGTTGACCCGTGTTGAACTTCTTCACTGTGGCCCACAAGGCCTCATACCACACTATGTCAAAAGGCTTTTGGAAATCTATGAACACATGATAGATGTGATGTTGATGTTGCGATACTTTTCACACATTATCCAGAGGTTGAAAAATGTGTTCTGTTGTGCTTCTTCCACTCTGGAACCATGCTTGTTTTTCAGCGATTATTTCTTCTGCTTGTGGTTTCAGTCTGTTGAAGATTATCTTCAGCATCACCTTCCTAGCAAGGCTGGTCAAACTGACAGTTCTGTAATTTTGGCACAGCTGGAGATTGGTATTTATGGGGAGTGTTATAGACAGTGACTGGGTCTACTGTGTGAGCCATTCACCCGCCTGCCAGATCTTGTTGCAGACTTTTGTTATTAGCTCTATCACTGATTTCCCCCATTCTTCATAAGTTCAGCAGGGATTTTGTCTACTCCAGCTGTCTTTCCATTCTTCAGTGCTTGGAACTTCAAGCACCTCTGGGTCTCCTGTGAACGGATTGTTGTAGAGTTCTTTACAATACTCAGTTCATCTTTCTGGAATGTCACTTGCTTCTGTAAGGCATTTTCCATTTTCGTGTTGAATGGTACTGACTCTTTAGGGACTATATGGCATATTATAAGGAAAGTCAATATACAGCAGAACTGATTTAATACATTTATTTATTCATTGCTTGGCAGCCTTTATGTGTTGATAGCTACCATAGAATTGCTGTCTGACTACATCATCACTCACTCTCTCTGCGACTAGAGTAGTACGGAAACAGGACTGATATTTTTGTATACCCTATGAAGACACTGATAGCCGCACGAGACACTCACTCCCATAACTGGCACAATCGTGTTACGTGTGTTTGCACCTCTAGTCACCCCTAAAGAAATGATCAAACGTCTATGGACCGCGCGTGAGAAAACTTGTCAAGGGGGTTAGAGGCAAGGACGGGAGTCCGTGGACACACAGGGTAGCAAATGTGGCAAAAGTCGTATTGATGTATTCCTGTTAAATTTGCACAAGCGATGATCTACTAGATTACTGAATAATCATCCCATGCGGGTACAAACCAATCAGGCATGATAAGAAGCTCATTGAGAGTCCTGGATTTATATCAACATTTGAAATATCACTCGTTTGAAATTGCACTGCCGTCCGGATATAAGGTGGATATTCTTCTCCATCTACAATTCACCTAGGCCGAAAAATTAGACCCCCCCCCCCAATCTGTGTTGATACTGACAGACCATATGTGGGTCTGGTGTGAAATTTTCATTAAAATGTGCAATTGTGCTGAATGCATAACTTTCCAGAACAAACCTACGGACACTTTAGACAAGACAGATGGTTATGCTATTCCATGTGGTTTTACAAGTCACCAAACATATGATTTGCTCCGGAGATATAATATACTTGTCACTTAAAAACATTCCGCGGGCGAAAGCTGCACAGCCTCAAAAAATACCGGTAGATGTATAAGATGTACACCGATATGTTCAGCCAAATTTGAATGCAGACCTTGTCCATTCTGAGATGTACCCTCAGCTTTCCCTCCTATTACGATTTTGCCCATACCGTTTCGGCTGAATGCGCCTAGTACATCCATTTGTCGTGTATTGCTTATTCTGAAGACTATCATGTGTCTACTGAATCCCATGGAATCCAGCATTGCAGAAATGAAGATTGAAAGACGATCTGTATTGGCCATCTTAGAACAGGTTTATAATCTATTAGCACAAGGGAAGACTGAAGTGTTGTTTATCTGCAATGTGATATACATAGTTATATAAACATTCGAGTCACCGTCGTTGTGAGGCAACAAAGGGGTACGTTTCTATTGTCAAATGATGAGAAATAATAATAATAATAATAATAATAATAATAATAATGATAATAATTATAATAATAATAATAAAATAATAAAAATGATATATTTTAAGTATTGATAGAAAGAGTTTGTTTTAGAGGATAAAACAAATTATTTTTGTAAAACTTAAGAACATATCGTATTCTTTTATACTATAATTTAAATAGTACTTTCACACCGTGTACACATGTAGCTAGTCCCACAAATCAACTCTCAAAATATGTATTGATACTAATGGGTGATATGTGGGTCTAATGTCATCTTTTGATTAAAATGTACAATTTGATGCCTGCAAATCGTGCAGTTTAGATACTTATCAGTACTTCGTTACAACCATATCTAGCGCAAAATTCAAAATTCCCACATGATAGAGGGTTGTGCTATTCCACGTGGATTTACAGTCGCCATATATAGGATTCCATAGTATGTACTTATCGCCCAACGAACCATTTAGTTTAGGGTATCTTAACAATAAGTAGTAGAAAATATACTCCGATGTGTGCGTACAAGATTGTCTGCATGATTTTGCTGGTTTTAATGAACACAGGATATTGTAATTTAAACCGTCACTCAATATGTATCACTAGATGTATGGGTATGGGGGCTGATTTACCAACAAAATGTGTTGGAAGTTCTGTATCATTACCGTCGTATCTTATCTTCTTGGTTATATATAATGTGGGTTTTGTTTTTGTTTTTTGTACAACGTTGTTGTGTGCACATACTTTAATATACAGACATCATAATTGGTGCTTCATCTCACCTGAAGTAACTTTGCTGTCTGCCAGACAAAGTATTGTTTTGATTCATCGGAAAATACAATGATAAACTATAACAGTGACAATAGAAGGGAACTAAATGGTTAGTCATCGTACCTAAAAATCAAAACTTTAAATCAGGGTTAATTTCTTCGGAGGAGACAAAATATGTCTCACGAATATTTAAACGATGAAATGAACAGCTAGCTTATTAAAGCCGCATGCACGGGAGGGTTCATGGAAATTAACATAACAAGGAATTTTTAACTTGCCAATCATGTTAAAGATAACGGTAGAAGTTAGAAGCGATTACAACCGGTATGGCTGCACGGACATGTGAACCTATTTATCAGAGGACAGTACAGCCAGACACGGCGTTTGGTGGTACACATGGATCGACCGCCCCAGCCCCGCTCTTGAGGGGCCACACATTAGCCCCAAGGTCGTCCTAATAGACATAATCAGTGTTTGCTTTTTTTGGGGGGGGGACAAGACAGATGACCCCCCCATTTGAAAAAACTAGAAAAAGTGTGTTTGTATGTGAGTGTGTCCCCCCTGATGTGTCCTTTTGTGTTTTTTAATATCTGTTTTCTTTAATTTTAATCCTAACGTTAATTTTTTTTCAGATACAGGGTTTGGTTATACCTCTCCATCCACTATGTAACACGTGGATTAAAATTCCACAGTCAATTGACACCTACCAGTCTTGAAATCAGATTTGATGAAACTGGGGCTGAATATGTCATTTTGACCCATAAAAATATGCAAAATAATCATCAGGGAGACTTAAATGCTAAGGAGGAAAATTATGATAAAAGAATGTATGCAACTGGTGTTCAAAACGGCCCAGTCAGGTCAGTAAAATACTACCTCACACGCATTAATCCAAGGGCTGAATCACATTTTCGTCACATTGATAAAAATGCTTTTGAAAATCCCAAATTTTGTCAAACATGGTACACAACAAGATGTGTTGGACACGGACAATTTAGCAGTTTTATGCCAGACATATGCAAACGTGCCCATATATCTGCAAAATATACTGCTCACTCTCTTCGTGCCACAGCCTTGAATGCAATAACAGATGCCAACCTTCCTGCTAGGCACATTATGTCTCTGCCTGACCACTCGAATGAACTATCCTTGAAACAATACACAAGGCCCAGCACTCAACATAAACAACAAATGAGTAACCTTCTTTCAAATGTATGTGCAAATGTAGCATTGTCTGTTCAAGACTCTTCTGCAGTACTATCTCATGCAACTGTAAATGTTCAAATGACCCCAACAAACTCCAGCAGTACGACTCAAGAAAATGTTAAAAAAAACGATACAAACCCAAGTAGTACAAACCAAGTAAATGTTAGTGAATCTGCTCAAAATCCCCTACAAGCACTATCACATAATACAATGAATTCTATGACAGCTCTCAATACACAACCCACCTGT
This sequence comes from Unio pictorum, assembly GCA_030141615.1. NCBI lineage: Eukaryota > Metazoa > Mollusca > Bivalvia > Unionida > Unionidae > Unio > Unio pictorum. Next base: position 808,237 of record JARLTB010000218.1, read on the forward strand.
CATTTCAATAACTGCACGTTCCAGTTTAGTTCAAACTGAAACAAGTATATGCAAACAAATTAAGGAAATGTGTTATTTTCATGTAAAGTGCTTATGTAAACTATCCATACTAACATGTTATTTGCTTTTTAAAAGTAGTAAATACATGAATGTGTCATAGTTTTTCATTACTTTTCTCCACCAGCTACTTGGATTGCAAGTATGTTATTTTCAAGTAAAGTGTCCATGTAAACTATCAATACTAACATGTTATTTGCTTTTTTAAAATAGTAAATACATGAATGTGTCATACAGTTTTTCATTACTTTTCTCTACAAGCTACTTGGAATGCAATTATTATGCTGTATTGTCATTATTATTGCACTACTCAGTATAATTCAAAAGGTGTGTCAACAATAAACACAAATTTCACAAATTAATTTGTCTTTCTGTTTTTAAATCTGTCATTTTGTGTGTCTGTCTGTTCACTTTCTACACTGATGTCACAAATTTGAGGAGAGGAATCAGGTTATGAACCATTGTCACAAAAGAACTCATGGAATAACTAGCGGGATAAAATAAGTACTTAATTATTAAGAACTGTGCGTGTATGTGTATGTTTGAGCCAACAAAACTGATTACATACTTTTTATAACCAAACTGAATACACCTGCATGTATTAGCACAGCCTGTTTATAAAACGAAAATAGGTTTTGAAGAACGAAATCAGATTACTCACTTGTCATAACAGTGATGAATATGCCAAATCACATTAGGTCGATCTTTAAAGATACACATCCTTATAACCATGAGATCGTGACTTTAAATATTGAGCTTCCACTTTAAATACACGTGTAAATTATGATAAAATATTCAAAATGTTCAAATTCCTTCCGTGGGTTCCATTGGATGACGGACTTACAAGCAGGACAATCCCATGATCTATAAATAGCTACGTAACAGAAACCCGAAAAAAGTATTACTACGCACAATTATCATTATTTTTTTATGATGAAAAAAGAAAATAACATAACGATACATTGCAATTTCAATTATAAGTTTAACGTTGTTTTATCTGCGTTCATCGTGGTATAAACTCTCAGTTGCCGACTCAAACAGCTTACATAACAAACTTCGGTCGTTATTTGCTGTGTGATTCGGCAACTGACAGTTTATACCACGATGAACGCAGAAAAAACAACGTTAAACTCTTAAAATATAGTACTGATATTTGCTGTATAACAACACTTGTAACCTTTGACATTCTTATTATAAAATAAAGTGTCAGTGAAAACAATATTACTTTTGAAAATGTTAAATAATGTAATGCTTCTAATGAACAAGGTAGTCACTGCATCGATGTCGTCTTGAAACAGACAGTTTTATTGACACATCTTAACTAATCCATGTAAAGTGGTTCCTTTAGAGATAAAAACATTGTATTTGTGTGTTAATATTTTGTCACTGTGCAAGTGACTATCATGAAATCGTATTCAAATTCTGAAATTCTTTGCTAATGAATTTCTAGCATGAAGTGAAATTTCTGTACGAACGATGTGTATACAGCCGGATTTCCAAAGACTTGGAAGAACCCCAGTTGTAATGCGTATAAAGTCGTTACATTACTGACTAACGCCTCTAAATGCAAACCAAATACAACTATTTCTAGACATGAAACATACAATATATGAAATTCCCCTTGCAACCCTATATCGTTTGATATAATATTCGACATTTTCTTGTCTTGGACAATTGCATAATAGTTGGCATTTACCTGTCTTCGACACAAACATCAATATTACTAAAAACAAAATGTAAATTAGATGTAGATTGAGCACTTGGCCTGTGATGCCTATACTTCTATAAATATTAAAATATTCGAATTACACCCTAGATGTATGTATTTCCCTTGTCAGGTGCTTCTTGACTACCATTTCCAAATAGCTGACATAATAAGAAATATTTGGAAAACTGAGTTTTCACAAACCCAACGGTGTGTGAAACCTTGACACTAACATAGTTTTCTCTAAGATAAGGATTTCAGTATTCCGAATGAATGAAAGTGATAACTATTAGCTTATATTCCATACATGGAGGTAAAATGCAGAAGTAAATACAGAAAATATCCATTTGCGAATTTTAGTGTAGCTTTCTAAATCTTTTTGCGTGCATTTATTTAAATCTTATGAAAATTGACTGAATGTGTTTTAAGAAACATTATAGAACAGAGACTAGTGTATTCATTGTGTTACGTGTTTAGGCTTTAATAAACAGTAAGACAGAAAAGTGCAAACAACAAACTTTGTAAAATTTATCAAATAGTATTTTTTTAAATCCAAACATAATCCAAAAATAGTCTTCGAATTAAATTACAAACGTCCTAGTACAGTATTGAAATATTCTAGTAGAATAAAGTTCGAGTCCTGTTGGAAAATCCAAGATGAAAGACGATGACGTATAACTACAGTATGTATTGTTTATCTACAGTTCTGTGTAGACTCACAAGATTTTACACTTCGGTCTTGGAAATCCGAATAAAAGTTTTATGACTTTTCTTTGTCCAAGGATTTTAAATGAGCACATCAAATATTTCCAGAGATACGAAGTAATCCTTTAAAATCCAAATGACTGGAAGAAAATACTCGAAAAACTGGCTAAAACAGAAAAACTTAATATGCAGTGTAAAAAGCCAAAAACTATTCTAATACGCAGTAAAGAAAAGAAGAAAGAAAAAAAAGGGGGGGGGGGGGACGTGATTCTGTTTATTTCACGTACTCCTTAACATGACCTTCACGAGAAACAGTCATTTTACTTAATACAAATGTTAGTTACTTCTAAGTTCATTAGTCTCATCTTAACCCTGACAAGAACTAATACGTTTAAAATAAAAATTAAACCTGTTTACTAGGCTGACACTAAACCCGAATCAAAGTCAGGATCTATGTCAACATTTGTTGTTTACCAAAGAATAATTCAGGTCACCCGATTTTCGGAAAAAACATCATCTTCAATGAATAAATTTCCATTACAAAAGCATGTAATGGAAAATAAAGCGGACAAACTAACAATTGAATTATATATATAAGAAGAAGAAGAAGATATAAGTAAACCTTCTCCTATAAAAAGAACGATTTATAAACTTTATTTTTACCCTCTATTATGTATACATGAGGTTTAAGAAAAACATAAGTAGTACTATTATGAATTATAGACAGTGTACATTAAATAATACATTTATGCAAACGAGGAAGTGCATCTGCTATTACATTATATTTTCCTTTGATGTGCCTCTTTCCAAAATTATTTTCCTGTCATAATAAACTCCACCTTTGTGGCTTCAATTTGGATATGTAAGAAGTACTCACTTTTTAATATAGCGTTTAACTTTTCAAAAGCCTCCTGACATTTTTCAGTCCAAAGGAACTTGGTTTCCGGACTAAATAAACTTTTCAGGTATTCAGCAATTACAGAAAAAGTTTAACAATACATTAATTGTCAAATTTGCATTGGCGAGTCGGTAACATAATTTCAAAATTGTTGATAAATGCTCTATCTAGGTGTCGTTGTAGATGATGACATCATCGATGTAAGCATCACAATTATCTAGACCAGAGGTGATCACATTCATAAGGCGTTAAAAGGTATTTGGCGACCCTTTCATCCCAAACGGAATTACGTTATATTGGTAATCACGAATGCCGAAATTTCCTTTGTGCTTCCGTTAGTGGAATTTGCCAAAATCCTTTCAGAAGGTCACATTTAGTGACATACTTGGCATTTCCGATTTTATCAGTACAGTCATCTAGTCTTGGTACTGGAAATGAATTTGTCGTTGTCACACTATTCACATTCATATAACCAGTAAACACACGGAGAGTTTTATCTGTTTTGGAATAGATATGCAAGGTCAACTCCACTCCCTTTTACTGTGATCTATAAAATCATTATCCAGAAAATGCTGAAATTGTTTTATAAATATTTCAAATATTCATTTTTGAGGGGGTTCATTCTGTACTGTTGTTGTTTCGCATGTTTAAAATGTACAAATTCAACGTCATGGACAATTGTTCTTCCTTGTATGAACATCTCAAAATAAAGGCTCAAAGTCAATTAATAACTTTTTGAGTTCATTTCTTTCTTGTTCTTGCAAATATGAAAGTTTCTGATCCAGATTATTCGCCATATCGGAATTCCGAAGATTTGGTACTCCCATTTCGGATTAATCCGAAGATATTCCTTCACTTCAATATTGACAAAGTGGGACAGGTACAACTAATTTAGTTGCATGTTTTACCTGGCTATCTCGTTCAATATACTGGTACTCGTATAATTTATTTAGATCCCAGGAGATCTAAAAAGTGTAATTTATTCATTGATTTTCATTTTAATCTTTGTAAGGGTCATAAAATCTAATATGAAGAAAAACTTTAAGCATAAGCAAGAGAGACAGAAATCCATCACCAGATTCAAACGTTCTCTCAATTGTAGTTCAGTTAAACCAAAATTTAACTTTTTACCTGAATTGCAGAATGCCAAATTCAAGCATAATAGGCTGGAGAATTTCAGAATTAAAGTTTGACTTTTAATTGAATTGGACAGATTAAGCAATGCAAAATTGAGTAAAAAATATTTATCAAAGCTTTACTTTTGTTTAAGAAAATATGTTCCTCAAAGGAATTGCCTCTGGTAACCTTCTTGACGCACACATAATGGTCAAGATATATTGGTTACCTGACTTGATGCTAGGTAAGAGACCAACACAATCTACCATAATTCTACTAAATGGTTCGTCAAATGTAGGAATAGGTTGCATATCAGCTTTAGGTATCTTCTGATTGGATTTTACAACTGTTACACAAGTATAAGATCTACAGTATTTGCAAACATCAAATTTGATTTGTGACCAATACATTTAAGTAAAGATCCTGTGATAAGTCTTTATTAATTGCTAAATGTCCAGCCAAAGGCGTTTCATGGTCCAGACTAAGTATTTCATGTATATAAGGTTTTGAAACTACATTATGATCATTCACTGACCGCAGGTACCTCGGGAATACTCCATTGTCTCAAAAGAATTTCATTTTTGATGAAATAACACAGGTACTTCAGAGGCTTCAGTTTCAGCAATCGCTCTTTGAAATAAACAGGAGATCTAAGGATCTTTTTCCTGTATGACGACAAGTGATTGTCGTTTATCACCCTGATTAGAATAAAGAGAATGTGTAGTTAAAAGAGGATAACTGTGATCAATACCGTCTGATTGATCCAAACAGAAAGTGAAAGTGGTACCATTGAAAGCATGACCAACACACGTCAGCTAAAAGAATACCAACCTTATCAAAGTCATTCTCAAGAGTTTTCTTTGCCATAGCTCTGGTAAATGCACAAGATGTCAAGAAATCAGGGATTTCTTGTTTAATTAAATCGACGTTCTGATCCAAGCAGGGTTTGTCAGTTACAAGTGGATTCACCACACCTTTGTCTCAAGCTACGTCTTTGCCTAGTAATACATGAATGCTCTCTACATTTAAAACAGAGACTGTTCCAAATGTCATGGGTCTTGAGACTAAGAGTGATGACAACTTTACAAAATGGATAGTAACATTAACAAAGCCGCACTCAGCTTCCTGAATAAGAACACTCATTAAATGATGATTTTCAGAAAAGCAAAGTAGCTGAAAATAAAAGCATTAGACGCTCCTATGTCCCCTTAAAATGTTAATGGGGGTGAGATTGGCCGAATCATCCATGCGTGATATAGAACCCTTCAATATAAATGGTTCTTAATTCTCCAGAAAATAAAATTAGGCTGGGGATAATTAGATCCAACAAATTTATTTCTTTCAGTGCATGACCGTACCATTGACCTATTAGAGATAAGAGCATTTGAAACAGGTCTGTCTTGATTGTGCTACCTATTTTTCAGTTTGAAGCAATCAGAAATGACATGTCCATTTTCTTGCAATAGCTATACATAAGAAGAGACAAAGATCTAGATTCAAACTTCTCTGAAGTTTGATTTTTAAACTTTGTTCCAGTTTGAGTTTGTAAGGTCTTATATTACCTTAAAAAACTTTTCTGCAAAAAGACTCTTGAGTGAAAGTCTTATTTACAAAAAGAACTTTATGAGTTAAAGAGTACTCATCAGCGGCACGAGCAGCATTTTCCAAGGTTTCAGTTTTGCGCTCGTCATAAGTTTGAATGTCATCATGGACACAGTTCTTAAACTCTTCATGTAATACAAGTTGTTTGAGACTTTCATACTTGTTTTCAACTGTCTTGGCTAAGCATCTTCAAATATCTGCTTTTTTTTCTCTAGCAAATTCGACACGAGTTTGTCCAGTTTCTTTTTTGGTTATTTTTGAATGTTTGCCGATAAGCTTGTCATAACCCATTAGGATGTATTATTTGACCGCATCATAGTCATCATTTTGGTGAACTGACAGTGAATGGTAAATATCACTAGCCTTACCAGTGAGTACACATTGTAAAAATGAATTAAATCCAGTGCTTTCTTGACCATTTCAAATTTTCAGCAACTTTATCACAACCAGATAAATCTTGTTTACTACTATTTCTCTGAAAGGGGGCTCTAATCTAATGTTCTTCGCAAGATCAAAACGAAAATTTGGAGTATGAATGTGGTTTTCACTAGACAGCTGTATTTCTTTCATTCTACATTGATATTCCCTCCAATCGTTCTCCGTTTCCATCCGCATCTTAAACTCTCTCCTTCTAATATTGCATTTGTCGTTCTATTTACTGCATTTGTCTTCCTTTTCTTCATTATCTAACTAAAACTTGCATCTTATTTTTCTTGTACCTGCATTATCTTTATTTACTTTTTCTTCCTGATCTAACTACATTTGCATTTGTTAATTTGGTAACTTCATTTATCTTTCTTTCTCGTTATCTAAAGCTCGAGTTTCCCTAACTCCAATTACATTTTGTACATTACTTTGTTTTTTTTTATACTTTTAGACCAGTATGTGATACAGACTGAATGATCGAAACCAAAGTACTTTTATCAAAAACGTTCTTTTCCACCAAATACTGAACCAAAATATTCCTTTTTTTGTTTCGTTAAAGAAGCTTTCCTTCGGAAAGATCTTACTTTCTCGCCGTTTGAATTAATTCATCTTTTCTGGAATAGTTTAATTATTCCTGGGTGGGTTTTTAAAGAAAGATGTCCAGTGTTGATGACATTTTAGAATAAAGCTCGACGATCTCACTTGAAACTTTTGTAAGGACTAGGGGCATTCAATGTCAAATGTCACAAAGTTTTCTGAAATATTTCAGCCAAAATTCAGATTCTCGCGGACAAGCTACCCAATTCTTCGCTACAAGTTTATTCTCTATTAAACAGTAATACATAACAAGGGAAAACAACAAGCTTTGTATATTTTAACAAATATTTATTCCCTGGTAAAATGTTTGCCAAAATGGAAAAAGAACTTGCAGTTTTAAAAATCAAATCCAAAAATAATCCAAGAATAATATCCACGAATTCAATTACAAAAGTCCTAGTACAGTAAAGAAATATTATAATATATTAAAGTACGAGTCCTGTTGGAAAGCCAAGATGCAAGACGAGACATGTTTATCTACAGTTCATTGTAGAATCACAAGATTTCACATTCCGGTGTGTTGGAAATCCGAATAGAATTTTGATGAACTGTCTTTGTTTAAGGATTGTAATTGAACACCTCAAATATTTCTAGAGATGCTAAGTAATCCTTTAACATCCAAATAAACTGAAGAAAACACTCAAACAACTAGCTACACCATAAGAAAACTTGATATCAAGTGTAAAAAGCCCCAAACTGAGAATATTTCACTAAAACAGATTAAATCGTGTTCTAATAAGCAGTTTCGAATTAGTTACTAAAATGCAGAATCGAGATAAAAAATTAAGGGGGGGGGGATTCACGTGATCAAGTTCATATTACGTACTCCTAACATGTCCCTGACAAGAAGCAATCATTTTACATTTAGAATAAACAGTTGTTTACTTTTTAATTCGCTAGACCCATCTTAACCTTTACAACAACCAATCATTTTAAAATTAAAATTAAACCTGTTGATGTGGCTGACACTAACCCTGGTAAGTTTTGTTGTAATGGTTGTTAAATTACCTATATGAGTACACGTCTTGCATTTAATATAAATCCATAATTGTATTCATAATCACATGAATGTAATTGATGTTATAAAGACAAGAGCGCGGGAAGCGGTTAAGCATCATTCAGCGCTACCAATTTCTATCAGAATGATAATAATATGTCCGTCTGGAAGTGGAAAGACACAATTGTTACTTAATTGGATAATGAGATGGTTAAAATGGGAAAGTTGTATTTCCCAGCTAACACACAACGTTTTCACAATGTTGCTATATGGTTGTGTTTTGTTACGTGGGAAAATAACGTTTTTGCAACGTTGCTAAAACGTTACACATGAAATGAAATTTAATAGTTATCTGATCTAAAAGATATAGTAAAGAAAAAATGGTATGTAATTACATTGATCCTAATACTATGCACAAGAATTAATATAATTATTCCAAAGAAATTATACAACGTATTTACAATGTTGTACCAATGTTGTGGTTAACTTTACATTATTAAGTAGAACACTCATAGTTTTGTAGTTCATCCATTTTCTTTCTTCAAAACCAGTAACTAAAAGGGTGTTGCAATTTTTGTAGAAAAAAAAACATTTTACTCGTCAGCTTTTTTTTATTACAAACATGAGGTACTGCCATTGCCTTAACAATATTTTACGTATCTACAAACCAACGACTAGCTTATCCTGTACCGACCGAATTACAGAGACGAATCTCCTGTTGCCCGCTATTTTGAACCACCAAGGTAAGAACATTAAATAGTTAAATAGTTAACGTATATTCGCATATTTAGTTGCAGAAATTTTTTTTTATTGGTAAAAATCTGCTGATGCAATCAAGCACTTGTAAACTGCTACGAGCTAGGCGCTAGACACTGCCAAGGCCTCAATCGTATTTTCAAACAAAGACAATTGGATGTATCGACCAGCATGTTCTACTTGTGAAAATGACCTAACTGCTTGGCATATTTCTGTGACTTTTATCCGACTCATATTAAGTAAATTATATTGTTACACTCGCACATGTTTGGAACGAAAAATATCGAGGATAGGATCGGTTACCATCATAAAATGCCGTCCGTTAGGCTAGCATTTCGAATTATACGCTTAACTCAAGAGCGTAAGATTTATCATTCTTGACCAAAATTTAAAAAAAACAAATACCAAGTAATTTAAATTTATTTCAATCACAAGTGAAAATAAAATAAATGTATGTTTAGACATATGTATAAATATGCTGATTTATATAGATGTGAAAAAAGAAAATGCATATTTAAGAGTAAATGTTTTGATGATTACAGACATGCGGGTGGGGTGATAAAATGTAGTTGTCAGCTATTAAATTTCATGGATGTAGGTCAAAATATGTATAGAGATGAACATTTACAGGTGTTTTACTACATATACACCATTACATATTTTTTGGCTATTTTAATTAAATCTTAGAGTGAATGTCATTTATGAAGTTAAATGATTCAAGGTGGTTAATTTGTTATATAATTGTTGTCGGTACATTGTGTTGCATACTTGGTGTTGGCAAATTGTTTAAAGTTAGAGCAAACAAATTTGGATGCAAAAACTCATTGCATAAAATCTATATTAAAGCATATTTTGTCATATTATTATTATTATTATTATTATTATTATTATTATTATTATTATTATTTATTTTTTTTTCTGATATACTACTTGAGCTCCTTAGGCGGGTGTAATATGATGGATATTGTCCGCAGAATGATGAAACTATCTACGAACAAAAAGACTCTGGTCAGAGTATAATCTAAAGGAACGTAAAGAGAAAAAAAAGCATTTATAGACCTTGTGATATGCCGAGTTTTGATCAGTAAGTATGACTTGATTTCAATTGTCTATTATTTTTTTTAATTACTCGCCAGAGATTTTTCCATGAATGGATAAGGTACTACATGTTTCTTCACGCATACTGCAATTACATCGATATGAAAGAACCTGAGACCACATTCAAAGTACGTATTTATAAATATTCCATTGATTACTGTTTGCATTTAGAAAACTGCAATGCATTCTTGTTGTGAAACTTATTTTAAAATATTGTTTTGCTCTCGCAGAAGCTTGCTTGAAAAATAATGGCAAAGCGAAAGAAATTGAAATTGAAGAGGCCATATAGGAGACCCTTAAATATGCACCCAATCAAGGTGGAGGGATAATACAACCTTATTACAACGTTGCTGCAACGTTGTAGCAACGTGGAATTGTTATCTGGGTAGTTGCTCCGTCCGTAGATGATCAACGGTGCTACGATCTGTTAAAAGAAAACCGCAAAGTCTTTAGATGAAGCTGGTTATGATGTTATTGGATTCATTACTGATATCGATGAAGAGCCGAGTGTTGATGATATTAATGGAAATATTAATAAATTTATATGATTATGATGATGTAATGCTGGATAAACAATCAGATTCTGCCAGAATATTTTACTGAGGAAGACATAAAAACACCGATATGATTAATGTTACCCAGCGTTATAAACAAAATCCTAAAGTGATCGGGGATAACTGTAATATTCTCGCTGTGCTTAATGGAGTTGATACACACACGTATAAATATTTATCAAACCTGGTGTATCGGTGACATGAATTATAATGTTTATAGAAATTTCTTTTCAAAAGCACAAGCTAGGCCAACTTGTTTTACAACAATAAATTTACAGGACCCTAGATCAAGCTATCGAATCTGTCTTTATAAAATATTTGGATAATAGCAGAAATGAGGATAAATGTCTAATACTAATTCTGTATAGGACTAGGTAAAATATTTGTTATAAAATAATGATTTAATTCATTAGCAGCAGATGGGGGGGGACCTCAAATGAGGCGCCAAAGGGTAAACATCACGCGTATACGTTTAGAATAATACTAAGACACCAGCTAATAACAAAATTAACTAACCTCAAGAAAGGCTGTTGGAGAGAGACCCTCAGCTAGTTAGAAACTTTGGTTCTGTTTTTTGCCTTTATTGTTTCGGTGCTGTAGGAGGTGTTAGTTTAGCAAATAGACGTTTCTAAAATTTGCTCTGTTTGCCCCCTATGCTGCTTGTTCGCTTAATAATCTTATTACAACTGTTCAAACCATGTAAAATTGCTATCAGGTGTCTACAAAAGACTTCTTATGATGCCTGGTTGGTCCTAAGTGAAAATGATGCCAATATGATGGCTCGTGTGGGCTTTACAGTGGCCATTTTGAACATTCTGTGTTTGCTAAACCTCTTGAATGAAAAGTAATATTCACATGGGATTTTTAATGGAAAACTTTCCATGATGTATAGCTACTCCAAGATGAATGTGGTGTCAATATGCTTTTTGATATGTTCACATCATTTTGAAATTATTATTGCTACTTCTCCTGAATGGAAATGTTTAACTAAACATATTATAATGCATAATCGGTACTAATGGTTCATCTCTGACACTCAGTGTAATTATCAACCTATCTATCTTACAAATCTCATTCTATCTTTTTCTATTAAATGAAGGGTCATATCAACATGGGGGTTTCACTGAAAGATTTCTGATGATGTCTAGTTGGTCCAAAATGAATATGCTAATCCAACATCTATTATGACTGCCACAATGGCCATCTTCAAAATCGTGTCATCACTATTTCTTGTTGAAAGCTATTCAAATCAACATTTTGTGTGCTTTAGCAAAAATGCTTCTCATGAGGACTAATTGGTACACAATAGAAGTGTCAATCATGCATAAAATTTGGCTACCGCGACATCCATCGTGAAAATCTTTTAACTGTTTTTTTTCTGGCCACAGTGGGATCCATCTTGAAAATCTTGTAACTATTTATTCTCTGGCTACAGTTGGATGCATCTTGAAAGTCTTGTAACTATTTATTATCAGGCCACAGTGCCACCCATATCGAAAATCTTGTAACTATTTACTCTCTGGCCACTGTGGCATCCATCTTGAAAATCTTGTAATTATTTATTATCTGGTCATTGTGACATTCATCTTGAAAATCGTGTAACCATTTATTCTATGGCCACTGTTGAATCATTTTGAAAATCTTGTTACTGTTGTTTCTCTTTCAAAAAAAAAGAACGTTGTATCAACATGTTACCAAGGAAATGTTTCTTATGATGCATTTATGGACCTGAATTAAAATTGAGCTAAGTTAATATCTAGAATGTCCATCACATCATCTAATTTGAAAATATTGTTAGCACTCAAGAATTCACTAAGCAATATCAAAGTCGGTTCAACACTGCACTAAAAAGGAAGATATTATCTGTAAATTCTTGGCAATTGTCTCATCCAGTAGAGTACCAATCCCTTTGAGGGACTCTTGTTTGTATTACTAACTGGTATATGTATTTCACAGTAACAGTATTGTATAATTTACTTCATTTAATTCTGAACAATAATATGGTATGGAATATGATAGCAGGAGTAAAGCAAGCTATTCTATAAGAATGTCTTGAAAGAAAATGTTGCCATTTTCTCAAACTCGCATTACTTACCTGACATTTTATGAAGTACTATACTTATATAACACAATGACAAACAAGTTATCGGAGCTAGGATATATTATGAACCAGGTCATAGTCCATATCATTTTGAGAGTTAAGGTTACTATTTAGGGTTATGTATATGAGATCTGACAATGACTGTGTTTTAACAAACAAATGATACTTTCTATTTGCATGACTGTTTTCATGGTGTTCTTTATCCATATCCAACTCATTATGGAATTATTACACATTTATATGTATTGTTAAGGAATACATTTATAGATTAAAATATGATAGACTTGTTTTCACGAGGAAATGTATACAGATCCTACAAGTGGTAAAAAGTAATATATATATATATATATATATATATATATATATATATATATATATATATATATATATATATATATTACTTTTTTACCACTTGTAGGATCCGCGTGGTAAACAAGTAATATATATATATATATATATATATATATATATATATATATATATATATATATATATAAACTTTTATCAACAACTTTATGCTCATGTATTTGTTTTCATTTTTCTTGAAAACATATAGACTTGACAATGAAACATGCTACTCCTGTTGACAGTTACTATAAAATGACTATGTTCAATATTCACAGGTATGGTATATATCAGGTGTTATGCAATATGTAGATTAATGAGTGTCAGATTTCAAACAAACAAATGGCACATTCTCCTGTAAGCTGTATAACCAAGTTATGGCTAGTATGTCTTTCATTCTCTGTTAGCTCCATATTTAAATATGAGGATAATACAAATGTAATAATTGTACAAGTTTCTTTCTCATTGGTTGAAACTACCGTTATTTATAACAGAGCCCATGCAAATACTTTTTTCACCAGGTGATTCTGGAATTCTCGGATAAATAGAGTTCAACCACAGAACTGTCTCTTGTCAGATAGTCATTTGATCCTCTTGCAATGGCTAATAGATTAAGAAGTTATCCTTGTTCAAGACATTACTTGCCTCATCACGATATAACCTTCAAGATAATGTTGTGCTGTAAAACACAAACCCAGCCACCCTCACAATCAAACTAAATCAAACCTTTTATTATCTCGCATTCAATGTAACATGCTATATATTTATTTAAATGAAAGAGCAGTAATTTATTATCAGTAATACATTACCAGTCACAACGGCATAGTTTATCTTTACAGAATGGAAATTTCCTTAATACTTATATTAAAAATTGAATTCTTCCATTATATAGACAGTTAAGAACTGGAATGAACAAAGACCCAGTCTGTTCCCTACATCATAGACCAATGCACATTAGCTGCCTTCATTCGTGCATTCAACATCTTGGAGACATTGAATTCTTCATTTTCAACAACCTTTTCTCCTATCAGTATGTGTTTATTGCATCTAAACAGGCAAAAAGGCGAGTACCTATTCCAGGTACAATAAAAAATGCAACACCAATTTAACCACCGGCTCTTTTCCGCTAGTCGGCTTCTTGACGGGATCCCCTGAAGGGGGAAGAATTGAGAAATTAACCTTCGCCTCCGATGAATCTTCCTTCTAACAATTTCCGTAGGTGCACACCTAACCTTTTGAGAGGTCAGTTGCAGTATAACGAACTATGTATGTGTCCTCTGCATAATGAACGGAGGATACTAGCTTCAGTTCCTCGAACATCCTCATCTGGCAATGACTCTCAAGATTTTAGACCTGTCAAACCTGGTGTGGTTAAGGAAAGATGTGCTCTTCCTTCTACAGCACGGGGCTGTAGACATGTGGTCGAATTACGTATTTCCAGCTATCTACCTACGTTTTATCTGGTGACCAGAAAGGTAGAAAGTGTTGGCGTATTCTAGAACTTTTGCGTTAAGCTCGTTTTTTGCAGGAGAAATCTTTTAAGATGGAAGCCACAGCCTTTGTCAGAGATATCACAAGGACAAGGGTCCCGTTAAACCGAATGGTCTAAGACGCTTGCTTGTATTGATCACTGACATCTCATAACTGTACGCGTGGGTTCAAGTCTCAGTAAGGTCTATGTATATTTGTAACAAAACTTGCCAATTGCTTCGTGTTGGTCAGTGGGTCATTCTGGTATTTTCTTGTGTTTTCACCCTCTATCAAATATACAGGCCGCCGTGTTAACATATCGTATTATGAATAAGAGCGTTAAAACCGCACAAAAAAACAACAAAATAACATCAGTCTTAGCGATTGTCCGGACTCCATCGATCTCCCGTATGCGTACTGCTTCATAACATCTTTTCCTCTTCACAATAAATACTTCCGGGTTTGTCTGCACCGGGAGGTTTTCTAGTCTAGCGCTCGACCGTTCATTCTGTCATTGCAACAAGAGCCTTTACCAGAGTAGTGGGAGTAGTCACCTGACCTTAGTGGCTTCTATATGTGGATCTATGGGGAAACGGCGGAGTCTTTTGCCAAACATAATGAGCCTGGAGTTAACTATGGCTCATGATTTCCAATAACTGATGATAAATTTCGTCACCATGAGCTGTTTTGTTTCATTTCCGTTCGACAGAGTAGACGTAGTCATGGTTCGTTCGAAGACGATGTTAACCATATCTTCGCTGTCTACTCGCTAATATCTATATCATCTATGGAACATAAAAGACGTCACTTGAACCTCCCCCAGTGTCTACATCTGGAAAGCAGGCAACAGCAAATGGATCTAGCTCAGAATTATTTAGCATCTGAATGTCAGAACTATCGAGTTGGTAGAGAATTTTGGACTGCATTATGCCAGTAGTCCTCATGCAATCCTCCGAAACCCACTCCTATGTGATCAAGGACGCGTCAAATTTAAGGCTAGGGCTCATTTTGGAAATGTAATGGCCAATTATTCAGAAATCGAGGTCCCGGGAAGAATCTAACCAGCACATAATCAGTTCGGATATGAAGGTACTATTATTATACATAAAGGGGTGCTTCAGGAGTTGTTGTGTGATCTTTACCAACGACAATACATACCACAGGCAACAATGATGCACACGTGCCCAGTCTCCCCTTGCATGAATCTCAGTTCCTGAGCAAACTTGAAAGTGATTATCCTCACAGTCTGTCATATTCATGAGAAGAATAATATTACGGCAAACAGTCTATTAAGAGAGGCAATGCATTCATTACTGATCGGCAGCTTAGTACCAGTTCATAGTATGGCGGTGACCAATGATGGATTTGATTGCGACAAGGTTAAACAATAAGCTCCTCTTTTACTTTTCCCCAGCCCCATATAGCAGTGCCTGGATAGTGCATACCTTCATCCTTAAGTGTGATCGTCTGTTTGCTTACGTATTTGCTCAGTTTGATAATACCTCTGTTGCCCCAACAATCTTTTCATCAGATGATAAGACTAACCCAGGACATTGGCACGGAGGACGTACCTTCGGTCGCCGTACAGGGACTCACTTTTGCCCAAAGTTTACAGGTTCTCCATTTTCATTTTTGACTCATCTCAATCGATATGTCTCCCTAGACAAGTGTGCATGCAATGTTATAACGTGCATTGTTAAGTCTAACAAAAACCCCACTTCGGATATATATTTTTCATACTAAATAATTTGTGTTACTTGTATAATAAGGAAACGCGTTATACCAATCCTTAATGAATCAGCTCAACGACTGACTTCTGGCAATTCTGGTCATAAGCCAGAATAGCTTATGGGGTGGTATTTTATCTCTCGTCCTTCATTCATCCGTCCGTTAGTAACGATTGTTATTGCTACTCTTCCTGAAAGAACAGGAGGATTACCGTGAAACTCTGAACACAAATTCATCTTATGATCTATCTGTATCTAATGAAAATGGTGCCAATCTGATGTCAACTAAGCCAGCCAGTGTCCATCTTAAAATCGCTATTATTAGTCATCCTTCTGGAATGATTGTCATATTAACATGGAGTTTTCACTAAAAGACTTCTGATGTAAAGTCGATTTTAAGTGACACTGATATCGATATTACGTTCAACAAGGCCATCACAGTGGCCATCTTTAAATCTTGTTATTGCTATTCTTCCTGAGGGTAGAGTAATAATGTAATAGTGTTATAACCATATGCCATATACTGTCTTGTTACTTCTACATGCAATGGTGGAAATATGATGTCTGTCCAGTGTGGCCCTACTTTAAATCCTTTTTAGCTACTTCCTCTGAACAGAAAAGAACATGGGAGATTCGCTTTAAGACATATTATGATGTTTAGTTGGTACAATATGACAGAATACACACATCGTTAAAATTTAGTTATTGCTATTTCTCTTGACCGAAATGTAGCAATGTAATACGGCTTTCATCAGAAGACGTCTTATGATGTCAAGTTGGTCGTAAATCAAAATGGTGCCGATCTGATATCCGATGTGTCTCACAGAGTGGCCATCCTTAAAATTGTATTACTGACAATTATCCTGAATGGAAGGTATTACTGGCTAGTGTTTCCACAAGAAAACCTCTTATGATGTATAGTTAGTCAAAAATCAATATGGTGCTGATTTTCAGTCCAGTATTGCTGCTAATTTTTCAATCTTAAAAGTCTTCTAAATGCTACTTCTCCCGAGTGTGAACTAAAAATGACATATTGTTTTACCAGATGGATTCTTATGATGTTTTGTTTTATATGAAAATGGTGTGGATCTGCTGTCCAATATGTCAACAATAGAGGTCATCTTGGAAATGTTGTTATCCGCCTAACTGGATGGTTATCGCAACATAGTGTATTTACCAAATAACTTCTTGTGATATCTAGTTGGTCATAAAGGTGCCATTCAAAAACCAATATGCAAAGCACATTTGCCATCTTCAAATTCTAGTTATCAGCCATATGAAAATGGTGCCGATCGGATGTCTAATATGTCAAAAAATCTTTTTATCGGTACTCATTGTAAACGGAAAGTCATACTGACGTTAGCTTTACATGAGAAAACGTTTTATCTGCTTCTAATCGAAACTGGTACCAAGTTTATATCTAAAATATCCACAACAGCAACTACTTTGAAAATCTCATTATCCCTCAAGAGTATCAAAGATAATTTCAACACTGCAGTTAAAACAAAGAATAGCCTTATCATTGATTCCTATAAATTATGTTTAGCCACTTGAGCATCAGCACATTCAACGGCCTCTTAATTTTTTATCCTATATGGAAGCCCCATTCAACACGCACACATTTTGAATTGACCATGTCATTGGTTCAGACCGTTGATGTTGCAGAGATGGTGCCTCGTTCACTAATACCCAGATGGAATGTCTCGAGTGTGTTGTGGTGGTTGACACCCCATACAACCCAAAATACATTTGGGCAAAGTTTCGTTCGGAAACCCTGAAAATTTCAACGACATTTACGCGTTGGTGTCTTTTATGTATCAATGAGGATTTTTTATAGAAGAAAACAGCATGCTTCGGTAGCTCCACTCCCTACAGAGATCCCGAGTCTTAGTCGTATCACTGGTTGCGATGATCAGTATTATCTTTTATGCCGAGTTAGGGTTTTACGGTTCTATTTGGCCAATTCTAAAATGAGAAGGAAGGATATGATGTGCTTTCACCTTCCTATGTTGATAGTCTGATATCGAATATATAAAGGTGAATTTTCTTATATATCAAGAAGGCTCAACAGTCGCTTTCCAAAACTAGCTTTAATTCATGACGTTTAAAACTTTTGGGACTTCATGGTCAGATCTAACTCATTCATTATTCATCATCATCATCAGTCTCTTGACCTAGTATGGTCTGCCCATTTCCCCCACTTGTCTCGAACATGTGGCAAATCTTGTGTCTCTGCAAAATCTTTTCTGGTCCTTTCTGTGATGTTGTCAGTCCATTTTATTCTGTCAACCTCTCCTTCTGCCACCCTGGACGCTGCCCTTCAGTACAGCTGTGGATAGACTGCTGGATCTAGTGACATGGTCATACCATTTCAGCTTTTCTTTTTGACAGTGATGAGGAGGTCTTCATAATGGCCTATTTTTACCTGATGGTGTTACGTACTTCTTTATTTGTGATGTGGTCTATGAAAGAGATGCTAAGGATGGTTCTCTAGCTTGTCATTTCAAGTGTCTGGAGTCTTCGTTGTAATTCTGCTGTCAGGGTCCAGGCCTTACATGAAAATGAGAAGACTTTTCAGACAGATATTCTTGTCTATCCTCATGGGACTTATATT
Source organism: Unio pictorum (assembly GCA_030141615.1). Classification (NCBI taxonomy): domain Eukaryota; kingdom Metazoa; phylum Mollusca; class Bivalvia; order Unionida; family Unionidae; genus Unio; species Unio pictorum. The sequence goes on from JARLTB010000218.1 coordinate 827,005, forward strand.
AGTTCGTCTTCACTGCCTGCAAGCCAACCAATGTCGTCTGAAAAGCGTAGGTTGGTGATGTTACGCCCTCCAGTGCTGACTATCCCACAGTGGTTTTCCAGGACTTCGCTCATGATGGGTTTTATGTTGATGTTCGAAAACGTGGGTGACTGGAGACAGCCTTGATGAATTCCAACTATTTTCGTGAACCAATACCACACACAACCTTGAACAATTACTGCACTGATAGCCTTGGATTACATCTGCTTGATGGTTTTGGTCTACTGTTGACCCGTGTTGTACTTCTTCACTGTGGTCCACAAGGCCTCATGCCACACTATGTCAAAATGCTTTTGGAAATCTATGTTGGATGTAAGGATGTTGCGATACTATTCACACAGAATCCTGAGATTGAAAAATGTGTTCTGTTGTGCTTCTTCCACTCTGGAACCATGCTTGTTTTTCAGCGATTATTTCGTCTGTTTTTGGTTTCAGTCTATTCAAGATGATCTTCAGCATCACCTTACTAGCATGGCTGGTCAAACTGACAGTTCTGTAATTTTGGCACAGCTGGAGATTGGTATTTATGGGGAGTGTTATAGACAGTGACTGGGTCTACTGTTTGAGCCATTCACCCGCCTGACAGATCTTGTTGCAGATTTTTGTTATTAGCTCTATCACTGATTTCCTCCATTCTTCATACGTTCAGCTGGGATTTTGTCTACTCCAGCTGCCTTCCCATTATTCAATGCTCTTATTGCTGACTCCACCTCTTCTGGGACTGATATTTTTTGATACCCTATGAAGACACTGATAGCCGCACGAGACACTAACTCCCATAACTGGCACAATCGTGTCACGTGTGTTTGCATCTCTGGTATCCCCTAAAGAAATGATCAAACATCTATGAACCGCGTGCGAGAAAACTTGTCATGGGGGTTAGAGGCGAGGACGGATGTCCGCGGACACACAGGGTAGCAAATCTGGCAAAAGTCCTATTGATGTATTACTGTTAAATTTGCACACGCGCTGATCTACGAGATTACCGAATAATCATCTCATGCGGATACAAGCCAATCAGAGATGATGAGAAGCTCATCGAGAGTCCTTGATTTATATCAACATTTGAAATATCACTTGTTTGAAATTGCACTGCCGTCCGGATATAAGGTGGATATTCTTCTCCATCTACAATCCACCTAGGCCGAAAAATCAGCCCCCCTCCCAATCCGTGTTGGTACTGACGGACGATATGTGGGTCTGGTGTGAAATTTTCATTAAAATGTGCATTTGTGCTGAATGCATAACTTTCAAGAGCAAACCTGCGAATACTTTAGACAAGACAGATGGTTGTGCTATTCCATGTGGTTTTACAAGTCACCAAACATATGAGTTGCTCCGGAGATATAATCTACTTGTCACTTAAAAAACATTTCGGCGGACGATAGCTTCACAGCCAAAAAAAATACCGGTAGGTGTATAAAATGTGCACCGATATGTTCAGCCAAATTTGAATGCAGACAATTGCAGCTTTTAATGAATAGGTGATATCCCCTCCTCACCCGAAAATCATTATCATCATGGGTGAAGGGCTAATTTATCGGCATGTAACTTACCATGACTGGATCTTTAACCAATTAAGCCTATTCATCATAATATACCTCACAGATGTGTTTTCATAGTTGTGCCTATTGTAATCATTAACTATAGACACACAGAAATCATCAAGATCAGAGACACATAAACCATCAATAATGAAACGAACAAGAGTTATGCCAAGATTCTTTACAAGTCTGTAACACGATTGAAAGAAAGTGCAGGATAGATGCTTACCAGATACTTAGAAGTTCGTCTTCACAGTAACGTCGTATATACCTTTATGCGGATCAAGTTATATTCCAAGACGAACACGTATTTCAACTGTAACAGGATGATCCGGATGGGGTCAAATTTTAGTGAAGACAATAAAAGCAATTTCGTGAATGACGTGTTTATTTATATTATTGATACATGATTAAAACTGACAACAAACGTGTGCGAGTAAATTTCAACAAGAAATTCAATAAAATGATGCGTACCGAGATGAACAACTGATATAAGGAAAATAATAGTTTCTAACTAAAAGGAATCATTACATACAACTTATGGGTAAATTAAACAATAATTAATGAAGAGAAATTATAAACGATAATTGAATTTTGGATATATAATAATGGATTAAGAATTTTTAGAAATTAACACAAAACGAAAAGTATTGCAACCACCACAACTTGAATCAAAATATAAATTTTCAAAACTTTGAAAACGGGATAAATATTTACCTAGGGTGAATAAAGTATAGAATTTGTCTAAATGTGTATATAATTTATTGTCACAAGTAGGACGTACATATATACATATATACATATTAGATTTAATTCAATTCATAGATCTCTAGTAGTTCCTATATGTTTGTAGCATGCATTTACCTTGTATTGTTCCTATCTTACAGATGCCGATCGTACTTTACAAGTTTAATTATTTTTTGTCATTACTAATTAAAAGGTATTGTTATTTACTACATTATTGTGTATACACATCTAATTAAACCATTAAAGTGTGTATTTTTACATTACACTTTAGTTATTCACCTGCAGATGTTACATAGATCAAATTTTCTGATATACTGTTTGCGAAGTCAATCACTCCTCCGAAAAGATTTCCCTTGAGAACCTCTTCAACATAACTACGCAGTCTTTTCTATAAGTATTTTAGACGACACTTGACTCTAAAATATACATCTATTGCTCGTTTGTCCCCAAAGTCTAGAAAAACGGTACAACAGACTTGTCAGATCATTTATATACTTATCGACTTGTATACATGTACTGAATTAAATCCTCGGTACATAACCAACAGTCAATATAGGGATACGTGTACAGATGTATCATGCATGCAAATACATCAGTGTATAATATAATCTGATTAAAATCAAACCTCCTCAGTCTTGCGCAAAGTTAATAGAGATCGGATTTTAATCACACTGGTCTAAAAACTTAATTTCTACAAATGTGGAAGTATTGTCTAAACACAAGTTATAATGCTCTAGACTCAACACTGAATTCATTGCAAACGTCATTCAGCAAATACTTGAATCATATTAGGATATTCATTTATTTTTCACATCTTCACACTAATTAATTTTAGCTAGAGTATAAATGTTCGGTACGGAAAAATCAATTTACGTGATCGATGATTTATTTTAATAGAATAATTGTTTTTGAAGAATAGTTACAATAGTGTGTTTTAGAAACAATATAGTAAATAGACTGAGTGCATCTATAGAAATATTATTTGAATGAGACTGAGTGCATCTATAGAAATATTATTTGAATGAGACTGAGTGCATCTATAGAAATATTATTTGAATGAGACTGAGTGCATCTATAGAAATATTATTTGAATGAGAATGAGACTTGAGTGCATCTATAGAAATATTATTTGAATGAGACTGAGTGCATCTATAGAAATATTATTTGAATGAGACTGAGTGCATCTATAGAAATATTATTTGAATGAGACTTGAGTGCATCTATAGAAATATTATTTGAATGAGACTTGAGTGCATCTATAGAAATATTATTTGAATGAGACTTAGTATTAATAGGTAAGATAGTGCGTTATTCTTAGTCTAAGCCGACCCCAGGTCCGCGGGTAAACGGAATCCATCACCTTTCCTATACACACCAGCCCATATTCTATCACGACTAAGCACACACAGAGGCGTAGCTAGGGAGAGGGGGAAGCAGAGGGGGACAGATGTCCCCGGGCGCCAGACCAGTCGGCGCGCGAAAATGGGCTTTGAAACTGGTTGTATGTGGATTTTTTGCTGCAAATATGCATCTATGCACTAGTTTTTTTCTTCTCTTTAACAGCCGTTGGCGTTACATTGGGTGATGGTCATTTTATTGATGAAAATAATAGGCTTCAGAGTTGATGGGGAGGGGGGGGACGTAAAAATCAATCTTGTCCTCGGGCTCCAAGAACTCTACCTACAACTCTGAGCACACATTATCAAAATTTACAGTCATTCCGGATTCCTATCAAATATTTTCTGTAGAATCAATGGATATCATTTTCAATTCTGTCTAGTGTATATTAATACTTTTTATTCATTAATCCTATATACATTGATTTCTTTCAAATGACCCCCTAGTGACTGTAAGTAGACGATAATTAATTGCTAGGTCGTCATGCGATTGTGTCTGCTACACACGAATGCGTTTAACACCGATAGCATAATTTTTGATGATGTGTGATTAATCTAAATATGGCATTCCCACACTCTCCCATTTATTTGTACCCTCCACCACCGATTATAAAGCAAAATACATGAGTTCTGTATACAATAATAAAATGTATCGTACATGTGAACAAAAAGTAAAATGATCTAGGTTTCACAGTTATAACTGTTCTCACCTGTTCTGTTAATATGATACATACATACATACATACATACATACATACATACATACATACATACATACATACATACATACATACATACATACATACATACATACATACATACATACATACATGCATGCATGCATGCATGCATGCATGCATGCATACATACATGATCTATATATCTATTTGCGCCAACCTGCATCTTCTTTCAAATATTTGCAGAGTCACGGATAAGCAATTAAGGTTCATGTGTACTTAAGAAATACCATGCATGATAACTAATGAGGCACCAAAGAAAAAATCATTTATCTAATTGAATGGCGAGGTAGCTCTTATAACAAGCCATAAATATAAACTCTTGGCAATCGCTGTGCTCAATTAAGATAACACGAGAACGTGCCGTTGTGATGTATAGAATAGGTTATCACGTGATTCAATCAGAAGATACTTTTCAAACCTATGATTTATGCAATGTGCACAGTATATCTCTTTATTGAGAGCAATCGAGTCTTTAATTAAAATGTCCACTTCGCTCAATCACACTTCCTCCTTAAATTTATCTCAAACGCAATCTCTCTCTCTCTCTCTCTCTCTCTCTCTCTGTCTCTCTCTCTCTCTCTCTGTCTCTGTCTCTCTCTCTCTCTCTCTGTCTCTCTCTCTCTGTCTCTCTGTCTCTCTCTCTCTCTCTCTCTCTCTCTCTCTCTCTCTCTCTCTCTCTCTCTCTCTCTCTCTGTCTCTCTCTCAGCTTTTAGAAAATAATCATTCCAGTAAGTTAATTTGGGAAGAGGTAATATATGACATTTATATTCTCTACCTTTTACTGTCATCAGTTCTATATCATATCCGAATATCAACTCATAAATTGTGAAACAATCGCTCAATATATATTATTATAATTCTTATATTTAACAAATCGTGACAGGGTAGATTTATACAAAACCAGAAGCAAATAATTCAGGTTGGTGGAATTACTCAAACTGTGAAAACAATAGAGAGATATGGATCCAAGGTTTTTTTTTTCTCTGACAATATTCACCTGTTGATTAATTTGGACGCAAGTGCTGCTAAGTGCCAAGGTGTAGACGTGGGCCATTTCTCTACCGCCAACCTTGGACGTAGACTCATGGCTCGGCGGAAACAGCCGTAGCTTCTGAGGTAGTCCTCCTTCTCCAGATAGCACAGGCCAAGGACATTTAGCGCCACCTCGTTGTATTCAAATGATTCCTGAGTGGCTATCCTAATCAAGTTATTGAAGGCACCTTGAGCATTTTCTTCAACGCCAAGTTCTCTGTGACATTTGTAGAGCAGGTAGTACCTCAACGTATCAGGGTCAACGTAGGCGTCCGAAGGTCTCCAGTCAGATTCTGGTACGCGGAACAGTTCATATTTGATAACATTGGGAACAATGCCCATCTCCACCTTGGTTTACCTCACATCTAGTGATATATATTGTTGTACATATTTGTCTCTGCCGAGTCTTGCAAATGCAGCATAAGCATTATCCGAGTCTTTTATTGTGATGCCGCGCCATTTACCAATGATATTCCGATGATGACATTTCGTACATATACCTAACAAAGGCGCTACTTTTATAGATTACAATGTTTCCATTGCTTCAGTTGTTTTTCCAAGTACATGGAGCACCCCTGCAAATTTAATTATATCTGCCATTCTATCTGTGTTACTGTTTCTTGATGCAATGACGAGCAAGGGTCGACATAATTCATACTTGCTTCTGTTCGACATTCTTGTATTCATGATCTTGGCTATGTTGACATATGCAAGTGTAGCTTTCACTATTTTAGAGACACCTTTTGTTAATAACCTGTGTTTTGTCATATCAGGTAAGTTTATTAGTGATAAAATATGGTGTATGTGGTTCACTAATAGATCCAGACAGAGATAGTGACGACAAAAATATTCCATGAGGTTAATCATCTCGAAACCACTGCAGTATACTCCAAAGTTCTGTCTCAGTCCCGGAATTTGCATAATATGAAGTTGCTGCTGTATGGAGGGAAAAGTAAGAACACACCTAGTCCCCTGGGAAAGCAAATTATTTAAAAGACCAGACAAAAAGGCTGCCGTACGCGGATTTATTTTTCCGTCAAAAAGATTGTTTACTGGGATGAAGTAAGCAGGCAGATTCCTACTCTCTACACAGGATTTCAGAAAGCAGATCCTGTAAATGTGGGGCTTTTTCGAACAAGGAATGATATAATATTGAGAAACTTTTACATGGTCAATTTACGAAATTTATTAAAGAAGGGATAATTTCCCGATAATATGGTTCAAAATGACAAATTAAAAATATGATGAATATTTTTTTCCCCTTCATATTATTTATCTTTAATCACAAACTCAAAATAAAGGTTTGTTATCTCAAATCAACATACCATACTAAATTTAGAATTTGTATGCGCTAGCAAAACTGTGATATTTATCCCCAGCAGATGCTGTCAGCAACCTTCAACTTTCTAATCTAATTATAATATATGCACACCCTCTTTTTGCATGTACACACCCCACCCCGATATGAAAAATAAAAAGCATCAAGCATATGTAAAATGCACAAAGCATTTCCTTAAATGATTTATAACTTCCGACCTAATTGTTGCCAGCGGTCCCAAATACTGTTACCATATTTGCATTTGCGAGTGTATGTTTTCAAGCAACATCTATGATGCACATCGCCAAGTTTTATAATCTCAATAATTCCATAAAATTTGGATTTGCATCTCTTTAAACATATATATACAAGTTTTGTGTTTCTGCTTATTTGTTCAACTGTTATAAAAAAAACAAAAAACTAGAAATTGCAAAAATTGGATACAGACTATACAGTTTACTGAAATGGACTGTTCTAAAACCCTGTAAAGGACAGTACACAGTCTGTTTGCATGTTTTCAACGCGAACGTCCGTTTGCTTTCGAAAGCCAATGAGTCGACAGTGTCTTACGCCTTGTTGACAATCAGTTTAGTAATTATAAATCAATGAACGAAATTAACAAGGCTTATGCTTGTTATATCCTTGATGCTTTTCGCATTTAAAATTTGTAGGGGGATATAAACAAACGTGACGGTGGGCCAGTATGATAGTAAAATGTAAGGCGATCGCACATTTTAAATTTTTAAAGTATTTTGCAAACAGATTTGTGATAAGGAATTGTATATACAATAATAAATGGTCTCGTAAACATGTCAACAAAAAGTAAAGGCCAAAGGGATACGCTGGATTGTTTAACACTCATAATTTTTTCTCATTGGATTTACACACACGATCTACACACACACACACACACACACGCACGCACGCACGCACGCACGCACGCACACACACACACACACACACACACACACACACACACATACATACATACATACATACATACATACATACATACATACATACATACATACATACATACATACATACATACATACATACATGTATCAATCCTCGCACATCTCCAGTACCTTTCATACTCACAAAGAAACGTGGATAACGAATGCAATTTGATAGGCAATTAAGATTTATGTGTTCATAAACAATTCGTTATAAAACCAATGAGGTAAAAAAAAATTGTAATAAAATAATCTTTTTAATTGCATGGCCACGTCGATCTTATAACTAACCATCAGAGCCATAAGAGGAAACTCTCCACGATCTCAAGGCTCAATTGCGAGAACACGAGAACACGCGTTTGTGTTGTTTGGAATAGGTCCGCATGTGATTTTTGGTCAGAAAATCATTTTTCAGTCTTTTGATTTTTGCAATTTGTAACATAGAGCTCTTCGCTGAGTACAATCCATTTCTTAATTTCGCTTAACTAAAATATCCACTCCGCGTAATCACATTTCCAGGCAAGCTAAAAGAGCCATTAAAAACAAAAACAATTAACATTATCATGATTGTGCCAACATGAAAGTTGGTTTCAGTTAAAAGGAATTATCCTTGTCACGCGAGTTGCCGTCAATTAAGCCATAAAAGATTCAACATGGTATGAAAAATTAATTCGCTGATTCTCTGTCCTGAGATCGAATATTCTAGTCTAGTTACTTGAACGTGCATCCATGTTTTTTTCTAACCAGTGGTGACATAATTCACATAACGTATCCACCTGGTTCTCTCTAGAGTTCACTTAATCGATCCTCCAGATCGCATGTCGCTTCCAAGTTAGTTTTTTCGATGGTATGCTATACAGGACGATTTCACGTCATAAAACAAATCAAATTATTTTGTATTGTATATATTCATATGATATCAGCATTAAAATCAGGTTCTTGCAATTACTCATACTCATATTCACAAATAAAGATAGAGGAGTTAATTTTTTCTCTGACAATATTTGATTAATTTGGACGCTGGTACTGCTAGGTGCCAAACGTGTAGACGTGGACCATTTTTCTACCAACAGCCTATGACGCAGACTCATATCCGAAAATCAACTCCTAAATATTTTCCATTTAATTATCACAAATTGTAAGATTGATGTTATAGTGAAATACATTGTGCAACATCGCTCAATAGAAAAGATAATAGTAAATCTTTCGGTCGAGACTAGTTGAGTTACATGGATGATCAATACATTTTAAATCACATTTTTTGTAAATGGAATCAAATTAAATAAATTTTGTTTTAGAAATTAAAATAAATCGGTAACAATTCAAACTATGTAAGGCAATCTTTGCTAAAATAGTTAGTCGAATATGTTCGAAGAAATATATCGATGCAATTACACACTGTGGACAATATGGGGTGAGGGGCATTTGTTTAAATTTTTCAATGTATATAAGTTTGTATCGCTGGGTGAATACATTTTATAATTCTTATATTTAAAACATCGTGACAGGATAGATTCATACAACAGCAGAACTAGAAACAGGTTGTTGAAATTACTCAAACTGTACAAATAATATACAGATAGGGAGCTACGTTTAATTTTTCTCTGACAATATTCACCTGTTGATTAATTTAGATGCTAGGACTGCTAGGTGCCAAGGTGAAGACGTGGACCATTTCTCTACCAGCAGCCTAGGACGTAGACTCATGGCTCGGCGGAAACAGCTGTAGCTTCTGAGGTAGTCCTCCTTCTCCAGATAGCACAGGACAAGAACATTTAGCGCCACCTCACGGTATTCTATATGTGGGTCAAATGATTCCTGGGTGGCAATCCTAATCAAGTTATTGAAGGCACCTTGAGCATTTTCTTCATCGCCAAGTTCTGTGTGACACTTGTACAACAGGTAGTACATCAATGTATCAGCGTCAACGTTGGCATCCGAACTTCTCCATTCAGATTCTGGTGCATGGAAGAGTTCATATTTGATAACATCTGGAACAATTCCCATCTCCTCCTTGGAATACCTCACATCTAGTGATATACATTGTTGTACATAGTTGTCTCTGCCAAGTCTTGCAATAGCACCATCAGCATAATCCGCGTCTTGTTTTGTGAAGCTGTACTTTTGACCAATGATATTCCGATGATGAACTTTCCTGAATATATCAAACAGAGGCCGTTGTTTTATAGAATACATTGTTTCAATTGCTTTATTTGTTATTCGAAGTATATGGAGCACGCCAGCAAGTTTAACTTTTCCCGACATTCTATCTATGCCACTGTTATTAGATCCAACGAGGATCAAAGGTCGATACAATTCATACTTCCTTTTATTTGGCATTCCTGTTTTCATGATCTTGGCTATGTTGACATATGCAAGTGTAGCTTTCATTACTTTTGACATACCTTGTGTTAGGAACCTGTGTCTTCTCATATCAGGTAAGTTTCTCAGTAATAGAATATGGAGTACGTGTGTGATACTTACATACGAAGCAAAATACTTGCGACAAAATTGGCACACGAGGTTAAACATCTCGAAACCACTGCAATACATACTCATTCTATGGCCCGGTTTCTGCATAATCTGAAGTTGCTGCTGTATGGAGGGAAACGTAAGAACACACCTAGTCCCCTGGGAAAGCATATTATTTAGATGACCAGACAAAAGGTCTACTGTACACGGATTTATTTTTCCGTCAAAGAGATTGTTTTCCGGGATAAAGTAAGCAGGAAGATTTTGACTCTCTACACAGGATTTCAGAAAGATGAGAGCTTCCATTACTCTATCTAACACATGCATTCGGTCCCAGTCCCTGGTGTGATGAAGTTCTACCTGCCACAGAGCTACAGTTTTCATTGTGTACGACGTTAGTACATCTTGCAAAGCGGGGAACAGTTCTTTCAGATCTTTTGCCATGATTTTAAGTAAAAGATAGAAGTGTTTTTGTGTAATGTTGAATAACTGTAAAATAGACTTTTCGTGTACAGCGAACGAAATACACCATTCCATGTGATATGAGGGGCTTCCCATGAACCCCTTGGGTACGACATGACACTCTGACTGTACAATGGCTGTCACGATTGTTTGTGGCGGCCATCCGTTTGTCCCACATCTGTCCATCCAATGAGAAGCTTGAACGGGCCAGTCTTGGAGGGGAAATGCAAATACATTATCAACTGGTGTACCATTGACTAGAAGCGGCTGTGATGGTCCTGATATGTGCTGAAATTGCATACTTAACGGAGAAAGCTGAATCATCAAATGCTGATGTAACTGAATAAAGGCAGCACTTGACAAATAGAAGTTTCGTTTTGATTTTGGCCGATCAGTTAAAATCCTGGATTGCGTGATAATGTCATGCATTTGACCGTGATGGCCCACTCGCAACCACGTGTAGCCGTGATGGGCTTCACTGTCCTCTGTGTAAAGTACTGCATGGAGAGGGCTGGGTGGATTAATATGTTGGCTGCTCACTGTTATAAACTTCCAAACATGCATTATATCGGTATCACCTTGTCCATCCATCGAAGTTCCCTCAGCTTTCCCGCCTGATGCCATAGTTCCCATAGTGTCATTTTCCAATGCGCGCATTACGTCCATGTGACTTATATTGTTTATTCTGAAGTCTATCATGTGTGTACTAAATCCCATGGAATCCAGCATTGCAGAAATGAAGACTGAAAGACGATCTGTATTGGCCATCTTAAAACAAGTTTTGAGTCTATTAGGACAAAGGAAGACTGACTGACGAGTGCGTTTTACCTGAACTGTGATATACATAGCGAAATACACATTCGACACCTATGTTGCGGGGCACCGAAAGGGGGAAATGGCTATAGTCAAATAATAATAATAGTAAAATAATATATAGAAAAAAGTCTCAGTATTGAAATAAAACTTTGTTTTAGAGGACACAAACAAAACTTTGTTAGTAAAACATCACAAAATATAATTTTCTTATATACTATGATCTGAACGTTATTCCTCAACAGTTGTGTTGATACTGATGATCAATCTGTGAGTCTGATAACACCTGTTCATTAAAATGTGCAATTTTGCTGTGTGCACATCATTCCGGAACACACTTGGAGACGGTTTGGACACTTTTTTGGTTATAGTTACAAGTCACCAAATATAAGATTTGACGAGGAATATTGCCAAAAGAACCATTCAGCTGTCGGTAGCTCAACACAATCGCGAGAAATTCAGGTAAGTATATAAAAACCACATCGATGGTTGCGGAAAAAATATCTACCCAATTTTGCATGTTTAAATGAATTAGCTATATTTCAGTCTCTCAACCGCCACTAATGAAATATCTTTAGATGTATGCGGCTGATGTATCGGCAAAACGTGTAGGGAGTTTTGCTTAAAAGACAACTGTGCGGATGGGATTAGTTTCATAAAGGAGACAGAGAGAAGAAATAAGAGAATGCAGAACATATACAAAGGATGTAAGTACTTCTAATCTATGTAAATGCAGATGCATTGAAATGGGCATCTGAATGACATTATTTTAGAATATATATATATATATATATATATATATATATATATATATATATATATATATATATATATATATATATATCTTATTTATTATTTTCAGTGTATTACATCAGAAAAAAGACATTTAAAACCCTTATTTAACAGAACTATTCAAGCGGACATTGCTGCCGGTGACTCTTTACATAGAATCTGCAACAATCTTGTCCATTTATAAATTATTCATGGTTCATAACTTGGAAACTGTTAAGATTCCCATCCTAAAATTATACTTTTGATATATTCGCACATGCAAATCCAACAAATTTCCTGGGGGCAACCCGGTGTATTGACTTGCCCCTGGCTCATAACATGGACACTTAAAATTTTGTCTCTATAACTATACACTGGTATGCAATGACTATACACGAACATAGCAATACCCATTTACTGTATTGAAAACTTTCTCTCCAAAACAGGCCATTTCCTTAGCTATATTATCTGGAAGAGTCGTGATCTGATATGTTATGACATTTATCTACTATCTATTTTCCAGTATCTTTTGTGAAAACTGTAAAGGTGACACAGCCCGCATATATTTCGAAGAAAATTTGGAATCAGTGTGTATGGATACTTGTGTTATTTTGCATCCTTCGATGTTATTCTGCTTGGAATGTTTACTGAAACTAGCCTATTAACAGGATAGTGTTTTGCAAATGTTTACCAGAGCAAGAGTGCATGTTGTAGTTTCTTAAAGGTCAACGATACATATTAAGGTTGCAATTACTTTAACTAAGGATGCTGTTTGTAATTGTGAATTTTATAGAAGCAGTGGTAATTAACTAGTCAACTAACCACTGTCATAGTTCCCATTTGAAACTTAAATGTAAACATTACTGCATTTCTTTGTTGCAAACATTTGAATAAAAAATAATCATAAACCGTGGTATAGTAGAACATCATGACTTGTAACTTGCCGCTTTCATGAAATTATCTTCAAGGCCAGATATTGGATCATAGGTCAGTATATCTCAATTTTGTCTAGCATGATCCTATCAGCGAGATCAAAGATATAACCACAGTAAATCTTACGTGTAATTTAGGAATGTTTATTCAAAGTCGGAAAGGTAGTTTAATTAAATTTATGTTTAACTCATAACGTTCTAATTTATCATTTATTTTCTTGGTATTTTAGTCATTGTTTTGATCATAGATCAACATTATTCATTTTTGTGTCAAGGCTCTATCTTTCAAATGCTCAAGAATGATGAGATGAAACTGTGATTAATAATGTCTCATGAACTACGGTCATATCACATAACACAATTTTATGATCCAATTTTAAAGGTCAGAGTATTACGTACGTTGATATTTTGCACCATTCGCTACCTGATGGGTACCCAACAACTCCAATGACATGCTACCCCTCCTCGCCCCTCCAACCCATGTTTGGTTAGGGTATCTAATAATGTTAAGAGTCACTTCCATAATAATTGTGCTAGACTGCAACGATTGAGGAGTGAAAAACCTCTGCAGAGAGTGAGGCAACATTCTATCGAAATGATCAATATATACACGTTGCAAAGCCTACAGGAATGAATGAAGAAATATTCGATAGTGTTTCTGCTTTGTATTGACTATTTCTACAGTGTTATTTGCATATTGTTCATTTATTGTTGGTGAATAAGGAAATTACGTAATCCTGCCAAAAGATTGGATGATCAGATATATAGCAGAAAAAGTCAACTCGCAGCATCGTTTTGAATGTGGCATACATACTCATAAAAGAGGCCCAGACAATGTTGACCTCAAATGTCCAAAAGCAAGCCTATAGTACTTTAATATGCTGGTCAGTTTGACAGTGACCTTAGAAATAGAAAGAAATAAACTTGGACAGATTTCTTTAGGCAAACAGAACTAAAGAGAAACTGCAGAATATCGTGAATAAAAGAGTGCACATCCTCAAAAGTGCAGAATAACGCCCACTGTGCCTTGATGAGGTCAGAGAGGAAAATGCTTCAGAGCAGGCAAATTAGACACATTTTTCGATGCCATTAAGTGTATGAATGTCGTAGCAACTCAGTTTCCTTTACAGAGCATATTTCCTCGCTGAAAGAGAGAGGCAGAGCAAATAGCTCTCCACGGGCACAATGTGGTAAAAATTAGCGCTGGCAAGTTTATATTATTTGATACATTAGGCAGCCGTTTGACTTAATGGATGTTGCTGTCGCGCTGGATGATAACTCATTTGTGGTGATTGAGGCGAACTAGTTTCTGAAAATTGTTTTACTCATCACCACAGAAAGATTTAGCTATATGTACTCTGAGACAGGCGATGTCATATATTTGGCAGGGATTGATTTACAGTCTAATGTTAGCCTTTGAGAGTACGAGTGAGAGAGCTGCAAACACAAACATATGCCAGTGTTTTCGTTAGTTTGATAAACGCCTGAACGTATAGGAAGCTCCATGTAATTTGGACGCAACAAAACTACCTACGCAGATATTTCATGAAGTCTTGAAATATTGCATCGGAGTCAAATCTCAAAGCTCGTAACTATACCAACATTGTATATCTCATCGAGAGGAAAAGCTATAATTTACAGAGAGAAAGAAGACGAAAAAAAAACCCAATAACGCTTGTGGCTGCTCTAACAAATTGATGAAATACTAGGTTTAAAGCGCTTGCAGTTTCTGATCCTGGAAAAAAAAACCAAGTCCCTACAGAGTCTCGAAATTACTGACAGGACCACCATATTACAGATAAATACAGAATTGCGAAGTCTTTATACCACCATATGTTCAAATATAGCTGAAAACATATTGAATTTATGAGACACTGTCAGATTTAAACGATCTTGGGTCGAGATTCCTGATTAAGAGATCTATTTTAATGGCATCCTTATTCAGGGTAAGGAAACTATATTGATGTAAAGATCAAAATTGCAATGGTCACTGACTAAAGGAGAAAAATGGTTTCTGCAGAATGACTTTCGTTCTAGATGGCATGTACATTCACCAAACTTGGTGTATGATTTGCACTTGGGTAACAGTGTAACCTTTAGATTTTGGGGTAAAACATAAAGATCATTGTGACTTGAGGAAGGAATATGCCTTCCCTTCCACATACTCCATTTTGTCCTGGATCAAGTCCCTTAGTCGGATCTTTTAGATAGTTTGAGCTGAGGTAAGGAAGAAACTATTGAATTTGGGGTGAAAATTAATGTCAATCTTGAACGAATAATGGTTTCTGCAAAATGAATTAGTCCTAGATCACATGTCATCATCAAACTTAATGAATTGTTTGCACTCAGGTTAAGAAAGAAGTAATTATTTTGTGTATAAAGGTACAATGTAAGTGTCACAGTAAATAGAAAACATGTATTTTCCCTGTTATCTAAATTTAAGTTCTAGCTATAACACCAATCCATAGCAAATTCTGTGGATGGATTACACTGAGTCTGCATTTTTTTAATATTGATTTTCAGGTCATAAAGTCAAAGATTGAAGCCAAAGCAACTCAACAATCAACAAGAACAATAATTCCCATGCAATAATTTAAGTTCGACTTATGATAATCAGACTTTGTGGGGTGGCTTGCATTTGTGGTAAATGATATTGACTTTGAGGTCAAAATATCAAAGGCCAAGATCACTCCTAACTCTAAAATTATTTTTTTTACAATTAATTATAAGATAGATCACTGACAGTCAAATCAGAATAATTATCAAGGTCACCGTAACACATATAGAGAAACATTTTATGTACACTACGTTTAATGACAAACAACATAACTACAATAAACATGCATTCCCTTGCAACAGTTTTCTAATTGATTTGCTGTTTCGTAAATGAAGAAGCATATTGATTATATAATTGAATCTTCAAGTTCACTGACATTTTGGCCAATGGCCTCTAGAGTCTGCCATAATTTTGCTGGTGTCGAAATTACAGAACATATATAATAAATTGATGTGTAATGTTTTTATTCATATTGGTTCTAACTTCTTTTTCACAGGACCCCACATATTAATGGTATGTTCCATTCAAATGTGTTAATAGTCTTCCTTAAGAATTGTCAAACCAAGTTTTTCAAGTACGACAACAAAACAATTGTTAAGGTATGAATGAAAAGATTACTAGATTGTGCAAACATTTGCAAACTAAGACTTTGACTCAACTCAAAATGCTTCAATGTGATTGGTCAATAATTTGACATACTGACATTTGATTGGTCAATGATTTGACATGATGACATCAAAGTGGTCAAAGGTTAGATATCAGACCTTAGAATTCTAAGTTGAGTCTGAGCGCAAAAATAGCGATAATAGGATACAATTTAATTAGTTTCTGAACAATAAATAAAACTATACAATATTATTAGAAACCACTAATTTGCCATTTGGCTTCTTTTTTAAGGTGATACAATAATAAAAGAGTATATCGTAATTTTATTTTATTAAAAAAAATCAAATTATAGACAGACTTTATCAACAAGATAGTATTTATCAAAGCTTAATTCTAATAACATCATTTTTATACCTGCAAATTTTAATAAAGATGGTCAAGTCCCCAAGCCTGATCCTCACTCTAGGAGACTGTCAAGGAATAATTTGAAGAGCTGTTAAATCAAATTAAGTATACTGTAACAACATGATCAATATATATCAGCAGATATAAAATGAATCAACCCATTACAATTTAACAGACATGCTCATATTAATGTTCTGATAGTCTTAATCAAAATGAGTTCAAAGTCAGTTACATTTGTGCCTACTGTAAGAATTTAACATATTTGTTATTAATAATTAGAAAATCTCTGTAAAATGTAGAATCTATTAATAACTACTTAATCGTTTGAAGAAAATTATCTTGTCAATGTCAGATTAATTTAAAGACTGGTGTTAGATACCATACGTTGCTTTCAAACAGGCAAACAAGTTTTTGGGACCTGATATAAAAATCAAAGGTCACAATATTGATCTCACGATGGACACATTTTATATATTCTGAAACTTTAAAGCTTTAAAAATGTCTCTACAAGGAAACAAACAATTATTTATAGTTTTACATTTGGCAAAGTAGTAAATAATATCAATTATTTTCCCCCATGAAGTATAGCTTTAGGACTCACAATTAATTCATTTTAATATATAGTAACCAGCAAACTCTCACTCAAGAACCTTTATCAATGTTTGAAAAGAAGACAAATTTGAAAAAGGAATATAAAGTCGTATGAAAATTAGGTCATGGTGGCAGTCCTATATATTTTGCATTAAGGTTTTGGTTCCAGGGTTTTTAGTTCTTGTATTTCCTAAACACTTTGTTGGAAGTTCTTAACACTTGGGATGAACTATTATGTAGCTAAGACTATTAATTCTGTGACATACTCACTTGCTCCTCTTGACCGTGGGGTCAAGGTTGCAGGCATAGAAGATGTATGTTATGTTTGTGATTTTATCACCGGTTCAACATTCATTCTCTGACATCGTATATTCAGATTTGTTTCTTTTGGTAAGGGGAGATAACATATAACCAGCATATGTAATGCTTACGTTATCAGTTTAAATTATTAATACTTATACAGGTAGGTAGACAGGTAGGTAGACAGGCAGAGAGACAGGTAGTCTGAGATAGATATATCTTATAAGATGTTTTTTTTAAAAGTATTACTTCACATCCAAGATGTGTTTAGTACTACACTTTTTCAGAATGTTTATCATTTAAGTAACTTTTAAGGCTTGAAAAATCACTTCAATTTCTCATCTTGACAAATACAGTTGGTTGATTTAATGATGTCAGATGACACACAAGCAATGTTTACGAATATGGAGTTTCCCTTTAAGACTTTTTATAATGTTAAGATATTTCTAAATAACAGAACGAAATGTAATAATGGAATAGGACTTTTACTAGAAGTCTATGTATGATGTCAGGTCGGTCGTAAATCAGACTGGTGCCGATTAAATATCGGTTATGACAACCAGATTTGCCAATTTAAAAATCTTATTATTTAAATCCTCCAAATATATGTTATGGTGTTTTTACTAGAAGACGTTTTATGATGTATATAGTTGGTCAGAAAAACAAAATGGTGCCGAACGTAAGTCCATTATGTCCGCCACTGTAGCCATTTGAAAGTCGTGTTGTGTTACTGTTACTGGGTGTTAAATAGTGATGACAGTGTTTTACAAGATGCTTCGTATGAGGTTCATTTAGCTCTAAATAAAAATGGTATGGATATAATGTCTAGAAAAGCCATAACAGTGGTCATCTTGAAGATATTGTTATCACATTTCCTAAACGGATAGTTGTATTAACATATGGATTTACTAAACAACTTTTTGTGATATTTATTTATTCTTAATGGTGCAGTTCAAGATCCAATGTGACTGTCACTGTGGTCATTTTTAAAATCTTGCAGTCATAAGTATGAACAAGGTGCCGATCTAATGGCTGAATTGAACCCCACATTGAAAATAGTGAACGGAAAGTCATGGTTTACATCAGAAGATTTCTTACTTTTATCTCTTTGGTCCTAATTAAAACTTGTACAATTTTACATCTGATATATCCATTACAGCAACTACTTTGAAAATCTCATTCTCACTGAAGATTATCAAAGATGGATTAAACATTCTGCAGTTAAAATCAAATAATATTATTATCTTGAATTCGTATAAATTCTTTTCAGTCAGTTGAGCGTCAGTCACTTCAAAGGAATCGTGTCTTCTATTCCTATAAGATGATATAGAATGTTGCTTCCTTTCTACAATTAAGAAATAAAAGGAAGCCGTGTTTAATAAATTTTCAAATGGCCCGGTCATTGGTTCAGACCTTTGAAGTTGCAGATATGGTGTCTCAGGTCAATGTCCAGGTCAAATTTCTCGGGCGTTTTGCGGTCTTGACATCTAACCCTCCCAATCTCATGCACAATTGGGCGAAACTTCTTTTGAGATGAGAACCAGCAAAACTGTCGGTATCTTTTATATATCAACGAGGCATACTTTTAGCAAAACATCAGCTTGCTTGGGTAGCTCCAATCCTTACAGAGATCCAAAGTCTTAGTGGTATCTGTGCTTGGAATGATTAGTGTCGTGTTTTTAGCCCAGTTAGGGCTATACGGTTCTATTTGGCCAATTCTTAAGGAGAAGTAAGATTTTGGTGTGTTTTTCCTCCCTCTAAAGAACTCTTTCTGCTGATGTATCGGGATACAATAGGTGTTCCGAATGATAGTCAAACATATACCGTTATACTACTAAAATGTCTTTAAGTGAAATCACTGTAATTCCATATGCTACTAGATATCCAGATTGTCTTTAAATGAATGTTTTAGCACAATCATTCCATCGAATGATTAAATTAAATACTGCACCAATCCTCAACACATACAAAGTCGTCCACAGCGGACAGTACTAAGAATCCCCAATTCTAATTATTAATTTCTCCTATATATAATGCCATTTCCCAATAGAGAAAGTGCAATACGAGGCTTTGAATGAATGACATTTACATTTTGAAATCACTTCATCAGTACACAATAATAGCTGACTTACAATGACCAATGAGGAATTAGTATCTGCTTGGCTTTTCACCAGAACTAATTTTCTAGTTGAATCACTTGATATTTTCTTGTACTTATATTACTACTTAACCAAGGAACTTAATAAATACATCAACATCTTCACTAATGCCCAGGTAACATTTCGGGCATTTTGTGGTCTTGAAATCTCAGCCCTCTCAATGCCATGTAGAATTCGGCGAAGCTTCTTTCGATAACCCTTAATTTTGTTTTTTAAAATGTCATTTACGACTCGGTTTCTCTCAGTTATAACCGAGGCATATTTTAGCAATGATCCAAATATCGTCGTTTACGCCCATTTGGGCCATACGGTTCTATTTTGACAATTTTTAAGGAGCAGGAAGTTTTTTGGTGTGATTTTCTTTCCTCTAAAGAGTTATACTGATATTTCTATATCCTAAATATCTAGGTGGATTGTAAATACGATCAAAAGTGCTTATCAGTCCCTTGCCTCAAGAAAAGTTTCATTCATGAAGATTAAAGTTTCCTGTGTTTGATCCATTGCTGCATCATTGTCGGATCTAACTCATTCATCATTACAGCCTGTTATATATATATATATAATATATATATATATATATATATATATATATATATATATATATATATATATATATATATATATATATATATATATATATATATATAAATTGAGTCTATGAAATCTCCCCCCCCCGGACATCGACATATCTCCCCCGGACATTTTCCCCCTGGACTTTCCCCCCCCATCAAATAGGACTTTCCCCCCCCCCAGTTATTACCCCCCCCCATTATCTTAAAACTTAATTCATATTTAATTATAAAAACTTATATTAAGTTATGTTAAAAGAAAAGGTTATTTGAAATAAAGATAACAAGATTTGTAACAAGAAAACCAAGTTTGGGATTTCCGGATTATCAACAAAACACTATTGATGGTAATGCAAATACAATATTTAATGATATATGAAAATAAGGAAATAAGTATGACTGATACGTGCGTGTATGGGTCCAAATATTGGACGAATTAACATAATTAGCACGATCCTACTAATGCAACAAATACACTTCTCAAGATATCTCTTCACCTCGAAAATACACGCACACGCACAGCACAGCACAGCACTGCACTTAAGTAGTAAGTGTTAAAGAAAGTTAACGTTTTCACATATTAAAAAAATGTATTGTTTAAAAGTTAATGTTGTAAGCAATTGCTTTTAAGTATTCTATGGTGTCACGATTGTCGAAGTCGGCGACAATGTTTGCAATTCTCGAAGAACAGTCTTTGTACTTCTTCTTTGGTTGTTCAGGCAAATGTCCACCGAAGATCTGATTTAGGTTGACATTATTTAAGCTCTGTTCACGTTTAAGAATCCAAAGGAAGCTAAATGTTACTATATATAAATAAAGATGTATAAAGGGTGGAAATGACTGGGGGGGGGGAAGTCCTATTTGATTGGGGGGAAAAGTCCAGGGGGGAGATGTCCGAGGGGGGATATGTCGGGGGGGGGGAAGTCCGGGGGGGGGGGGGGAAATGTCCAGGGGGAGATGTCCTGATACCATATAAATTCTACTAAGAATGAAGGGAATAAAAATGCCTGATTCTAAGTATTAATTTTGTTTATATAGAATGTCAATACCCAATAGAGAAAATGCAATACGAGGCTTTGAATGAATCACCTTGACATTTAGAGATCGCTTTATCAGCAAGAAGATCCTCTGATTTATACGAAATAATAAGGAAATAAGGTCAGCTTGGCAAAACACCAGAACTAATTTCCGAATGATAGTCAATAATGTACCGTTAAAATCCCAAAATGTCTGAAAATGAAAAAACTTTAATTCAGTACGCTGCTATATATCGAAATAGTCTTTAAAGGAATGTTTTACCACAACCATCAATCACTCCGGTGGCCTTGTGGTTAGAGCGTCTGCCGCGGAAGCGGGAGGTCATGGGTTTGATCCCCGGCTGAGTCATACAAAAAGACTTACAAAAATGGTACTGACAGCAACCTTGCTTAGCGCACAACATTAAGAGGCTAGTGTTAGGACTGGTCGGCCTGGTGTCAGGATAATGTGACTGGGTGGGACATTATATTACATGTCTGAGGCATGATGCGCCAATGCTAGACATCACTATAAACTGCATCACTGCAGACATCGTAACGATATGACTGAACAATTGTTAAAGCTACGTTAAAAATCCTAATCAAACAAACAAACTAACAATAAAACAGACTATCATCCCACCGAATAAATGAATGAAATAAACTCACCAATACTCTCTCTCTCTCTCTCTCTCTCTCTCTCTCTCTCTCTCTTTATATATATATATATATATATATATATATATATATATATATATATATATATATGTATATAAAGTCTACCAATACTGACAATACTAGGAATGCCTAATTGTAAGTAGTAATTACTCTTGTATAGAATGTTAATACCCAATATAGAAAATGCAATACGAGGCTTTAAATGAATCATCTTGACATTTAGAAATTGCTTTATCAATAAGAAGATCAGCTGACGTGCAGTGTCTAATCAGGAGATAAGGTCAGCTTGGCAATTCACCATAACTCATTTCCTTGTTCAATCACGTGATGTTTAATTGTACTTAAAGTACTACTAAACCAAAGAACTTTATAAATGCATCAACGGACTTGATACATGAATCATCTTTAAACTTCTTAGCCTATTTTTGCCCCCCCCTCCCGAAAAAAGTTGAAATGGCGTCCCTCGTATGATGATTTGAATGCTTAGGTACTGAACAATCTGACTATACAGGTAAATATGTACAGATGTATTATGCATATAACTTGTTGTTGTTGTACAACAGTAAGGTTTAACGCCTTTTTTCATGGCGGCCAGTATTATCGGTGGAGGAAGAATCCGGGAAAAACCCCGGAAACAACCACCGACTACTGGCAAGCTTACTCACATAACTACATTAGCCGAATCTTAGAATCGAATCCACGCGGACAGAGGTGTGATAGTAGTAGTATTTAAGGTTTTAAGTGAAACCGGCCACGAAATGTTATATGTTCACTATTTTACACTACCAATTAGTATGGTAGTGATTTAGATTTTCCCGAGGGGAAAGAATGGTGCCACATCCCCACAGGCATTTATGCATACAAAGTATGCTATTTAATTTGGTCGTCATGTCGCGCCCCTGGAATGGGCTATCGACATGAATGAGAGACTTAGGGGAGTGGGAATAGAACAGCCACGCACTCAACCCTACCAACCTATCGGAAGCTGCAGTGCTAGAGGTGCAATGGCACCAAATGATGACTAGTGAAAAATGGTTTTCACGTCTAGTCTTTTGCTGGTGTTGATGTCTGGCCGAGGAAAAGGATCTGTGAACTGGCACGCCCTAGCTTTATCAAATGGAGTCCAGTTGTTGCTAGTGGACACCCTATACCGATATGGTGTAAGCCACCTATGCAATTGAGTCAATCTTTCAAGTTATATTTTTTTCTAATCATCCTAACATTCTAATTTTTGTCTAGTACAGAGTGTACATTTGGTGTGTTCCCTATAAATTTTGTAAACTAGGTATGTCAAGTGACATGGGTAGGTTGGTCAATGTCAGGTTAAATGGGTTGTTAATTTTGATGGTGGAGAGTCAAAAATTATCAAGCTTGATTTTGAAGAACGAGATTGTCGAAAAGAGTTTCTGAGCCAAAAGGAAACTCTGTAAGTATAAATAGCCCTTTAAAGGGCTTTTTGATTGAGTGTTACAAGGTGTAACCGTAGTTCCCTCTTTCTTCTGGTTAATCCCTGTGTCCTTCTTGCGTGTCTTGCTTTTGTTGTTGTTCCTCCATCTTGATGTTGCCTCCTCCCGTCGTGTCCATTCCGTGTTCTTCCTTAATTTTGGAATACTTTGTGCTGTTATTAAAGTAGAGTATACAACCTCATATGACAGCCTATTCTCGCGTTGGTAGTTATTCAACGTAAAAATTTAGTTTTTAGAGTAATTAAGGTAATTGCGTGAATTTTTATTGCAGCGTGAGCTGTCTTGCTAGATGGTCAGGTTTGACCATCTAAATCATGTTATAGGCCTTAGTTCTTATGGCTTAGTTTATGATGCAGCCTTGTCCTGCGGGGCCTGATAGTCTGGGTATTGACTAGGATCTGACTTAAGAGTAAATAACTTTATTTGCAACATTGTGTCGCCGGTCCTGATAGTCTTTGGATGTTGAGACTACCTCATAATATCTATTTGAGGCCATAAAGCGGGACACTCTTTTAAATGGTCACGTTTAGACCATAAGGATATCTCGGAATTTCGGGGTTCTAATCTGAATTGTATCATAATTTAGTTGTATAAATGCTGTCAATGAGGCTGTATATAGGGAGAGTTGTAAGAGCAAACAGAAGAGAGGTGGTTTCCTAGACACTTGTTTGTTAATTTTATATTGTTCTATACGTTGTTATTTTGGATATTTCAATGTTTATCTTTTTGCCTGGTAATTTCATTAACGTTGCAGCATCCTGTTAGGTTTGGTTAGCACAGGTATCATCCGTGGTACGTTTTACCCAGCGTAGTGTAGGTGGGCTCCCCTTACGGAGTAACGGAGTCCCTTCTGATCCTGTACATTCCCAATCCGTGTGGATGTGATTATTTGAAAATATAAGGTTAAGAACCAGGATTATTGTGTTGTTTGGTCCTGGTGTAATTTAATTTAGAGGTGAGATGGCAGTGTTCCCTAACTGAGAGCGCTTTATACCACTCGGCCACTCGGGGCCCCCTGCATATAAGTAAATTAGTCAATAATATAAAATTGATTAAAATAAAATATCCACATTAATACGTGGTGGAGATCTTACTTTAATCAGATTGGTCTATAATATAATCCTAAAGAGTATGGAAGAATGGTCTTAGACATAAACTCAAGACGTTGAAAATTCATCAATGTATTCAAAGTAAACTACCCTTGGTAACTCTTGAAACATATTAGGATATTGACTTCTGTTTTATATATTTAAAATATGATTTCAATTAGAGCAAAACTAGTTGATTTGGATACAAAACTTTAGATGTTTGGGTTCTGTATTTATTTCTCTTGATAGACTGTCATTGCAAGAAACAGAATCGTTCATTCATACATAACCCACTCCCACATACTAAAAGATGAAGATCCACCAGAGTGCGTCTCTTGCAATGAACCATTCACTGTTAAACACTTTATGTTCCGACCTGCAACCTACACGTGATAAGTGCTACAATGTACATAACATGAAGTAACTTTTTGATACTATATATATCACTTGTATTTTAGATTTCCTGAAGGAAGTAAATCTTTTATTTTAAACTTTAACTTGTATGTCATCACCTAGTGCATTTATATCTAATGCAAATACCGCCCATTATATTTCAACATCTTTTCATCAACATACACCATTTACATCTCCCGTTGATTGGGAAGCTTCATATTTTACTGTTACCAACATCTTACTATTTTACTTTGAACTATTTGGTTTTCTATATCGCTGGTCGATATTAAACCTTTAGTATTTTTAACCATGTTTAAATATAACCTATTGTATGGCGCTAAATAGCCTAACAGTATTGGTGCGCCGTTAAAAATCAAACATTCAATCAATCAATCAATCAATCAATCTTGATAGAACAACTGATGTTATCTTGAGCAGACACGCATCAGCTCCATTCGCAATTATAGGTCAGTTGATGCCGCCAAAACCCTTTTGTGTTGATTAGTACTTTCTAGACTGGACTACTGTAATTCAAATCTGGCTGATTAGTCTTAATATCTACTCCAGAAATTTCAACAAGTCCAAAACACAACTAGCTGCTCGGATCATCCTTAGAATGCCATAATCAGAGCACACTTCACTACTGCTCTGTACCCTACACTGGCTTTTCATTTGATCCAGAATCAAGGACACAATTTGTTCTCTGTGCTACGTTTCACTGACGGACCCCAGTCGAACATAATTATATGGCCAAACCAATGTGTACACACCAGCACGTTATTAACGCTCCTCTTCCGACAATGGTATACTCATCATTTCCACTATTAAAACGAAGTCATATGGACAATGTTCTTCTGCATACCAGGGCCAGCAACATGGAATGAATTGCCCCTTGAAATGAGACACAACGACAGTGATCACTTTCAAGAGTGCTCATTAAAACTCACCTTTTTCGACTGCAAGAACTAGCTGAAAGGAGACCAGAAATAAAAAATTTCCTTTTATGTATCTAATTCTCTACAAATTTTAATTAAACTGCAACGTTTATCAATTCAGTATCATAGGCGGGTAGTGATTATATTGCGAGGAAGATACCACGATCCCGTAAATTGCCGAGTTTTTCAGAGTTTTGATGAGACAACAGATCACGTGGTCCCGTGAAGCAATACTATCGATTCCTCGAATACAAACAAAACATGGCAAGCGAGAAAGAGAGGAAGATACTAGATTAATGTTTCCTACCATATATATTTTCATCATTTCTTAAAAATGTCTTCTAATTCCATGTTGTTTTGTGTTTTGAAATCGTATCAATATGGATGATATAAAATGCTTAGAGCTTCTAAACATTATACGCTATACAAAGCCATTATTATTATTAATATTATTATTATTATTATTATTATTATTATTATTATTCTCAAATGTTGGTGCAGTTTTGTGTGTTATTTTCAGTTTGTGATGGAACAAACCGGAAAAAGTGGAGAAAACCACTGTCTTTGGATGGAATACCATTTCACTCTCGCACATGATGGAACAGGAAATCGAACAGTCGATCACAAATATGCAAAGAGAACAATGCGATATCCATACCCCGACAAGTTATGGCTTTTGTGCTTGGAAAGGTTTTTTCGTTGCCCTACAGTTGTGGGTGGTAATATTCATGAAGAATGGTATGCATTCATACTGGTGTGGTTGGTAAACTACACTGACCACCTTGGCAGTGGAATAAATGCATACCATTATGACCAAAACGGCATGAAGATTGGTATAATATCAAACTGATATAAAAATACATGGGCTGCGTGAAGAAGGACATAAACATACCTTATGAGATGGTAATTTATATAAAGACGCCCTGAAAATTTGTGGAAAATGTTACTTCTGAAACGGAAATGGAGTACAGTAGGTGTGTGTGTGTCTGAGAGAGAGAGAGAGAGAGAGAGAGAGAGAGAGAGAGAGAGAGAGAGAGAGAGAGAAGGTATCAGTAATTGTTATACAATCAAATTGTTGTTAAAATACATAGGTTGATAGAAAGAGGGTAACAAATTGTACTGTTAGAGATGGTAATGTACATAAAGACACCATCAAAAGCTGTATAAAAGTTTACTAATAAAACGGCAATAGTAGAATAGGAGTTAGGGGACACATTTTATGTTTACAATAGGTATGAGTAAAGGGTAGCAATGAGATACATATTAAAACTAACTGTTTCAAGTTTTGTCCTTATTCGTTTTCCAATCTAAATGAATAAAAACGCCATGAAAAATTATTCCAAATTCTATTTATGAAATGGAACTAGAGTACTGTAGGAGTGGGGAAGTAGACTTTATTTTACATGCGGGATGCATATTGTGTTACTTTGAGACATATAAACACTGATTGGTGTGGGTCTTTATCTTTTCTTTTTAGCTAATCGGAACTCAAGAGGGCTTTTTAAACAATGTACAAGTATCTTTTCATTTTGATAGCCTATTGCTTCATTTGATTTATAGTGTGAGGAAGCGTTTCCACCTGTCCTTGTTTTCTACTCATCTGTTTTCTCTCCTATCCCGCCAATTCCTTCTCATCTTCTGATCTCCCGCCTAACTTCTTCTCTTAATTGACTGCACCTTCACCGATTTCTCCACAGCGACACCTTTTCTGACTAGTCTTCGATTCACATTCGACTTCTCTACTAGTCTTTATTCCTTCCCACTCCTAAATGCTCGGGACTAAACTTTATCATAAGTCTGTCCAAAAATAGAATCCTGTGAAAACACAAGCCATCTCGTATCAAACTAACCAAAAAATAATCATCAAATAAAGAAAGGATACTACACTTTTCGGTCACGCATTCGTACATTGAAATATCAGTACGTTTTTGTATGGTAAACAAAGTCGTAATAAAAGCACGGTATCAAATACTTATCATATAGACATCAATAAATTGCGTCAAACACATTTCCCGCCAATATACGAGTGGCTTTCTTTAGTTATTACTTTATCTTTCCAGCACGATGTTTGGAAATTACTAAGTTAATAGGTAGTAAATACTAAATTAAACTCGGATTAAAATGGTGACCACACAATTTCTCAAATCAGATTGGATGTCGTTTCTACCCTGTTCTATTCAACTTAGCAGGCAATCCCCCCGGGCCGTCTGTCAAACGTGTAAAGGGAGAAGCAATTATAGTCAAATAATAATAATAATAATAATAATAATAATAATAATAATAAATAGTCTAAGTATAGAAATAACATTTATTCTTTAGAGGATTCAGACAAAAATTTGTTAAGAAAATATCATAAAAATCTTTTTCTTATGTATTATAATTAATTGAATGTTATTTTTGTCTCAGTGTGCACGTGCGGGTTGTCCGATAAATCAATCCCGAAGATTCGTGTTGATACTGATGATCGATATATGAGTCTGATGTCAGCTGTTCATTAAAATGTGCAATTTTGCTGCATTCAGATCATTCCGGAACACACCTGCGGACAGTTTGGACACATACCGGTATTTGGTTACAGGCACATGTAGCGCGAAATTCAGAAATGAGTTGCAATTATACCTCCAACACTAACAGTGAAATTCGGAATATCCTACGTTCTTTCAGCGAGTAAAATAAATGCTTGTTAAGAAGTCAAGTTAAGTGTTTAAATTCACAATGGCGCCCGCAAAACAGACTGCGAGAAAGTTTACCCGCTTAGACTAAACAATGTAGTAAGAATCACTAAGTTACAAAAATTACAAAAAGAGATATACAATGCAGTGAAGGCTGAAAACATATTATCATAAACCTTATAAGTGAGAATTACTCAGATGAATAGCGAGAAGAAATGGCCGAGGCACGCAAGGTGACCAATGACTTGCAGAGATATTTCCAGATACGAAGAATAGAAACAGAAGAAGGACCCTTCATTGAATATAATTACAAAGAAGGAACACAGTTTTTGGATATGCAGGGGATACAAAGAGGAAACATACCCGGAGTGTCAACAGTGTTGATAGCTTTAAAAATCAATGATCCTGAAATACAGCAAAAGATCTACTCTATCAATACAAATGGGTACAAATGGTATATAATAAGACCACGAGAGCAATACCTGACTAAGTAATAGCCATACATGGAGAGAAAGTGATAGGAAGGCATAAACACTACTTAAAAGAAACAGACAGGAGAATTAACCCTGACGGACATACCAATGGAGTTACGTTTAGAAGACACAGTAGAAAGGTTTGTGTAAAAAATTGGGATAAAAGTGGAAAGTCAAGACTCAGAACGGTTCCTGGTTTCTCAATGTAAAACGGAACCCGGATACTAGAAATAGAAAAAACCCAGACCCAGAACAATTAAAGGAACATTCTATCTACATGAATTCTTAAAAGACTGTATTTACTACAGGAAGTACAACAGATGTGGAGAGACGGGGCATACACAACACAAATACCCCAAAACTGCAGAACAAATGGTAGAACCCATAAACATCGTAAACTCAGATACACAACTCGAACACCAGCAAATAGCAACTGAAATGCAAATACCCATGCAGACACAGAATTAGCTGCAGAGAAGAGAAACAGCAACAAAAGACCAAAAAAGGAAAAAAGAAACAACGAAACATAAATACTCCGATGATATCCAATAGCCAAGAAGAAAAGGGGATACAGAGAAAGATGTCGCAAAAACAACTTGGCGAGAAGAAAAGGCAAATCTCAAAGAGTTAAATAAAACACAACAACTACAGGAGATAGGGGAGTTACATTTATCGGATATAGCAATTAATATATCTTTAGAAGACGTAGTAAAATAGTTCAAGGAAAAATTTGAGATTAAAGTGGTAAAATCAAGATGCGAAACTATCCCTGGTTTCTCAATTTACGATGGAACTTGGATATCAGAAATCGAGAAAACAAGGCTCAGAACAATAAAGGGAGAATTTAACTTACATGGTTTTGTAACCAAGGCATGGTACGAAGGATTAGAAACCACAAACACCGAAATCTCGGAGACAAATCTCCAAACCAGCAAACAACAACTGACATGCAATTACCCACGCAGAAACAGAACCAGCCGCAGAAAATAGAAACAGAGAAACAAAAGACTAAAAAAGGGAAAAAGATACAACCAAATGCAAATATCAAGGAGATACAGAAAATACCACAACAACAACAATAGCTAGGGAAGAAATCACACACTTCAAAAAAGAAAAATGAGAAAGAAGAATCCGTGAAATATAATACAACAAAGCATATGACAGAAGAACAAATATTCGTCCAGGAAAGAGAAAATAGAAGGAAAGAAAAAAAAAGAAGAGAAGAAGACAAAAAATGATGGAGGAATGCCTACATCACAATGAATGTCTGGAAGAAGAATTTGGAAAAATATAATTAGAGATGAAAAAACAAAACAAAAAACAACAACACATATATACATATGTATTTAATTTACAATAAACTTTATAAGTAAAAAGTTTTTTAAAAATCCCCCAAAAACTACTTAATTAAAATTTTTTAAAACATACATTTTTTAATCTATAGCATATATAAACACAGCACACTAAGGCTGGAGGGCCTCCCAAAAGTGGTCCGTGAAGATCAGCGGGTGGAGCACCTTCCACAAAGAAAACAAAAGAAATTCAGAATGGTCACATGACAGAGGGTTGTAAGTTACCTATCATATGATTTGATCCGGAATAATATGAACATATCGCCAAAAAAAACCATTCAGCCCTCGGTAACTCAACAGCCGGGGGAAATACTGGTAAGTATATAAAATACACACCGATAGTTGTGTATAGGATTGCAGAATTTTGAAGGTTGTAATGAACTGGCTATACTAGTCCCTCAACCGCCACTAATTAAATATCTTTAGATATATAGGGCTGATTTATCGGCAAAACGTATAGGAAGGTTTGCTTAAAAGACAAATGTACGGATGGGATTAGTTTGATCAAGGAGACGGAGAAAAGAAATAATAGAATGCAGAACATATGCAAAAGCTGTAGACAGTTCCAACCTATGGAAAATGCAGATGTGTTGATCAGGCATCATTCTTATGGAATTTGTTTTAGATTATATTCTTATTTAGTATTGCCCGTCTATTACATCTAAACAGGACATTAAAACCACTATTTGACATAACTATTCAAGCGAACATTGCTAGCGGTGACTTCGTTTAACTGTCATGGTGAAGGATAATATGTATATTTATAAAAAGATCAGATCTATATCTACAGTGCAACAAACGATTGGGTTTCGTTGCTATTTTGCAACGTACACTCTAATTTGTGTTACTGGAAAGAGGAAAATGATGATTTATATCAATGTAAGACAGAGTTGCTGTCCATTGACATGATACAGATAGGCATTACAGTATATTTTCAAATTATCACATGAAGGGAAGAAATACATTTTACTTATTGCTAACTTTAGCAAAGTTGCAATACTTAGTAAAACAGCAAGATCATCACCCGATATCTTCACATAAACTGTACAGCATTTTTTTTTCTAATTATGAAACATCCGCTGGGGATTCTTTTCATTATTGTTGTCATAAAACTAAAATCAGTATTGAAAATAAAATAAATCTCTTGCCAGCATTGTTAATAATACTACTAATGGTAATAATAATAATGACTTTGTATGGGCCTAATCTTTAGAAGCTCTAAGCGCGTTACAACATATATAATTATATGACATTAAAAAAAAACAATAAAAAACCCACCATGAAATTAGAAAACATAAAAACATGCTGAAAACATGCGTCTCAGCTCAAGATGTGCAGCCTTGCATTTGTTCATGATATGTTGGTGTAATGTGAAAGTATTGTCCAGAGTAACACCTTGGTTTCATACTGACTGTGTGAATTTAGTTTTGGTGTTGCTGATATTTATTGTTTGAGGTAAAGGATGTGAATGAGAAAGTCTTTTTGTTGCGATCAGAATGGCCTCAGCTTTATCATCATTCATCTGCGGCATGTAACATGTCATCCATGATTTCACATGACAAATGCACCTCTATACTCCATGGATGGTAGCATCAACTTCAGTTGAGTGGCTAGATTTGTATATTTGGGTGTCATCAACGTACAATTAGTGAGTCACTGGATGATGATCTAGGACACTTGAGAGCTGTTCAGTGAAAAGAATCAAGTAAACAGGTCCAAGAACATACCTCTGTGGAACACGACAACATAGATTAAGTAGGCTGGAGTGTATTCCATTTGCAGACACGACGTGTGTTCTAGTAAGGCTGTAGTGTGAATGCCAAATACATGCTGGAGAGGGGGAAGTAATATATTATGGTCTATTGTGTTTAAAAATGATGCAGACAAATCAAGGAGGGTGAGGACTGTAATCTTTTCGCTATCCAAAGCATATATAATTTCAGTACCTACTTTTAGAAGAGTAGTTTCAGTATTGTTGTAAGGGCGATATGCAGACTGTACATTGCTAAAAAGACTGTTTTAATTCAGATGAGATACAAGTTGGGTTAGAACAACATTTTCTAAGACTTGTAATATGAACGGAAGATTATAAACTGGGTGGTAGGTTTTTAAATCGTTATGGTCGAGTGTTGGTTTCTTCAGCAGAGGCTTGAAAGTGGCAGTTTTGAAAAATGATGGGAATCCCTCGGACGAGAGAGAGAGAGAGAGAGAGAGAGAGAGAGAGAGAGAGAGAGAGAGAGAGAGAGAGAGAGAGAGAGAGAGAGGTATGAATAGCATCAGTTACTGAAGCCAAGATCTAAGCACTCAATCAGTGTATCTAAGCAGCAGTGATGCTAGAATTGGATCAAGTCCACATGACTTTGGTGCACTTTTCATCAGCAATGTACGTACTAAATCCTTAGAGACAGGTTCAAATGGATGTCATTCAATTTATATTCACTTTAATGATCAAGCTTTAGTGGTTCTGGACAAATAAGCTGATGAATTATGAGAAACTCGAAGGGAAAAGACGTCCATCAGAATAATTATTGATATATTTCTGGTTTTCAAAGTTTTACAGCTGAGATAATCTTATAGATGAACACCTAGATTTGTGTGAATCCTGGCTGCCATAAGAAGTATGAGTTAAAAACTCACAGTGCATATAATGTTTTAAATTTTTATTTTTATTGTTGTGTCTAATCTTTTTTAAAAAAGAGCAAACAGTATAGTTTTCCCAGAAAATCTTTATTATAGTCATCAATATGGTAGAAAAGCAAATTGAGAAATATTGATATTCATTTATGATTGCAATATGCAGGTATTATGTTTATGTTAGAGTTTTTGTATTTGTATTATTAGTGTATGTATTCTTATATGACATGCAGTATAATTTGCCTTACAAAATTGCAGTCAACAGAATGATAAAGGACAGAATATTCATGTTTTTGGCCTGGTTAATTATCTTGCTTTGCAATCCCTACAGCATGTGCATGTGATAGACGTTACGTATGGCAGTTGTAGAATTTGTGATTATCATTCAGAGCAATTTATGGACAAATGTTGTTCAGTCTTTACCCATAATAGGTCATTTACGCACATTTTCAGTACACATATACTAAAGTTGTGATATCGCTCTCTCACATGACAGTGGGGCTGGGTTTAATAAAACTGACAGTGCTAATGTTGCTATTACTGGAAGTGCCAGTTATTCATGACAGATGGAGCACCCACATTAAGACCTGTGTCAGAAATATTGCGAAAGGTCCACTTTATTGTATCTCTTGAAACAGCCCTACAATTTTGTAAAATAATTCTTTTCCTGGATAGTTTTAACTTTGACAAAAAATGTTACAATAAATAATTAAAATTGTTACCTATGACATCATAAACATGCGTTGACAGAGGTAAAAATCCTTGGTTTTCCCAAGGAGACCAGATTTAAAAATCTGCAGATTTGTCTAGTTGCCTAGTAAATTACTCCAGTTGATCCCATGATTGCTTTTGTGAAAGTTGTTCAGCAGATTATTTCAGAGAGAGAGAGAGAGAGAGAGAGAGAGAGAGAGAGAGAGAGAGAGAGAGAGAGAGAGAAGTATATTGCTCATTATACTGAATAAAACAAGACAAGGAAACAAAATTGCTTGAGGGATATTTTGTTCGCTGATACTTGACATTATGTGTGCCAATACTTAACATTGATATTTTATACAGATTAATAATATTTGTAATCCCCTTTGATTATGTGAGATTAACACATTAAAAGTAACAGCTTCTTCTGCTGATTACAAGTTATTACACAAGGTTGATATAAGGTTATTAACTCTACTGGTTAGAGAACAATCAAGTTTTGGGATGGTTTGTCAGCTATCATTTTGTAATTCCTAATCCTCCTAAACTACTTACAGATGTAACATTAAGCATTACACACATTCATTACATAGTCCTAAATAAAAATGGTACCACTCGGACATCAAATATGGCCTAAACAGTGGTCATCTTGAATTCATGCTATAGCAATACCTCCTCGGTGGATTGTGTTACCAATATGGGTTTTTCTGAAATACGTCTTATGGTATCTAGTTGATTCTAAATGAAAATGGGTTCAATTTGATGTCCAATATATTGAAGATTCTGCGATCACTACTCCTCCTGAACAGACAAACTAAACTTATCGTCATGGGGATCGCTCCATTGGCCTATTGGTTAGACCGTCCACCTCAGATGCTGGAGGTTGTGGATTCAAACCCCAGCCGAGTCATTCCAAAGACTTATAAAAATGATACTGACAGCTGTCTCTCTTGGCACCCAGCATTAAGAGGTTAGTGTTATGACCGGTCGGCCTAGTGTCAGGATAATGTGACTAGGTGGGACATGATGCTACGTGTCTGTGGCATAATGTACCAGTGCTAGACATCATTAGAAACTGCCATACTGCATACGTTCAAAGAAAAACACATGCACATCAACATGGGGTTATCACTAAAATTCTTATTATGAATGGCCATCTTAGAGACTTTATTTATTAATGGAAAGTCACATTGACATGGTGTTATCACCAGGAGACTTCTTTTGATTCCTGATAAGTTCTAAATAAATACGGTGCTGATCTAATGTCCAGTATGACGTATACAGCTGTCATCTTTAAAATTTTGTTTTCAATAATAGTTTTTAAGATAGGGTCTTCAATGATAGACCTTATTTTATGGGTTTTCTTAAGGTATTTAGTTGATCTTAAAATAAAAATGGGTTCAAGTTGATGTCAGATATATTGAACATTCTGCAATCACTCCTCCTCCTGAACAGACACAACTTTGGACATGGGAATCGCTCCATTGGCCTATAGGTTAGACCGTCTACCTGTGTTCAAGCCCCAGCATATTCATACCAAAATGGTACTAACATCTGCCTCACTTGGTACCCAGCATTAAGAGGTTAGCGTTATGATCGGTCGGCCTAATGTCAGGATAATGTGACTAAGTGGGACACGATGCTACATGTCCATGGCATTACGTTCCAGTGCTAGACATCACAATATAAACTGCCACACTGCAAATATTGTAGCGATATGACTGATAGTGTTAAAAATATACGTTTAAAAAAAATCACATACACATCAACATTTGATTATCACTACAATAATTATTATGATGTCTACAGGGTTGCAAAATAAAATGTGATGAATCTGGTGTCTATTATGGCCACCAAAATGGCCATCTTAAAGATCTTTTGTTAATGGAAAGTCACATTGACATGGTGTTATCACCAGAAGACTTCTTTTGATGTCTGTTAAGTTCTGAATAAATATGGTGCTGATCTAATTCTCAGTATGACTTATACAGCTGTCATCTTTAAAATCTTGTTATCATTATAAAAAAATTACATGGGGTTTTCGTTGTAATACCTTATTATTTCTAGTTGGTCCTTAATCAAAACTGTGCAGATTAATGTCCTATAATTGGCTGCCAATTTGTTCAATTGACAATCTTATTACAACTTGTTAAACAATGTAAAATTGCTATTAGTTTTCTCCAGGAGACTACTTATGATGTCTGATTGGTCCTAAGTGAAAATGGTGCCAGTATGATGGCTCGTGTGGGCTTTGCAGTTTCCATTTTGAAAATTCTGTTTTTGCTAAACCTCTTGAATG
Organism: Unio pictorum; assembly: GCA_030141615.1. Taxonomy (NCBI): domain Eukaryota; kingdom Metazoa; phylum Mollusca; class Bivalvia; order Unionida; family Unionidae; genus Unio; species Unio pictorum. Next base: position 863,114 of record JARLTB010000218.1, read on the forward strand.
AAAAGTAATATTCACATGGGATTTTTAATGGAAGACTTTCTATGATGTATTGTTGCTCCAAGATGAATGTGGTGTAAGTATGATTTATAATATGCCCACATCAGAAGCCATCTTGAAATTATTATTGCTACTTCTACTCAATGGGAATGTTTTACTAAACATCTTACGATGTCTAGTCGGTCCTAATGGTGCATCTCTGACAGTCAGTGTGATTGTCAATGTATCTATCTTCCAAATCTCATTCGATCTTTTTCTATTAAATGAAGGGTCATATCAACATGGGGTTTTCACTGAAAGATTTCTGATGATGTCTAGTTGGTTTTAAATGAATATGCTAATCCAACATCTAATATGACTGCCACAATGGCCATCTTCAAAATCGTGTCATCACTATTTCTATTAGAAAGCTATTCAAATCAATATCTTGTGTGCATTAGCAAAAATGCTTCTCATGATGACTAATTGGTACAAAATAGAAGTGTCCGTGATATATAAAATTTGGCTACCGTGAAATCCATCTTTAAAATCTTGTAACCATTTATTCTATGGCCACTGTGGAACCATTTTGAAAATCTTGTCACTGTTGTTTGTCAAAAACAAAAGGTTGTATCAACATGTTACCAAAGAAATGTTTCTTATGATGCACTGTTGGTGCTGAATGAAAAATTAGAAAAAAGGTTAACATGCAGAGTTTTCATCACAGCAGCTAATTTTAAAATAATTTTATCACTCAAGAATTTCATTAGCAATATTAAAGTCGGTTGAACACTCTGCACTAAAAAGGAAGAAACTATCTGTAAATTCCTGGCAATTGTTTCATCCAGTAGAGTGCCAATTCTTATGAGGGAATTTTGTTTGTAGTACTAACTGGTATATGTTTTTCAAAGTATTGTATAATTCACTTCATTTAATTCTGATCAGCAATATAGTATGGAATGTGATAACTGGAACAAGGCAACTTATTCTATGAAGAATATCTTGAAAGAAAACGATGCCATTTTCTCAAACTCTGATTCCTTACATGACCTTTTGTGAACTATTTTATAACAGAATGACAAACAAGTTATTGGAACTAGCGTATTTTATGAACCAGTTCATAGTCCATATCATTTTGAGAGTAAAGGTTACTGTTTAGGGTTCTGTATATGGGATATGACAATGACTGTGATTTAACAAACAAATGATACTCGCTATTATGCATTGTTAAAGAATACATTTCTAGATTAAAATTTGCTCGCCTTGTTTAATCCTAATAATAATAATAATAATAATAATAATAATAATAATAATTTATGATCATGTATTTATTTTTATATTTTTCTTGAAAATATTTAGCTTTGACAATGAAACATGCTACCTCTGTTGAAAGTTGATGCCTTCCCCCTTTCATAGGTACTAAAACGTAACTATAGTCAATATTCATAGGTATGGTCTATATCAGGTGGAAAGTAATATATAGATTGACGGGTATCAATTTTAAAAAGCAATGGCACATTCTTCTGTAAAATGTATAACCAAGTTATGACTAATCTGTCTATCATTCTTTGTTAAATCCCTATTTAAATATGAGGATAACATAAATGTAATAATCGTACAAGTTTCTTTATTATTGGTTGAAACTACCGTTATTTATAAGAGTCCATGCAAATACTTTTTTTCAAAAAGTAATTCTGGCATTCTAGGATAAATAGAGTTCAACCACAGAAATTGTGTCTTGTCAGATAGTCATTTGATCCTCATGCAATGGCTAAGAGATTAAGAAGTCTCATGCAATAGCTAAGATATTAAAAATTCTCATGCAATGGCTAAGAGATTAGGAATTCTCATGTAATGGCTAAGAGATTAAGAAGTCTCATGCAATGGTTAAGAGATTAGGAATTCTCATGGCGCATTCTTTTGTGACCTGTATAACCAAGTTATGACTAATAGGTCTTTCATTCTGTGTTAGCTCCATATTTAAATATAAGGATAACACAAAGGAAATAATTGTACAAGTTTATTTCACATTTGTTGACACTACCGTTAATTTTAAGAGTCCATGCAAATACGTTTTTAACCAGGTAATTCTGGAATTTTCAGATAAAGAGTTCAACCACAGAAATTTTCTCTTGTCAAGTAGTCGTTTGATCCTCATGCCATGGCTAAGAGTTTAGGAATTCTCATGCAATGGCTAAGAGATTAAGAAGTTATCCTTGGGCAAGACACATTACTTACCTCAGCATGATAGCACCTTTAGCATAATGCAGTGCTGTTTTAACACAACCCCTCCCACCACCACAATAAAACTAAAACTGTACCACTCGATCCTATGATGATTTGAAACTATCAGTAATAGATCGGCTAACTTGTTTAAATCTATTTCAAATTTTAGTGTAATTCGATGAAAGTTTATTTCTAAGCAGCGTGTATTCCTAATGAAAAGAAGTCACATTACTTGCCTCAGCATGATATTATCTTTAGCATACTGTTGTGCTATAAAATACAACCCCACAAACCCCCAGAATCAAACGTTAATACCTCGCATTCAATATAACATGTGATATATTTCTTTGAGTGAGGGAACATTAATGTATTATCAGTTATACATCACCAGTCACTTTGTCATTGGCTACCTTCCAGAATGGAAGTTTCCCCAACGCGTATATTAAAAAGTCTATTCTTCCATTAGATGTTCAGAACTGAAATGAACACAGACCAGGTATGTTCCCTACATCACACACCCATACACATTAGCTGCTTTCATTCGTACAGATACCATCTTGGAGTCACTGAATTCTTCATGCTCAATAGCCTTATCTCCTATCAAAATGTGTTTATTGCATCTAAAATACAACTTTCCATATTTTTAGAATGTTTGTACATTCAGACATTGCTTTCATCACAGTTGGTCTTCTCACAAGATTTTAGGACTTTTGATATTTTGTTGGTCAGCAGTGCTTCTTTAAAAGTATCCTTAAAGTCAATTTTTTTTTCATAATTCAATTCTTTTTACAGTTTACTGGAAGCGTTGTTTTGTCGTTCATCTCTGAATTTGGCTTGACTTCCACTTTTTTCTTCATTTACGTTTTCAAAATATCTGGTTTTAATATTTCATTGGATATTGATATGTTTATTTTTAGACTTGCTTAGGTCAGTTCCACACTAGCTGTATTTTCTTAAAAATTGCATGAGTTTATTTAGTTGCACACCATTCATTGTTAATATTATATTTTGTTTTGTTGTTATTACAACTCAAATAAATTATTGATGATGTTAGATCATGTTTGACCACAGGTCACTTGCCATTCATGATGATATGCATCTAGTCAAAATCATACTACATTCATTTGTATTGATGATATTAATATAATTTATTTTTAATAAGAATTTATTTTGCTTGTTTTACAACAGTATTTGTTATCAATTCTCATGTTAAGTATTGCTGATATTAGCTTGGGTCTGACTAGCAGTAATTCTCCACTAATCAAATTTGTCATAATCGTCCTTTCCTGTACATTAAAGGTTAAGCTGATAGTTCAGCTGTTACGATTTGTTGGTGGATTATATTGACAATGAAGAGAGATTACCAGTGTCTTACTGTTAGAGGACTGTCATTCATGAAAGTAATAGCTAATGTGTCTCAAGCCATTTCTTCCTTCTCTTGTAACGTCGGCCATTAGCACACCAACATAAAGTCCTTTTCACAAGAAGCCCAATAACTTCCTTGAAAAGATTACCAATGCGGATTCAACCTGGCCGTACTAACCTGCTCTTCTGTGAAGGTGAGTAATCCTTGTGTTTGTTTTTCATTCGTCAGTTTTAGATGATCAACCTCCCACCTGACTGATAAATTTGGTAATGCAATGTCAACATGACATGTCTGGTACTACTGATATTTAAGCACTTTTTGAGGTGATAAATCTAAACGAAGTTTTGGGGGGTTGTAAAACTAATTGTAATGATGTAAAACTTACCTGTTGCTATTGCGATAAAACCGCCGTACTACCCCCACCCCTGGTACTGCGGTCCCATTAAATTAGGCTGCATAAACATGGAAGACTAATATGTATGGGGTTTTCAGGCAGCGGTGATCTAGTGTTCTAGAATTAATGAAATGAAAAAAATGCCATCATTCGGTTGGGGTGTCTTCATCCCGGAAAACCACATGCAGCTATATGATAGCAGCAAGTAAATACAACATGATTATAATCAGCCCCCCTTCACTATTAAACAAACTTTTGTCAATCAAAAACTGTGTTGCGAATTACGGGGGGGGAGGAGGGGCGGGGGGCGGCGTCAATGCACCTGAAACAAAAATGTCAACGTGGTCCAATTGAATATAGAATGAATTTTAAAATAAAAATTTGAGTGAAAAAAATCTCTATTTCTATTAACCATTTATTACATGTAGAAGGAAAATATAATTGGTAGACATGTCTTTGTGAAACATCACCACACACATGCCGCGTAGTCTAAAGTGCTCAACTTTAATGATCATTGCCGTCTCAACTGTGACCGTGTGTGTTCGACTCTTGGGGCTCGACCAACGTGGGATGGTGAGAACGTTTGCCACTAGCTTCCCGTGGGTCGTTGATATTCACTAGGGTTATACCTCAATGTGTTACACTGTCTGCCATATATAGCCTATCGTGCGCTGAAACAACTGCAAATATATTGAATGTAAAAACGAGCATGCACGAAGTTTCACTTTAAGATCTATTCGGTGGCAAATTATATGTTTCATTACATGCAATCGTTCCTGCTTTCAGTAAAACAGTATTGGATATGAAAGTAATGCATGTGTCGTTTGTGTTCATCTTTTCCCCTAGTAAAGGCCATCTTCCTTGCTGAATTTGCTGCGTAAATCCTGGTCAGAAGTAAACTGATCTTAACAACCGTCATATTGAATTGCCAGACCTGATCTAATGCAGTTTGACCCACGAGATCATTTTGTTATCTGAGGGACATACTATTTTCACGTCTCATGGATGCCTTACAATTAGTACAACAATAACAAATTCGTTTTAAATCAACACAAATCAGCTGTGTAAACATATATGTTTATTATTCTCTTTTAATAAGTCTGTTTCATGGCTCAAATCATTCCAAAAAGCATGGGTCCATTAATGGTTGCCAATTTAGCAAGATTAAGATAACACATGATAAGAAAAATAACTGATCTGAATGTTCACTGCTACATTTCGAAGATGGTCTGGCTTGTCCCGATGTTACATAGAGGTGGTTCTACCATTTCTCACATTCCAGAATGACGTATGTCGATATGGTGTTTACAGCATGTGCTAATAAATAAATGTTCCCCCCCCCCTTGCCGCTGTGGTTTTCAAAGCAAACCAGGAGATCTTAAATTTATGTTTACTGGTTTGTGAAGGCTTTGTTGATAGTTCATTGTTTCCTAATGGTAAAAAGTGTGTTTTGACACTTTGTCTTTGAACATAAATCAAACGTAGACAGTATTCCGACTACTAAAACAATCGTGTTTAACTTTCTATAGGGGCCCCGAGTGGCCCAGTGGTCTAAAGCGCTGTCCGTTACGGATCACTGACATCTCACCTCTGTCTGCGTGGGTTCGAGTCTAAGATTCGGCTTATGTAGTTATGTGAGAAAGCTTGCCAGTAGCTTCTCGTGGGTCGGTGGTTCTTTCCTGGTGTTTTCTGGGTTCTTCCTCCACCATTAATACTGGCCGCCATGTATAGCCTATATTGTGCTGAAAAATGGCGTTAAACCAGAAAAAACAAAAAACAAACAAACTTTCTATATTTGAAGTAAAGTCCGACATCAAATAAAACTTGTTGCTCTTCACTTACTTGCCAATAATCTTTTAATAAAGATAGCGTAAACATTCTCATTCAAGGCAATGAAGTGTAATAACCTTTGTTCTTCAACATCTATTTGACCTGCATGTAACCTAACACTAACTGGATTATTCCATTTTGTGAACTTTACCTATGCAAACTGGCCTAATGAGTTACCTCATGGGTCTTCAGCAGATTTACCATATCACTCTAGCCATTGTCAGTCAGTGAAGTAATATATGACATGGTGATTGGTTATATCTGATCACATTATCTTTTTTAGTCTTTATGGCAATTAGTTGTACAAGCTGTCCCAGTGATATTTTTAGACAAACTCTAAGAAACACTGATTACCATGTATACATGCTATATGTTATGGGTGTATATTGAGGTGGTGGTGTTTGTTTCCCTTTTTTTCTCGAAGATTACTGAAATCAGGTTTTTCTAAACACAACTATGTCGCTGTGTTCGGGAGTAAAAATTGAGTTTGTAGTGTTATGGCTGATATGTCAGCGGCTGGTGACTAGTCATCAGGAACCAGTCACTAGCCAACGGTTCGTAAGTACTAGTCACTTGTCGATAGAGCTCCTTCGGTAGGGGACTAGGTTTCGGTCGAAAATACTTCTCGCCATGTTTCTAAGGAAAATATGTTGGGAAATGTGTGTTAATGAGCACACATCAGACTTTTAAAGAGGATTGGAGCATCATCCTTACTTACCTTTACACTCTTAATCGCAGTTGGATGTATGAACATCCTTTTCAGGGATGTAAATTATTATTCATATTTATGCCACGGTGTACAACAGGGTCTTTGTCTTACAGCAGGACTCGTTTGCGAATCGCGGCCCAAATTCGTCTGCTCATGGGGAGACATAAAGGAAGAAGGGGGTAGATCCCAAAGACATTCTAGGAAGGTCGATAAGTATTATCATACTCTGGCCGAGTCTGCTACATTGGAAAATTGCTATATTTATGGGATGAGGCTCAACTTGTCCAGGTCTTCGCGTCATCATAGATATAAGGGGTCACTAAGTCCTATCTCCCAGGAGAGAGCGCAGGATGAAGATTTCCTGTTCGACTTTGTGGAATTATCGAGTTTGCCAAATAGAAAGCTGAGGCAGTACTTCCTGCTCCATTTAAGTCCCCTACATCCTCGAACCCATCGACTCAGACATCGGAGAAAAAGGAGATATAGTCTTTTGAAGTGGTAGTAACGTTCTAACACGCCCCTATTTGTTTCCCAAGCACTCAGACTGAGAACAAGCACATTGTCCCTAGTTTGAGGATACTATATATGACTATTCTGCGCACAGCTCATCTTTGGATCAGTATGTAGCTATTGTCAGGGAACTTTCAGAAAAAGCTTTGCAAGGGCCAAGAGTTGGCTGGTTAGCATTATGGGTAGTCTGTTGTTCTATCTAGACTGAAATCATTCGAACTTAAGATTAAGGATTAAGATACTTTGTCACCTTATCCTCGCATGCGGATCTATTCTTGACTGATTCGTGTTTCCTTATCCTTGTCCATGGCACTGTCGGCGGAGCTACTCCACCTCCACTGCGATATTGCTCTGGAAGGTCAAAGTTCTTAGACAGTAAAAACGTTTTAGACTGACCATTTTGGAGGCAGAGACACTCTTCGGGAGGAATTGATTCCACTGGGGCATCTCAAGACCTGGAGGAATAAAAACACGTCCATCGCATCCACTCCTGACCCTTCGAAACTGCGTGAAGGCGAGTACATATTGCATTGACAGTCTATAGCTACCCGGCGGAGCCTTTTGCTAAACCTAACGAAATCGGAGTTAGTTCTGACTCATTAGTTCCTATACATGATGATAAATTTCGTCACCATGAGCTGTTTTGTTTGTTTCCCGATCGACAGAGTAGACGTAGAGATGGTTATTTCTAAGACGCTGTCTACTCGCTAAAATCTTTATCATCTAGGGAACATAAAAGACGTCACTTGAGCCTCCTCCATTGTTTACATCTGGCAAACCGGCAACAGCACATGGATCTCGTAAAAGCTCAGAATTATTTAGGATCTGGATTTCAGAACCAATCGAGTTGGTAGGAAAATTTGAACTGCATTCTGCCAGTAGTCTCCGTCCGATCCTCTGAAACCTAAAACTCTCCTATATTTTCAATGACGCGTCAAATTTAGGGTTAGAGGCTCATTTTGGAAATGAAATTGCCAATTCTACGGAAATCGAGGTCCCGGGAAGAATCTAAACAGCACATAATCAGTTGGTAAATGAAGGTGATATTATTAGCCATAAAGGGGTGCTTGAGGAGTTAATGTGTGATCTTCTCCAACGACAACACATTCCTCAGGCAACAATGATGCACACGTGCCCAGTCTCCTTGCATGAACCTCAATTCCTGAGCAAACTTGTAAGTGATTACCCTCACAGTCTATTATATTCATGGGAAAAAAAAACAGTCTATTAGGAGAGACAATTCAGTACTTACTGATCGGTAGCTTAGTACCGCTTCATAGCATGGCGGTGACCAATGATGGATTTGATTGCGACAAGGCTAAACAATAAGCTGTACTTTTTCTTTTTACTTTTTCCCTGTCCAGAGCTTATGGGGTGGTATGTTGTCTCTCGTCCTTCATTCATCCGTCCGTTAGTAGCGATTGTTAATGCTAATCTTCCTGAACTAACTGGAGGATTACCGTGAAACTCTGAACACAAATTCATCCCATGATCCAATTGTATCTAGCGGAAATGATGCCAATCTGATGTCAACTAAGGCCGTTTGTGTCCATCTTAAACGCGCTATTATTACTCCTCCTTTTGGATTGATTGTCAAATTAACATGGAGTTTTGATTAAAAGACTTCTGATGTAAAGTCGATTTTAAGTGAAACTGATGTCAATATTAAGTTAAAGAAGGCAGCCACTGTGGACATCGTTAACTCTTGTTATTGCTATTCTTCCTGAGGATAGAGTAATACTGAAATGGTGTTTTAAACAGATGACTTATGCTGTTTTCTTACTTCTAAATGCAATGATGCAAATTTCAGGCCCAGTGTGGCCATAATTAAAATCATTTTTAGCTACTCTCTCTCTCTCTCTCTCTGAACAGATACGAACATGGGAGTTTCGCTTTAAGACATCTTTTGATGTTGAGTTGGTCTCATATGGCAGAATACACACATCGTTGAAATCTTGTTATTGCTATTTCTCTTGACCGAAATGTAACAATGTAATATAGCTATCAATAGAAGACGTTTTACGATGTAAAGTTGGTTGTAAATCAAAATGGTGCCGATCTGATATCTGATGTGTCTCACAGAGTGGCCATCTTGAAAATTGTATTACTGCAAATCCTCCTGAAAGAAACGTATTATTGACTAGGGTTTCAACCAGAAAATCACTTATGATGTATAGTTAGCCCAAAATCAAAATGGTGCTGATTTCCGCTACTTTCGCAATCTTGAAAGTCTTGTGACTTTGGAAAATAAACAACCATAATGTGGAGACTGACCATAGCCTGATTCCAATATGAAGACTGGACTGCTTCCACGGAGGTACACACAAAGTTTTCAGCAAAGTCCATCCATAACATTACTTCATTCTCGGGTAAATTTTCTCGAAGGTTTCTCATTTCTTGGTACTGTACTTTTACCCTCTTGACGTGGTTTCTGAATTCTGACGTTTGACTGTCCATCAAATGAATAAAATCGGTTTTAGCTACAGCTTCATCAACTTCTTTCCATCTTGACTTCTGCCCTTCTACTACCTTTTTCCATTGAGTGTATTTAACCATATCTGGGAAACCGGTTTCAAGTGTTTCTTTCAGTTTTTCATTCGTGTCCTGTTCTTCAATGAAAGCATCTGGACTTTTTGGAAGATTTAGACCTAATGACCTCATTGCGTTAAGTTTCAAAGCCATATTTTGATGTCGTGCACATAAACAGGTTCTTCTAGATGCAAAGTTAGCTAGCAACAAATATTTCGGTCTTGACTGGTAGAAACGAGCTCGTGACACCTTGATATCAGAATTCTCTAAGCGAAATTTGTCATGACGGTTATGCATATAGTCGGATAAAATTCTCTTTTGATGCTCGATGTTTTCAATCACCACTACATCACTCTTCTTTTTGCTGACAAGTACTGAGCTGTTATCTTCTCTCTCCAGGAAACTTGTTACTTGTAAATTTAGATTCTGTTTAGATGCTTGTTTCTTTGTAAGCGTGGTTCTTTTGACCACCTGTTTTCTGTGTATGCCATTTCTTCGATGTAACTCAGACATGAAGCGATACTTTCTAGCGGTATAAAATGGGAGCTTCTTGAAAACACATTTTTTAACTGAAGCCACAGATTCTTTTAAATCTTTTGTGATGCAGTTGGCAAAGAAAAGCCTTTTTCGAACTATTTTTCTTCCTGATGGTGTGAGTTTAAGTCTATTAAGCAGTGCATTTGTTTTTGATCGTGGTGTCATACGTGAGCTAGGAACTGAGTTTTCGTCTGTTTCAAGAGTTGTGTCTAAGTCTGCATCCGAAGAGTCATGAGTTTTTGTACTTTTTGCTCTTAGTCTTTCTATTCTCTTTTGAATACGTTTGTTGCACTTGCTTAAATCTACGTTTTTCTGTTCTAACTCTTGAATTTTCCTCTGTGAATTCTTGAGTGAGCTTTTGTACCGTTTTCTTAAGCCTTTTCCCTTATTATGTCCAAACGATGGAAACTTCACCAATATTGTTGTCTTTTCATGACTTCTTGTTGATGTACCTGGACCATCTTCTATGTTATTCACAGGGGTCATTTGGGAAATCTTCTTTTTCAAATAATGTCTCTTTACTCTCTCGTTTACTTCTTTTTTCCTTCTTTTATGTGCTCTCCCGCCAAGGTTTTCAACTGGAACATATCACTCCCTTTTTCTTTTTCTCTCCTTTTCCATGAATGCGTTTAGATTCTGTTCTTTTTTTCGCTCTCTCCATCTCTTTTGTCGTTCTGCATTTGACAGTGGCATGGTTAACTGAAAAAAATACAAGAAGTGTTTTTAACCTTTTAACCTCCGTAACGAAAGCAATTTGCGTTTATTTCTATTACTAATATAATAATATTAGAATTGAGTGGAAACGGTGATAATTTTATTTCTAGTCTCGATCTCTTGTTCAACGATTTTAGTTTTTTTTTTCTTTTTTTAGGAAGGGGGGGGGGGTAACATTGTGTTTTATCTTTGATAAGCCATACCTCAACATCAAGAATCATCATAGAACACTGGTCTGTAGACACGATGTTAACTTACGCCCATTTTATAATTTACACATGAATAGCTTAAATTTAAAGTTATAGAAGTGACAATTGAAAGCATAACATGTAAAAGAATACAAAAACCATATAAAAAATATTTTAATTAACTTCCATAACGGAATCGGACATGATTTTCGATTGGGCAAAAATTCACTCTACACCGACAACATGCAGACGATTTGTTTAAGTTATAATCAGGTCGTATTTGGGATGAAAATTAGTTGTATTTGTGTTTTCTACTATTAAAATCAAGTTTCTGGCATGCTTTTTCACTAGTACACAAAGAACTTACCTGAAGAAAACAACAAGTAGCTCTAAATTATAGTAAAAATCGGTGATAAATGATGTCTGCTATATTCGATAATCTTCCGGTGAATCGTGAAAAATAACCACCAAGTATAAGCCTCGATCCGGTATTGACTTCTGATTCCGGAAAAAAACCGTTACGGAAGTTAAAAGTTACGGAAGTTAATATTTTATATTTAAAATTGAACTATTGGTTACATACATCGATAATGTCTTCGTTGAATAGTTTATATTAAAGATTTCCAGCGCTTGCAGTGAAACTCGCCTAATATTTATCGTTTAAATTTACCATTTTACAGAGATAGTTGTTACGGAAGTTAATGTCTTAAGTAAGACATCTTTTTTTTATATTTCATTATCTTCTTAGCAGAAAGTTTCCAACTATTTCTTTTCGACAGAACTAAGATCAGAGCTAACGGTTTTCTGTTTTTAGCTTAAAAAAAACCCCGATAGTTGTTTTCGATTTAACTAAACGTTTTGTTATATACATAAAAAGGTTACGGAAGTTAATGTAATTTTTGCGACTAGGTTTAAATCAGCATAAAACATAATCGATGTATTTATTGCTTGAGAGAAAAGCACCAACACAAAAAGTGTCAAGGATTCAAAAAGTGGATGCATGCATAGCCGCACATTACTTTACGTGTAAATTAGATTTTCATTTTTGATATATTTTCACAATTAAAAAGGTCTAGATACCTTTATTTAAATTGAAATGAGAAAAAACGTGTTATAGTATATATTAAAACAGAAACTAATGGTGTAATGAATTCAATAAACGTTTTACGACTGCAAATTTGTTAACGACATGAATAATCATTAATTGGTCACATTATAGTAGAATGAGTGTTATGTGTCATTACCGTTGCATCTTATCTTCTTGGTTATACATAGTGTGGGTGTTTTGTCCTTTTTGTACAGCCTTGTTTTGTTCACGGGCTTTCATTTAGAGACATTTTACCTAGTGCTGCATTGTCTCACTTGAAGTAACTTTGCTGTCTGTCAGACAAACGTTTGGTTTGATTCATCGGAAAATAATAGGCACAAGCGAGAGGTTGAAGGAAAATAACATAAGAATTAGTTTATAATTTGCCAATCATATTAGCGACAACGGTGGAAGTTCGAAGTGATTACAACCTGTATGGCTGAAATGACATGTGAACCTATGTATCAAAGGACAGTATAGCCAGACACGGCATTTGATGGTGGCACATGGATCAACCGCCCCATGCTCCGCTCTTGAGGGGTCCCCACACTTCAGCCCGAAGGTCGTCCTTATAGACATAATCAGTGATTGCATTAGCATACCAATCGAGACACCCATAATTCTGGCCCCGCGCGGTCATGGTCGGCCCTGGGCCCCGCGTACTCCTAACGCCACCTCTGAGTACAGCGATAGCATTCCAACAAATGCGCTATTAACAGAAGAATGACGATAAACAAATGTAACGGCCAACAACGAAAATCATTAGTTGGTGCAGGTCCATAACGATTGTTGGCAATAAGATGAAAGTATCCTTTTTGTGTGAAAGATTATTATCTAATCATCATAATATTTATACAAATTTCTCTGAATCTTGGCTAGATCCACGGAACACACCTCCAAATTCATTGTCAATTTTTTTTGACTTGCGGTAGAACCTTTATGATTACTTTTTATTTAATTCACAGTACTGAGAGTAATACGGTTTTATATGAGGAAAAATGTGGTTTTATATGAGGAGTAATGTGGTTTTATATGAGGTGTACTCCGACACTAAGAAATGTAAGTTTAAAATAATAACGATCGGAGATTTTGAATTGTAGAAATACCAACATTTATTGAAGCTCATTTTATGAAAATCCAAACACAAATATCACCCTAAACTATATACGGCAATCCATCTTGACTACCGTCTCTGAACATTCCGTTTATGACTCAGCAACAATTGTTGTCGTGCATACACTTACCACATAATGCATGGCATCAATAGCCATGTTATTTGATGGCATTCTAAGAACACGACAGGCATGAAAGCCTTATAAATGGACATGCATGCGTTGGAAACCTTTATTTCGCATTCTAAGAAAGGAAAGGCATCATAGCCGTTATATATACATTTATGAAGGGGTTGATTTTAGACATCCAACACTTAAGTCGTCATTGCACATAAAAGCTAATGTTTCTTTGGGCATCGTATACACACACTACACAAAGAGAGAGAGAGAGAGAGAGAGAGAGAGAGAGAGAGAGAGAGAGAGAGAGAGAGAGAGAGAGAGAGAGAGAGAGAGAGAGAGAGAGAGAAATGAGAGAGAGACAGAGACAGACAGACAGACAGAAAGAGAGATTGATATATATGATACTTACAATCTATAGTTATGCACAAAAGTTACAAATACAATATAAATACAAATAACATTTGTTTAATAATAATAATAATAATAATAATAATAATAATAATAATAATAATAATAAAACTAATTATAATATTATTATTATTAAAAATGTAGGTGTCATAGTCCATGAATATATTAAACACATTCAGGTAGCATAATATTTTGCATCAACCACAGTAATTACCTTAACCGCTCTTTTGGCCTAGTGGTTAGAGTGTCCGCCACGGAATCGGAAAGTCGTGGGTTCGATACCCGGCCGAGTCATACCAAAGACTTACAAAATTGGTACTAACAGCTGCCTCGCTTGACGCCCACCATTAAGAGGTTAGTGTTAGGACTGGTCGGCCTGGTGTCAGGATAATGTGACTGGGTGGGACATCAAGCCATAATTTCTTCTACAAGATGCCCCAGTGCAAGACATCACTATAAACTGCCTCATTGCAGACATCATAGCGATATGAATTAAAAAATTGTTAACGCTACGTTAAAAATCCTAATCAAAGAAACAAACAGAAGTAATTACCTTGCAGTAAAAACATTTAGATACTTATATATGCATATAGTACTGGCATTTGCTATTTAACAACAATTGTAACGTTTTGACATTCTTAATATAAAACAAAGTCTCAGTGAAAACAATATTACTTCCGAAAACGTTAAATAATGTAATTGCTCTAATGAACAAGGTATTCATTACATCGATGTCGTCTTGAAACAAGTTTTATTGACACATCTTAACTAAATCCATGTAAAGTGGTTCCTTTAGAGATAAAAAAAACCATTGCATTTATGTGTTAATATTTTGTCACTGTGCAAGTGACTATTATGAAATCGTATTCAAATTCTGAAATTCTTTGCTAATGAATTTCCAGCACGAAGTGAAATTTCTCCACGAACGATGTGTATACAGCCGGATTTCCAGACAAAGACTTGGAATAACCCCAGTCATAATGCGTATAAAGTCGTTACATGCCAGATTAACGCCTCTAAATGCAAAGAAACGAACAAAAAACCACAACCATTTCTAGACATGAAACATACAATTTATGCAATTGTCCTTGTATTCATATATCGTTAGATAAAATATTCGACATTTTCCTGTCTTGGACAATGGCATAATAGCTGGCATTTACCTGTCTTTGACACAAACATCAACATTACTAAGAACAAGATGAAAGACGATGACGCATTGCTGCAGTCTGTATTGTTTATCTACAGTTCCGTGTTGACTCACAAGATTTTCCACTTCTGTCTTGGAAATCCGAATAAAAGTTTTATAAAATTTCTTTGTCCGAGGATTCTAAATAAGCACATCAAATATTTCCAGAGATATGAAGTAGTCCTTTAAAATCCAAATGACCGGAAGAAAATACTCGAAAAACTGGCTACAACAGAAGAACTTAATATCAAGTGTAAAAGCCAAAAACTGAGAATATTTTACTGAAACAAGGATTACATCTTATTCTAATACGCAGTTTGGAAAAGAAAAAAAAAAAGAAAAGAAAAAAAAGGGGGAACGTGATTGTGTTTATTTCACGTACTCCTTAACATGACCTTGACGAGAACAAATCATTTCACTTAAAGTATAAAATGTAAGTCACTTCTAAGTTCACTAGTCCCATCTTAACCATGACAAGAACTAATCAGTTTAAAACAAAAAATAAACCTGTTTAAGTGGCTGATACTAAACCCGAATCAAGGTCAGGATCTAGGTCAAGATTTGTTGTTTACCTAAGAATAATTCAGGTCAACCGATTTACTGATAAAACATCATCTTTAGTGAATAGATTTCCATTACAATAGCTTGTAATGCAAAATAAAGCGGACAAAACAAACAATAGAATGAATATTATATAGTTACCAAATTGCAGAATCAAGATAAAACGGTGGAGTCACGTAATCATGTTCTCCTAACATGACCCTGACGAGAATCAATCATTTTCTTTTAAGAATAAAAAGTTGTTTACTTCTTAATTCGCTAGTCACATCTTTACCTTGACAACAACCAATCTTTTTAAAATTAAAATAAAACCTGTTTATGTGGCTGACACTAACCCAGGTATATTTTTTTGTTGTAATTGTTGTTAAATCACCTGTAGGGGTACGCGTCTTGCATTTAACACAAAATAAATCCATAATTTTATTCATAATAACATTAATGTAATTGATGTTTCAGCGACAAAAGCGCTGGAAGCGGTTAAGCATCATCCAGCGCTACCAAATTATATCAGAATGATAATAATAGGTCCGTCTGGTAGTGGAAAGACATAATTGTTGCTTAATCTGATAATGAGATGGTTAAAATGGGACAAGTTGTATTTAGTTGCTCCATCCGTAGATGATCAACGGTGTTACGATACGTTAAAAGATTTTAATGAAAACGTAAAGTCTTTGGATGAAGACTGCGATGATGTTATTGAATGTATTACTGATATCGATGAAGCGCCGACTGTTGATGATAATAGTGGAAGTATTAATAAATTTATATGTGTATGATGATGTAATGCTGGATAACAATCAAATTCTGCCAAAATATTTTCCCGATAAGACATAAAAACACCTATGTGATTTATGTTATCCAGCGTTATATCAAATTCCTAAAGCGATCAGGGATTGCTGCGTTTAACGGAGTTGATGCACACACTTAGAAATATTTATCAAACCTGGTGTAACGGCGACATGGATTATACTATTTTTAAACATTTCTTTTCAAAAGCGCAAGCTATCCCAAATTGTTTTATAACAATAAATTTACGTGATGCTAGATCACGATATCAAAAAGGTCTTGAAAAAATATTTGGATCATAGCAGAAATGAGGATAAATGTTTAATACTAATTTTATATAGGACTAGATAAAATATTTGTTATATAATAATGATTTAATGCAGAGAGGGCGCGACCTCGAATGAGGCGCCAAAGGGTAAACATCACGCGTATACGTTTAGAATAATACTAAGACATCAGCTAGTAACAAAATTATCTAACCCCAAGAAAGATTCAGTTAGTTAGAAACTTTGGTTCTTTTTTCTTCGTTAATTTTTCGGTTTTGTAGGAAGTGTTAGTTTAGCAAATAGACGCTTCTAAAAGTTTGAATGTTCGCCCCTCTGCTGTTTGTTTCACTTAATAATCTTATTACAACTGTTGAACCAGTATAAAATTGCTATCAGTTTTCTCCAGAAGACTTATCATGATGCCTGGCTGGTGAAAATGGTGCCAATGTGATGGCTCGTGTGAGCTTTACTGTTGCCATCTTGAAAATTCTGATTTTAATGAAGCTCCTGAATTTAAAGTAATATTCACATGGGATTTTTAATGGAAGGCCTTCTACGATGTATAGTTGCACCAAGATGAATGAAGTGTCAGTCTGATTTCCAATATTTCCACATCATATTGAAGTTATTATTGCTACTTCTCCTTAGTGGGTATGATTTACTAAACATCTTATGATGTCTTGTTGGTCCTAATGGTGCCACTCTGACATTCAGTGTGATTGTCAACGTACCTATCTTCCAAATCTCATGATATCTTTTTCTATTAAATGAAGGGTCATATCAACATGAGGCTTTCACTGAAAGATTTCTGATGATATTTGGCTACCGCGGCATCCATCAAATCTTGTAACAATTTATTATCTGGCCACTGTGGCATCCATCTTGAAAATTTTGCAACTATTTATTCTCTGACCACTGGGGCATCCATAATGAAAATCATCTAAATTTGTATTATATTTATTCTCTGTCCACTGTGGAATCATCTTGAAAATCTTGTTACTGTTGTTTCTTTTAGAAAAAAAGACCGTGGTATCAACATGTTGCCAAAGAAAGGTTTATTATGATGCATTGATGGACCTGAATTAAAATTGAGCTAAGTTCACATCCAGAATGTCCACCACAACATCTAATTTGAAAATATTTTTATCACTCAAGAATTCACTCAACAATATCAAAGTCGGTTCAATAATCTGAACTAAAAAGGAAGAAAATATCGGTAAATTTATGGAAATTGTTTCATCCAGTAGAGTGTCAATCTCTGTGTGGGTCTCTTTTATTGTAGTACTACCCAGCTATACGATAGCAGCAAGTAAATACAACATGGTTATAATCAGCCCCCCCTCGCTATTAAACAAAATTTTGTCAATTAAAAACGGTGTTGTGAATTACGGGAGGGGGGGGGGGGGGTCGGTGGGGGCGTCAATGCACCTGAAACAAAAAAGTTAACGTGGTCCAATTGAAAGAATTTTAAAATTCAAATTAGAGTGAGAAAGAAAAACAAATCTTTATTTCCATTAAGCATTTATTACATGTACAAGGAAAATATAATTGGTAGAGATGTCTTTGTCAAACATAACAACACACATGCCGCGTAGTCTAAACTGCTCAACTTTAATGATCATTGCCGTCTCAACTGTGTTCGTGTGTTTTCGACTCTTGGAGCTTGACCAACGTGAGATGGTGAGAACGCTTGCCACTAGCTTTCCGTGGGTCATTGATATTCACTAGGGTTATACCTCAATGTGTTATACTGGCCGCAAATATATTGAATGAAAAAACGAGCATGCACGAAGTTTGTCTTTAAGATCTATTCGGTGGCAAATTATATGTTTCATTACAGGCAATCGTTCCCGCTCTCAGTAAATCAATACTGGATATGAAAGTAATGCATGTGTCGTTTGTGTTCATCTTTGCCCCTAGTAAAGGACATCTTCCTTGCTGAATTTGCTGCGCAAATCCTGGTCAGAAGTAAACTGATCTTAACAACCATCATATTGAATTGCCAGAACTGATCTAATGCAGTTTGACCCACGAAATCATTTTGTTATCTGAGGGACATACTATTTTCACGTCTAATGGATGCCTTACAATTAGTACAACAATAACAAATTCGTTTTAAATCAACACAAATCAGCTGCGTTAACATATCTGTTTATTATTTCCTTTTAATAAGTCTGTTTCATGGCTCAAATCATTCTAAATAGCATGGGTCCATTAATGGTTGCCAATTTGGCAAGATTAAGATAAGACATGATAGGAAAAATAACTGATCTGAATGTTCACTGCTACATTTCGAAGATGGTCTGGCTTGTCCCGATGTTACATAGAGGTGATTCTACCATTTCTCACATTCCAGAATGACGTATGCCGATATGGTGTTTACAGCATATGCTAATAAATAAATGTTCCCCTCCCTCCTTGCCGCTGTGGTTTTCAAAGTCGACCAGGAGATCTTAAATTTATGTTTGCTGGTTTGTGAAGGCTTTGTTGATAGTTCATTGTTTCCTAATGGTAAAAAGTGTGTTTTGACACTTTGCCTTTGAACATAAATCAAACGTAGTATTCCGACTACTAAAACAATCGTGTTTAACTTTCTATAGGGGCCTAGAGTGGCCGAGTGGTCTAAAGCGCTCTCCGTTACGGATCACTGCCATCTCACCTCTGTCTGCGTGGGTTCGAGTCTAAGATTCGGCTTATGTAGTTATGTGAGAAAGCTTGCCATTAGCTTCTCGTGGGTCGGTGGTTCTTTCATGGGGTTTTCCGGGTTTTTCCTCCGCCATTAATACTGGCCGCCATGTATAGCCTATGTTGCGCTGAAAAATGGCGTTAAACCAGAAAAAAAAAACAGAAAAAAACTTTCTATATTTGAAGTAAAATCCGATATCAAATAAACCTTGTTGCTGTTCACTGACTTGCCAATAATCTTTTAATTAAGATAGCGTAAACATTCTCATTCAAGGCAATGATGTGTAATAACCTTTGTTCTTCAACATCTTTTTGACCTACATGTAACCTAACACTAACTGGATGATTCCATTTTGTGAACTTTACCTATGCAAACTGGCCTAATGAGTTACCCCAGGGGCCTTCACAAGATTTACCATATCACTCTAGCCATTGTCAGTCAGTTAAGTAATATATGACATGGTGATTGGTTATATCTGATCACATTACCTTATTTAGTCTTTATGGCAATTAGCTGTACAAACTGTCCCAGTGATATGTTTACACAAATTCTAAGAAAGACTGATTACTATTTATGCATGCTATATGTTATGGGTGTATATTGAGGTGGTGGTGTTTGTTTCCGTTTTTATTTCTCGAAGATTACTTTAATCAGGTTTTCTAAACACAACTATGTCGCTGGGTTCGGGAGTAAAAATTGAGTTTGTAGTGTTTTGGCTGATATGTCAGCGGCTGGTGCCTAGTCATCAGGAACCAGTCACTAGTCAAAGCTTCGTAAGTACTAGTCACTTGTCGATAGAGCTCCTTCGGTAGGGGATCTAGGTTTCTGTCGAAAATACTTCTCGTCATATTTCTGAGGAAAATATGTTGGGAAATGGGTGTTAGTGAGTACACATCAGACTTTTAAAGAGGATTGGATCATCATCCTTGCTTACCTTTACACTCTTAATCGCAGTTGGATGCATGGACATCCTTCTCAGGGAGGTAAATTATTACTCATATTTATGCCACCGTGGATAACAGGGTCTTTGTCTCACAGCAGGACTCGTGTTGCAAATCGAGACCCAAAATTGTCTGCTCATGTGGAGACATAAAAGGAGAAGGGGGTAGATCCCAAAGACATTCTAGGAAGTTCGATAAGTATTATCATACTCTGGCCGAGTCTGCTACATTGGAAAATTGCTATATTTATGGGATGAGGCTCAACTTGCCCCAGGTCATCGCGTCATCATAGAGATAAGGGGTCACTAAGTCCTATCTCCCAGGAGAGAGCACAGGATGAAGATTTGCTGTTCGACTTTGTGGAATTATCGAGTTTGCCAAATAGAAAGCTGAGGCAGTACTTCCTGCTCCCTTAAAATCCCCTACCTCCTCGAACCCATCGACTCAGACATCGGAGAAGAAAAGGAGATATAGTCTTTTGAAGTGATAGTAACGTTCTAACACGCCCCGATTTGTTTCCCAAGCACTCAGACTGAGAACAAGCACATTTTCCCTAGTTTGAGGATACTATATATGACTATTCTGCGCACAGCTCATATTTGGATCAGTATTGAACTATTGTGAGGGAACTTTCAGAAAAAGCTTTGCAAGGGCCAAGAGTTGGCTGGTTAGCATTATGTGTAGTCTGTTGTTCTATCTAGACTGAGGCACTAAAGACGCTGAAATCATTCGAACTTAAGATTAAGGATTAAGATATTTTGTCACCATATCCTCGCATGCGGATCTATTCTTGACTGATTCGTGTTTCCTTATCCTTGTCCATGGCACTGTCGGCGGAGCTACTCCACCTCCACTGCGATATTGCTCTGGAAGGTCAAAGTTCTTAGACAGTAAAAACGTTTTAGACTGACCTTTTGGAGGCAGAGACACTCTTCGGGAGGAATCGATTCCACTGGGGCATCTCAACACCTGGAGGACTAAAACACGTCCATCGCATCCACTCCTGACCCTTCGAAAATGCGAGAATGCATTGACAGTCTATATCGACCCGGCGGAGCATTTTGCTAAACCTAACGAAATCGGAGTTAGTTCTTGCTCATTAGTTCCTATACATGATGATAAATTTCGTCACCATGAGCTGTTTTGTTTGTTTCCCGATCGACAGAGTAGACGTAGTGATGGTTATTTCTAAGACGCTGTCTACTCGCTAAAATCTTTATCATCTAGGGAACATTAAAGACGTCATTTGAGCCTCCTCCATTGTTTACATCTGGCAAACCGGCAACATCAAATGGATCTCGTAAAAGCTCAGAATTATTTAGCATCTGGATTTCAGAATCAATGGAGTTGGTAGGAAAATGTGAACTGCATTCTGCCAGTAGTCCCCGTCAAATCCCCATAAAACCTAAAACTGTCCAATATGTTCAATGACGCGTCAAATTCAGGCTTAGAGGCTCACTTTGGAAATGAAATTGCCAATTCTTCAGAAATCGAGGTCCCGGGAAGAATCTAACCAGCACATAATCAGTTTGGAAATTAAGGTAATATTATTAGCCATATAGGGGTGCTTCAGGAGTTGATGTGTGATCTTCTCCAACGACAACACATTCCTCAGGCAACAATGATGCACACGTAAACAGTCTCCCCTTGGATGAACCTCAATTTCTGAGCAAACGTGCCAGTGATTATCCTCACCGTCTATTATATTCATGGGAAAAATAATATTACGGCAAACAGTCTATTAGGAGAGACAATTCATTACTTACTGATCGGTAGCTTAGTACCGCTTCATAGCATGGCGGTGACCAATAATGGATTTGATTGCGACAAGGCTAAACAATAAGATGCACTTTTTCTTTTTACTTTTTCCCTGTCCAGAGCTTATGGCGTGGTATGTTGTCTCTCGTCCTTTATTCATCCGTCCGTTAGTAGCGATTGTTAATGCTAATCTTCCTGAACTAACTGGAGGATTACCGTGAAACTCTAAACACAAATTCATCCCATGATCAAATTGTATCTAGTGGAAATGATGCCAATCTGATGTCAACTAAGGCCGCCTACGTCCATCTTAAAAGTGCTATTATTACTCCTCCTTTTGGATTGATTGTCAAATTAACATGGAGTTTTCACTAAAAGACCTCTGATCTAACGTCGATTTTAAGTGAAAATGATGTCAATATTAAGTTCAAGAAGGCAGCCATTGTGGACATCGTTAAATCTTGTTATTGCTATTCTTCCTGAGGATAGAGTAATACTAAAATGGTGTTTTAAACAAATGACTTATGCTGTTTTCTTACTTCTAAATGCAATGATGCAAATGTCTGGTCCAGTGTGGCCATAATTAAAATCATATTTAGCTACTCTCTCTGAACAGATACGAACATGGGAGTTTTGCTTTAAGACATCTTTTAATGTTGGATTGGTCCCATATGGCAGAATACACACATCGTTAAAATCTTGTTATTCCTATTTCTCTTGACCGAAATGTAACAATGTAATATAGCTTTTAACAGAAGACGTTTTACGATGTCAAGTTGGTCGTAAATCAAAATGGTGCAGATCTGATATCTGATGTGTTTCACAGAGTGGCCATCTTGAAAATTGTATTACTGCAAATCCTCCTGAAACGAACGTATTATTGACTAGGGTTTGAACCAGAAAATCACTTAAGATGTATAGTTTGCCCAACATCAAAATGGCGCTGATTTTCAATCAAGTATTTCCGCTACTTTGGCAATCTTGAACGTCTTGTTAGAGCTATTTCTCCTGAATGTGAACTAAACATGGCATATTGTTTTACCAAATAGCCCTCTTACGATGTTTAGTTTCTTCTAAATGAAAATGGGGTGGATCTGATGTCCAATATGGCAACAACAGCGGTCATCTTGGAAATATTGTTATCCTCCTAACTGGATGGTTATCGCAACATAGCGTATTTGCCAAACAGCGTCTTGTGATATTTAGTTGTTCCTTAAGGTGCCATTCAATCACCAATATGCTAACCATATTAGCCTTCTTCAAATTCTTGTTATCAGCCATATGAAAGTGGTGCCGATCTGATGTCTAAGATGTTAAGAATCTTTTAATCGCAACTCATTGCGAACGGAAAGTCATACTGACTTTAGGTTTGCATCAGAACACTAATTATTTGGTCCTAATCCAGAATGGTACCAAGTTAATATCTAATATGTCCACAGCAAAAACTACTTTGAAAATCTCATTATCCCTGAAGAATATCAACACAGCAGTTAAAACGAAGAATGGCCTTATCTTTAATTCCTAGAAATTATTTTTAGCTACTTGAGCATCAGTCCCTTCTAGGAATCTTCTTTTCTAATCCTATATGAAGCCCTATTTAACACGCACACATATTTGAATTATCAGATCATTAGTTCAGAACGTTGGAGTTGCAGAGATGGTGTCTCGTTCACTAATGCCGAGATTTCTATTTCTAGAGCGTGTTGTGGTGGTTGACAACCCATACAACCCAATGTACATTTGGGCAAAGCTTCGTTCGGATACCATTAAAACCTTTTAGAAGAAAGCAACATGCTTCGTTAGCTCCACTCCGAAAAGAGATACCTTGTCTGAGTCGTATTACTGATGAGGATGATCAATATTATATATTATGCCGAGTTAGGGATTTACGGTTCTATTTGGTCAGTTCTTAAAAGAGAATGAAGGGTACGCTGCGCTTTCTCCTTCCGATACTGACATTTTGAAATCGAATATTTAAAGGTGAATTGTCATAAGGATAATGAAGGCGAAACAGTCGCTTTGGAACTTCAAGCACCTCTGGGTCTTCTGTTGACGGATGGTTGTAGAGTGATTTACAATACTCAATCCATCTTTATGAAATGTCACTTGATTCTGTGAGGCATTTTCCATTTTCGTGTTGAATGGTACTGACTCTTTATAGGATATATAACACATTGGAAAACAAATCTCAATATACAGCAGAACTGATTGCTTTTATGTGTTGATAACTACCATAGAATTGCTGTCTGACTACATTATCACTCACTGTCTGTTCTGACTAGAGTAGTACGGAAGTAGGACTCTGACATTTTTTGATACCCTATGAGGACACTTATAGCCGTACCAGACACTAACCCCCATGACTGGCACAATCGCGTCACGTGTGCTTGATTCTCTAGTCACCACTAAACAAAAGAGTGATCAAATGTCTATGGGCCTAGTGCGAGTAAACCTGTCATGGGGGTAAGAGGCTATGACCGATGTCCGTGGACACATAGGGTAGCGAATATGGCAAAAGTCCTATTGATGTATTACTGTTCAGTTTCCACAAGCGCTGATCTACGAGATTAGCGAATAATCATCTCATGCAAATACAAGCCAAGCAGAGATGATGAGAACCTGATCGAGAATACAAGTTTTGGTTTTATATCAACATTTGAATTATCACTCTTTTGAAATGGCACTGCCGTCCAGATATAAGGTGGATATTGTTCTCCATCTATAATTCACCTAGTCCGATAAATCAACCCCCCCCCCCCCACTAATCTGTGTTCATACTGATGGACGATATGTGGGTCTGATTTGACATTTTCATTAAAATGTGCATTTGTGCTAAACATGCGTACACTTTATACAAGATAGATGGTTGTGTTATTCCAGGTGGTTTCACAAGTCACCAAACATATGATATGCTTCGGAGATATAATATACATGTCACAAAAAAACTCTTCGGCCGACGATAGCTGTACAGCATACAAAAATACCGGTAAGTGAATAAAATGTACACCGATATTTTCAGCCAAATTTGAATGCAGACAAGAGCAGCTTTTAATGAATATGTTATATCACTCCCTCATTCGAAAATCAATATTAGCAGTGGTGAAGGGCTGATTTAACTATAGACACACATAAGCCATCAATAACGAAATTATTAAAAGTTATGCCAAGATTCTATAAAACACTGTAACACGCATGAAAGAAAGTACAGGATAGATGATTACTATATACTTAGAAGTTCATATTCATATTTACGTCGTATCTGCCCTTATATTGATCAAGTTATATTTCAGGACGAACACGTATGCAAACTGTAACAGAATGATCCGGGATGGGGTCAGATTATAGTGAAGACAAAGAAAACGATTTCGTGAATGACATGTTTATTTATAATATGATTGAAAAATGATTAAAGTGGCACCAAACTTGTGCGTTTAAATTCCAACAATTAATTTTAAAAATATTGCGGATCGAGATAAACAACTGATTTAAGGAAAATAATAATTTCTAACTAGAACAACTCATAACATGCAACTTAAGTAAATAATTAACAAGAATTAAGAAATATAAATTAAAAACGATAATTGAATTTTGGATCAATAACCATAGATTATGAATCTTTGAAACTTAACACAAAACGAAAAGTATTGCATCCACCCCCAACTTGAAGCAAAAGATACATTTTCACGACTTTGAAAACGGGATAATTATTCACCTAGGTTGAATAAAGTTTACAATTTGTACAAATGGGATATTTGATCACAAGTATGACGTACATATATACATATTATATTGAATTCAGTTCAAAGATCTCTAGTAGTTCCTATATGTTTGTATGATGCATTTACATTGTATTGTTCCCATTTTACACATGTATATCGTACTTTGCTAGCTTTAATGTTTGTGTCATTACTAATGAAAATGTACCGCTATTGACTCCATTACTGTATATACACATTTAATGAAACATTTAAATTGTGTCTGTTTACGTTACACTTTACTTATTCACCTGCAGATGTTATATATGTCACAATTTTCTACTTTAGTGTTTAGTAAGTCGATAACTCCTCCGAAACGATTCCCTTTGAGAACCTCTTCAACATACCTACGCAGTCTTTTCTATAAGTATTTTAGACGACACTTCACACCACCCTATACATGTATTGCTCCTTTGTCCCCAAAGTCTAGAAAAACGGTACAACAGACTTGTCAGATCATTTATATACTTATCGAATTGTATACATGTACTGCGTTAAATCCTTTGGACGTAACCAACAGTCAATATAGGCATACGTGTACATATGTATTATGCATGCAAATACATTAGTGTATAATACAGTCTGATTAAAATCAAACCTCCTCAGTCCTAGGTGAAGTTAGTGGAGATCGGATTTTAATCAAACTGGTCTAAAAACTTAATCCCTACAAATATGGAAGTATGGTCTAAACAAGTTATAAATGTTCTAGACTCAAAATTGTTATCATTGCAAACGTTATTCAGCAAATAATTAAGTCACTTTAGGAGGTTGATTTATATTTCAGATCTTCACACTAATTTCAGTTAGAGTAAAAATGTACGGTAGGGATACAACAATTTACGTGATCGATGATTTATGTTAATAGGATGAGTTTATTTGAAGAACACTGACAATAATGTGTTGTAGAAACAATATAGTAAAGAGACTGAGTTCATTTATACAACCATTACATAAATGATACTGAGTGCATCTATATAAATATTATATAAATGAGACTGATTGCGTCAATAGACATATCATTAGAATGAGACTGAGTGCATATAGAACCATTACAGAAGTGAGACTGAGTGCATCTATCGAAATATTATTAGAATGAGACTGAGTGCATCTATAGAAATATTATTAGAATGAGACTGAGTATATATAGGTTAGATAATTTAGAATTCGTAGTCCGCGGGTAAACGGCATACATCACCTTTCCTGTACACACCAGCCCATATTCCATCACGACTAAGCACACATTACCAAAATTTACACAGTCATTCCGGATTCCTATCAAACATTTTCCTGTAGATTCAAGGGATATAATCTTCAGTTCGGTCTCGTGTGTACTCATACTTTTCATGAATTAATCCTATATACCTTGATTTTTTTCATACAAATCCGTAGTGACTGTAAAAAAAGATGATAATTAATTACTAGGTCGTCATGCGAGTGTGTCTGCTACGCACGAATGCATATAACACCGATAGCATCTTTTTTGGATGATGCGTGCTTAATCTAATTATGGCATTCCCACACTCTCCCGTTTATTTGTACCCTCCACCAACGATGCTAAAGCAAAAGACGTGAGTGAAATATACAATAATAAAAGGTATCGTACATGTGAACAAGAATTAATAGGATATAGGTTTCATAGTTATAGTTTTTCTCACCTGTCCTGTTCATGCATACAAAAAGGCAAATTTTTAATTAAAAAAATAATTTATCTAATTAAATGGCGAAGTCACTCTTATAGCATGCCATAAATACAAGCTTCGCAATCGCTAGGATAAATGAAAGTAACACGAGAAAGCGGAGTTGTGTTGTCTGTAATAGGTCGTCATGGCATTCACTCAGAAGATACTTTTCAAACATGATTGGGGGACGCGAGTGGTCTAAAGCGCTTTCCGTTACGGATCACTGCCATCTCACCTCTGTCTGCGTGGGTTCGAGCATAAGATTCGGCTAATGTAGTTATGTGAGAATGCTTGCCAGTAGCTTTTCGTGGGTTGGTGGTTCTTTCCGTGGTTTTCCCCCGGATTCTTCCTCTACCAATAATACTGGCCGCCATATATATAGAGCCTATCGTGTGCTGAACAATGGCGTTAAACCCTACAACAACAACATCAAGCATGATTTATGCAATGTGCACAGTACAGCTCTTTACTGAAAGCAATTGAGTCTTTAATTAAAACTTCCATTTCACTCAATCACACTTTCAGGCAAACTATGCGATCCATAAAGCAAAATCAATTAGCATTATCACGAGACTGCACATAAAAAAATTTATTTTAATTTCAAGGATTGTTCTCTCTAGGTCGCGTATTCGAACTTCGGGAATGTGAAATATTTTGAGTGATAGCCTTGTAGGTTTGTCAGCTAGATAGTGAAGGAAGTCTCATTTTTGAATAATGGAGAGTTCGATGTCGCGCATTACAGAGATCATGTAATTAGAACTATGTACAAACGGACACTCTCCACTTTGCATAACAGACCGTCCAGATCGCAAGACGCTACCATGGTATGACGCCAATGACTTGCTATAAAGGTAGTTTTCAATCCATGATCAAACAAATCAGATTATCGTGATCCGTTCTATGTTCAGTTTCCATTCCTTCTTAAATCAATATATTTTGATAGAGTATAGACCCTGACAACTTAGCTGAAACCCTCTTTTCATTGTCGAAAATTTAACCAAATAAATTCAGCTACATCATGCCCACAATGAAACAATCAAATACAGAAACAGAAAAATTACATTTTCATATATACTGTAGTAGCATCTGAGGTACATTTATTCCCCACTTGTTTGCGAGCAACTACCTCAACGTATGGTCGGTCCCTAAATATGTCAATAAGGATTTGTTTTATATATGTGTTATAGGTTCATACAGCACCCCCCACCCCCCAAAAAAAACGAAGCAGTTGTACGGCACATAAATAAATTATCGAACACAATAGTCTCATCCAGGCAGTTGTTTCGTAACTTTGTATCATTTACATTGTGTTAACAATGTAGATTAACAATGTAGAAACATTCCATGGAAAGTGTACGCATACGGAGTTGATTGTTTTTATTCAACTCAAATTCTTTTTTTCCGTTCAATATATCCCTTCATAGATTTGCACCATTCTTCGGATATGAGAGAGATAGATAGAGAGAGAGAGAGAGAGAGAGAGAGAGAGAGAGAGAGAGAGAGAGAGAGAGAGAGAGAGAGAGAGAGAGAGAGGCGGAACGAAAATAAGGAATGCCTAGGTAGTTTAATCAAGTTCTGTATTATTTTATGTGTTACAGCGTTGTAGATATAATTGAAAACTTATATTTTGTTCTTTTTATTTTCCTGTTTATTAGTCACGAATGACTGAAAATTCATCACCTGTCCAGACTGTGAATGCAACATTATACTGGAAATTTTAAACCACAATTATATACACACTTTATTAGATTGAGATAGCGCTTGGGTAATAAGCAGTTTTGCATGTGCAATAATTTATGGTGGTTCATGCAACGTAAATGGTTACCTATAAAGTATTTTTGTACCTTCTCCACCGTTAAAACCACATTAACCAAGATATTAACAACCAAGTTCCTATTCTATAAATCATTTAAAACAATCAATGCGTGTTAAGTTCTTGTGCAATAGGTCGGAGGTCACTATCAAACCCCAAAGGATTTACATTTAAAACCAACGTAAGAGATTTCACGTTGAAAACTGTTTTAAACATTTTTGTCTTGTTTAATAACATCTATTAATGTAAATAGTGAAAACAATTCGATCAAATTTTATTTATCTGAAATTGGTTTAAAATATTCAAGTGAACACTACATTGAGAATTTGAGACAATCTGAAAATCCTCGACTTTTTTTCCGAGAATTCGAATTGAAGGAATTGGGTGAAGTCCGCTTGTACGTCAAGGGTAATGCATTTTTTCTCCAATACGAACTCTGATCTATTGCAAAAGTGCCTCTTACATAGCCCAAGATAAAATTTAATCATATTAAGATTGATAGAATATATGTTGTGGACGGCTATTACATTAAGCTCAATTTTTTTTTTACCCGTACTATACGAATGCCGATTGAATATTAAACACATCAATCGAAGTCACCAGGCAACAGTTACAATGAATATCTTACTTAAATAAGATTGGTTCATATGTATTAACGTTGAGTTTTTTTTTAAATCGGAGACTTTCCAGAAGACACTTAAAAAAAAATAAGTAATATAAAAATAGTAACAGTAATAACTGAGGTTTCAAATTGCTTTTTTGACGCAAGTGTACTGGGATAAATGTCGAAATTTTGAAATTGGCGTTGTTCAATAAGACCTTTCAAGAATTCATTTCTCCTTAAATGCATCGCAAACACTCTCTCTTTCAGAAAATAATTATTCTGATAAGATAAACTAGGGAGACGTAACTGTTCCATTTATATATGCTCTAACTTTTACTGCCATCAGTTCTATAGAATATCCGAATAACAACTCCTAAAGATTTTCCATTTCATTCTCACTAATTGTAAGATTGATGTTACAGTGAAATAAATTGTGCAACATCGCTCAAAGGAAAAGGTAATAGTAAATTTGTCGGCTGAGACTAGTTAGATGTATGATCAACAGATTTTAGAACACGTTTGTGAGTGGAATCAGTTTAAATGAATTTTATTTTAGAAATTAAAATAAATCGGTAACAATTCAAATTATGTAAGGCAATCTCTGCTAAAAATAGTTAGTCGAATATATTCGAGGAAATATATCGATGGTATTACACACTGTTGAAAATTTGGGGTTAAGGGTATTTGTTTAAAGTTTTCAATGTATCTAAGTTGGCATCGCTAAATGAATATATTTTATAATTCTTGTATTTAAATAATCGTGACAGGGTACATTCATTCAACATCTGAAGTAAAACAGTTTCTTGCATATACTCTTACTGTATTCTAATAAAGATTGGGAGTTAATTTTTTTCTCGGACAACATTCACCTGTTGATTAATCTGGACGCTAGTACTGCTAGGTGCCAAGGTGTAGACGTGGACCATTTCTCTACCAGCAGCCTTGGACGTAGACTCATGACTCGGCGGAAACAGATGTAGCTTCTGAGGTAGTCCTCTTTCTCCAGATAGCAGAGGCCAAGAACATTTAGCGCCACCTCGCGGTATTCCATATCTGGGTCAAATGATTCCTGGGTGGAGATTCTGACCAAATTATTGAAGGCACCTTGAGCATTTTCTTCATCGCCAAGTTCTGTGTGACATTTGTAGAGCAGGTAGTACCTCAACATATCAGGGTCAATGTAAGCATACAAACTAAATAAGTCAGATTCTGGTACATGGAAGAGTTCATATTTGATAACATCTGGAACAATGCCCATCTCCTCCTTGGTATACCTCACATCTAGTGATATACATTGTTGCACATACTTGTCTCTGCCAAGTCTTGCAAATGCAGCATAAGCATTATCCGAGTCTTTTTTTGTGATGCTGCGCTTTTTACAAATGATATTCCGATGATGATATTTCGTACATATAACAAACAGAGGCGCTAATGTTTCAATTGCTTGATTTGTTTTTCCAAGTACATGGAGCACCCCTGCAAATTTAATTCTCTCTGCCATCTTATCTGTGTTATTGTTTGTAGATGCAATGACGAGCAAGGGTCGACACAATTCATACTTCCTTCTATTCGACATTCTTGTATTCATGATCTTGGCTATGTTGACATATGCAAGAGTAGTTTTCATTATTTTAGAGACACCTTTTGTTAATAACCTGAGTTTTGTCATATCAGGTACGTTTATTAGTGATAAAATATGGTGTATGTGTTTCATTGATAAATCCATAATGAGATACCGACGACAAAAATGGTTCATGAGGCTAATCATCTCGAAACCACTGCAGTAATCTCCAAGTTCTGTCTCAGTCTCGGAATTTGCATAATATGAAGCTGCTGATGTATGGAGGGAAAGGCAAAAACACACCTAATCCCCTGGGAAAGCAAATTATTTAGAAGACCTGACAATAGGGCCGCCGTACACGGATTTATTTTTCCGTCAAAAAGATTGTTTTCTGGGATGAAGTAAGCAGGCAGATTCCTACTCTCTACACAGGTTTTCAGAAAGCAGAGAGCCTCCATTACTCGATCTAACACGTGCGATCGATCCCAGTCCTTGGTGTGGTGAAGTTCTACCTGCCACAGAGCTACAGTTTTCATTGTGTACGACGTTACCACAGCTTGCAAATCGGGGAAACTTTCTTTCAGATCTTTTGCCATGATTTTAAGTAAAATGTAGAAGTGTTTTTGTGTCATGTTAAATAACTGTAAAATAGACTTTTCGTGTACAGCAAACGAAAAACACCATTCCATGTGATAGGATGGACTTCCATTGAACCCCTTGGGTACGATATGACACCCTGACTGTACAATGTTTGTCACGATGATTTCTGGCGGCCATCCTTTTGTGACACATCTGTCCATCCATTGGGAAGCTTCAACGTGCCAATCTGGGTGGGGAAATCCCTGACTAGCACCGGCTGTGATGGCCCTCCTATTTTCTGAAATTGCATACAGTACGGGGAAAACTGCACCATCCCCTGTTGTAGATTCTGAATAAAGGCAGAACTTGACAAATAGACGTTTAGTCCTGAATCTGGCCTTTCCGTTAAAATCATGGCTTGCATGACACAGTCGTCCATTTCACCGTAATGGCCCACTCTTAACCACGTGTAGCCGTGATGGACGTTTCTGTCCTCTGTATAAAGCACTGTATGTTGAGGGTTGGGTGGATCAATATATCGGCTGCTGACAGTTATATTCTTGCACACATGCATAGTATCGATATCACCTTGACCATACTGCGATGTACCCTCAGCTTTCCCTCCTATTACGATTTTGCCCATAACGTTATTCAATGCGCCTAGTACGTCCATGTGTTGTGTGTTGTTTATTCTGAATTCTATCGTGTGTCTACTGAATCCCATAAAATCCAGCATTGCAGAAATGAAGATTGAAAGACGATCTGTATTGGCCATCTTAGAACAAGTTTATTAGGACAAGGGAAGACTGAAGTGTTGTTTATCTGCAATGTGATATACATAGTTATATAAACATTCGAGTCACCGTTGTTGTGAGGCAACAAATTGGTAAGTTTCTATTGTCAAATGATGAGAAATAATAATAATAATAATAATAATAATAATAATAATAATAATAATAATAATAATAATAAAAGCTAAAATAATAAAAATGATATATTCAAAATATTGATAGAAAAAGTTTGTTTTAGAGGATGAAACAAATTATTTTTGTAAAACTTCAGAATATATCGTATTCTTTTATACTATAATTTGAATAGTCCTTTCACACCGTGTACACACGTAGCTAGTCCGACAAATCAACTCTCAAAATATGTATTGGTACTGATGGGTGATATGTGGGTCTAATGTCACCTTTTGATTAAAATGTACAATTTGATGCCTGCAAATCGTGCAGTTTATATACTTATCGGTACTTGGTTACAACTATATATTAGGCAAAATTCAAAATTCCCACATGATAGAGGGTTGTGCTATTCCACGTGGATTTACAAGTCGCCATTTATAGGATTCCATAGTATGTACTTATCGCCCAACGAACCATTTAGTTTAGGGTATCTTAACAATAAGTAGTAGAAAATATACTCCAATGTGTGCGTACAAGATTGTCTGCATGATTTTGCTGGTTTTAATGAACACAGGATATCGTAATTTAAACCGTCACTCAATATGTATCACTAGATGTATGGGGGCTGATTTACCAACAAAATGTGTTGGGAGTTCTGTATCAGTGCCGTCGTATCTTATCTTCTTAGTTATATATAATGTTGGTTTTGTTTTTTTTTTTGTACAACGTTGTTGTGTGAACATACTTTAATATACAGATATCATACTTGGTGCTTCATCATCTCACCTGAAGTAACTTTGCTGTCTGCCAGACAGAGTATTGTTTTGATTCATCGGAAAATAGAATGGTAAATTCTCATAACAGTGACAATAGAAGGGAACTAAATGGTTAGTCATCGTACCTCGAAATCAAAACTTTAAATCAGCTAGGTTAATTTCTTCGGAGGAGACAAAATATGCCTCACGAATATTTAAACGATGAAATGAACAGCTAGCTTATTAAAGCCGCATGCAAAGGAGGGTTCACGGAAATTAACATAACAAGGAGTTTTTAACTTGCCAATCATATTAAAGATAACGGTAGAAGTTCGAAGCGATTACAACCGGTAAGGCTGCACGGACATGTGAACCTATTATTTAGAGGACAGTACAGCCAGACACGGAGTTTGGTGGTGGCACATGCATCGACCGCCGCAGGCCCCGCTCTTGAGGGGCCACACATTAGCCCCAAGGTCGTTCTTATAGACATAATCAGTTTGCTTTTTTTTAGGGGGGGGGGAGGGGAAACAAGACAGATGATCCACCCCCATTTGAAAAAAACTATAAAAGGTGTGTTTATGTATGAGTGTGTTCCCCCTGATGTGTTCTTTTGTGTTTTTTAAAATCTGTTTTCTTTAATTATAATCCTAACCTTAATTTTTCCCCAACGGGATTATATCATAAATAGGAGGGTTTTGGTCCCTAGTGTCTTCTAGTGAGATGATTTCGTCAGGTCGGGTTTTAATTACCCATACAGTGTGTCTCATCTGTTTTCTTTTAAAATAGTTAACCCTGGCTAGAGGTTCTTTGCATCCTGTGTATTCTATTTGTGTTGTGGTATCTGTATGTTGCTATATGTAAACATCTATATACAGTGTGTCTTGTTTGGATAGCCTTTTCAGTAATCAAATTTCCCAGTTGTATATCAGTGATATGACTCCGAAACGGTCTTCACTTGTTTGCTTTTAAAATTTGAATACGTCCGTTTATTATTATTTTTTATTTTATAGATTTTTGAATTTGGTACAAGACCGGAGTTTCTAGTTTTATTTATCATGGGTTTTTCTCCCTTTTTCCTTAGTGCTTTAATGATTGTAATTATATCGTGCCGAGACTTGTATTTTTCCTTATTTACTTCTCTAGGTCGACTGTGTTCGATGCGGAATATGTACATTTTTAAATTTTATTTGTACTTCACCCGTCTCAACTATGTTCGTCCTTTCGTTATTTATCTTCTTATAACTATTCCAGGCCGAAAAATATTTATTTGTTGTCCCTTTAAAGCGGGCTCTCTGTATAGTTCATGAAAACTATACAGAGTGGTGGTGATATTAGGTCACTAGTGACTATAGTTGGAGAGCATGCTTGTATGAGAAACACATTTTTTACCTTTTCTAATCGTATCTAGTGTATTTCACCTGTGTTGTACTGATTTTTCTCTAGGTGAGTTCACACCAATCGAGTCACCCATACTCTGGCCCCGCGCGGTCATCGTCGGCCCTAGGCCTCCCATACTCCTAACACCGAGTCTGGGTAAAGCGACATCGTTCCCTAGTATTCAAACAAGGCCATGTGAGCAGGAGAATGACGATAAACAAATGTAACAGCCATGAACGAAAATACTTTAGTTGGTGCAGGTCCATAAGGAATGTTGACAATCACAGGTATTTAAGAGTGATTTTTGTGTGCGCGTGAAAGTTGATAATCTAATCATCACAATATTAAGACACGGAACACACCTCCCAATTCATTCTCGATTCTTTCTGACTTGTGATAGAACCTTTAGCATTACTTTTTATTTAATTCACCGTACTGTGAGTGCCTGGTTAAAACATATAGTGTGGTTTTATATGAGGAGTGTTCCGAAACTAAGAAATGCAAATTGAAAATAATAACGATCACATATATTGAATTGTAAAAAAAAATACCAACATTTTTTAAAACTCATTTTATGAAAATCCAAACATAAATATCACCATAAAGTATAGTATACCATGTCTAGAGTAATATGTTGCTTTACATAGTTTTGGTCAGTGGCAGATGTTTGTGAAATGATCGAACCCGCCCATACACAATTTTGCTTCTGCCTTGCAAGTTGGCTTTGGTTAGCCAAAGGCTAAGGGAGTAAACCCTAAAAGAAAATCAGGAGTGGAGACCCTAAGGCAGTTGGATGATGTACTACATCCCCTTCTGGCAACTCCTTGGTCTGGAGAGGGATGGGCTCCGCCACACGACTTTTGCCCAAGACACACTGATAATGCTGGACAAATCTGAAGTTATCATACCGGATCGGTCGTCACCCGGGTCAACAAGGACCGCGGCTGCCGTTTTCCACCAGGACGGAGGTGACAAGTGTGCTACTGGTACTTTGCATAAAATCAGAGCGAGAGACAAAGTTGCCATCGCTACCTGGAACATTAGAACTCTGGCGCAAACTGGAAGACTCCAAGAGTTGACACATGAGATGGAACACTACACATGGCACATACGTGGACTCTGTGAAGTAAGATGGAAAGCCCTAGGAGAACACCAAACTGAAGGCATATATTATACTACAGTGGAGAGTTGGACAAGTCCATAAATGGAGTAGGCTTCCTCGTAAACAAAGCCATCAAGGGATCAGTTCTTGAATGTCGCCCCATATCTAGCAGAATCATCTCCATTCGTCTGAAGCATCCCCCTTTAACATCACAATTATCCAAGTCTATGCTCCAACTTCTGATCATGATGATGAAGAAATAGAGGCGTTCTCCAACAAACTTAAAGGTATAATAAACATGGTAAGTAAAAAAGACATCCTTATTATCCAAGGAGACTGGAATGCCAAAGCTGGCAAAGATGCTCTAAAAGACTGGGTTGATCATTGTGGACCGTCTTGCAATGAGCTTACCAATGAAAGAGGGAGACGTCTGCTCGAGTTCGCAAGCTACAACAACTTGGTACTAGCCAACACCCTGGGTCAACATAAAGCTTCCCGATGCTGGACATGGCATGCACCAAATTGAACCCATCATAACCAGATGTAATACATACTAGTTCAAAACCGGTACCGATCTGGCATCAATAGAGAAAAATCATGAACGTTTCCAGGTGTTGATGTTGGGAGTGATCACGACCTCGTCATTATGAACTTCCGAGTGAGGTTGAAGAAAATTAACAAGCCAAAGAAAATCAGGCTCAAATTCAACCTTGAAAAACTGAAGGACCCTAACATCTGCAAGTCATTCCAAGCCACAATTGGAGGAAAATTTGCTCCACTCCTTGTGATGGATGTTGATGTTAAAGTGATGACAGACACTTTCAACACAGACAAGACAACAGTTGCCAAGGACATCATTAGCCTCCATCGCCCAAAGAAATATCCCTGGGTTACAGAAGAGATTCTGAATCTGTGTGACGCCCGAAGAGACCTAAAAAAAACACCAGACACACAACTGGGGCAGTGGAATATCGAGAAATAAACAAGAATGTCAGAAACAAAAATTGAAGAAAGCAAAAGAAGATTGGATTGGACAACAGTGCACAGAAATAGAGAACAGTCTGATAAAGAATAACAGCAAAAAGGCATTCCAAATTGTGAAAAACATCACCAGAAAGAAGCAACCAAGAGTCAGTACCATTCAAGATGAAAATGGAAAATACCTCACAGAAGCAAGTGACATTGCAGAAAGATGGACTGAGTATTGTAAAGAACTCTACAACCATCCGTCCGCAAGAGACCCAAAGGTGCTTGAAGTTCCAAACTCCACAAATAATGATGATTTCCCCATTCTGAAAGAAGAGGTGGAGTCAGCAATAAGAGCACTGAAGAATGGAAAGGCAGATGGAGCAGACAACATCCCAGCTAAATTTATCAAGAATGGTGGGGAATCAGTGATTGAACTACTAACAAAAATCTGCAACAAGATCTGGCAACCAGGCGAATGGCCAACACAGTGGACCCAGTCACTAATTATAACACTTCCCAAAAAAGGCAATCTCCAGCTGTTCCAAAATTACAGAACTATCAGTTTGATCAGCCATGCTAGTAAGGTGATGCTGAAGATCATCTTAAACAGACTGAACCCACAAGCAGAAGAAATAATCGCTGAAGAACAGGCAGGGTTCCGTAGTGGAAGAAGCACAACATTACAAATTTTCAATCTTAGGGTTCTGTGTGAAAAGTACTCACAACATCAACAAGACATCTACCATGTGTTCATAGATTTCAAAAAGGCTTTTGATAGATTGTGGCATGAGGCATTGTTGGCCACAATGAAGAAGTACAACATGGGTCAAAAGTTGACCAGCACCATCAAGCAGCTGTACGCCAAGGTTACCAGTGCAGTAATTGCTCAAGGTTCTGTGGGGGACTGGTTCAAGACTACAGTTGGAGTATGGCAAGGCTGTCTCCTGTCACCCACGCTTTTCAGCATCTACTTTGAGTGCATCATGAGCGAAGCCCTGGAAAACCACTGTGGGACAGTCAGCATTGGAGTGCGTAACATCATCAACCTCCGCTTTGCAGACGACATTGATGGGATGGCAGGCAGTGAAGATGAGCTTGCCACCTTAGTGAAGAACTTGGATAAAACATCTTCCAGATTTGACATGGTGATAAGTGCCGAGAAGACAAAGCTGATGACAAACAGTGGCAAACAAATCTAAACCAAGATTAAAGTCAGAGGACAGGAACTGGAAACAGTGGGCCAATTCAAATATCTTGGTTCCATAATCACGGAACAGGGATCAAGAGCAGAAATTTTGTCACGAGCAGCACAAACAATGGCAGCTATGTCAAAGCTAATCTGGAGAGACAAGAACATCTGTCTGAAAACTAAAATCAGACTATTGAGAGCACTAGTCATCTCAATCTTTCTGTATTCATGTGAGGCCTGGACCCTGACAGCAGAATTACAACGAAGAATTCAGGCACTTGAAATGAGATGCTACAGAACCATCCTTGCAATCTCTTACATGGACCACATCAGAAATGAAGAAGTGTGCAACACCATCAGGCACAAAGTAGGCCATTATGAAGACTTCCTCACCACTGTCAAAAAGAGAAAGCTAAAATGGTATGGCCATGTCACTAGAGCCAACAGTCTATCCACAACAGTACTGCAAGAAAGTGTCCAAGGTGGTAGAAGGAGAGGTAGACAGAGAAAAAAGTGGAGTGACAACATCATAGAATGGACCAGGAAAAGTTTTGCACAGACACAGGCATTGGCACATGATTGAGTCAAGTGGAGGGAACTGGTCAGATGTTCAGCAGCACAGCGCCTCAACGACCACACTAGGTCAAGAGACTGATGATGATGATGACATGCTTACTTTAACAGTGCAAATGAGAAGCCCTATCATTCGTTGAAAAAACAATTAGAATGTGACTATATATAAAGGTCATGATTTTAGTTTTAGACATCCATCCTTGAAGTCGTCATTGCACATAAAAGCTAATATTTTTGGGGCATCGTATATATATATATATATATATATATATATATATATATATATAATGAGAGACAGACAGACAGATTTACAGAGATATGATACTTACAATTTGAAGTTATGGACAAACATTAGACATACAATATAAATATAAATAACAGTTGTTTAAATAATAATAATAATAATAATAATAATAATAATAATAATAATAATAATCATTGTAATGATACTGTAGGTGTTACAGTCCATCAATATATTAAACACATTTAGGTAGCTTACTATTTTGCATCAACAACAGTAATTAACTTGCAGTGAAAACATTTTTGATATTTATATATACAAAATTGCAATCGAAGTAGCTGGTAGAGGAAAGTAATGTTTCGATTGGTCAGAATGTTACCACGTGATCAAAATAAATTGCGTTCATTTCAATATTAGGTATAACGGTACAAATTACACAAGTCCATGTGGGTGGTGCTTGAGGTGTAGGGAACATTGCAATCAGAAAAAAAAACAACACTAGCTATGATTGGTGGATTATGTAAGAGTTGTACTTTCTGTTAGGCTTAAAAAAAAAATGTTTACCCTCTTGGCAACATGTGAATTTATTCTAATTCCTCAATATATCAAATTTTGTATTTTGTATGATATTTTGAAAATGTAATACACATGACTGAAAATATGTACCGGTATGTTGTGACTAGATAACTAATACCCCTGTCTAGTTCCAGCAGAGTTATCTCTCTTAAATGCAATGGAGTACCTGGTTTTGTCATCGTCAAATTGACAATCTAAAATTGTTCTCTATAACTGTGTGTGAAATGCACGCTAAATTAGGATAGAATATATATTTATCTCTCCAAATATTAGCATTGAGGTGTATGGAAAAACAATTGGTACCGTGATACCATGAACTATTAGGAGAACTACTTTTCTAAAAATACCCACGTCTATAAATATAGTCACGTGTACAGCAGAAGATAAACACTGCTAGTGATGGTAGACACGAAGTAAACATTAAAGGAAAAGAACCACTTTTACAATGTTTTAAACAATAATTGAATCAATTTAGTTTGAAAGATTAAAGCAAAAGATATATCTCATCTTTTATGAATTAATTGTTTGATGAAATTTGTGAAGAAAAGTATGGATAATTTTTTTTAGTGTGCTAGGTCAAGGTCACCGGTATTGTGGCTATTCAACGTTGAAACTAAAATGTCAGAATTTGGAGATTTTTCGATAACTTTGCCTTATCAAATAGATTTCACGCATGATGATGTTGAAAATTTTGATCCATCAATATTTAACGAGCCTTTTGAATTGGAAGAAGAATTACAAACCAAATTAACATTTAGTTTGAATGAACCAACACCAGTACAATTCCCAGTTGATCAAAAGGTAGACCACAAACCAAAACGGTTCAAATCACTAAACGAGGAAGATCTCGTAAACATTTCAGAACAGCGGTACTCTAAATTTACCAAGAAATACACTAAATGGGTTTACAACACCTTCACAGGTAGATTTATTCATTCATTCAATAACCATAATAAATTAACTATAATAATAACAATAACCAGAATACTGAACTGTTCATTAATGTAAGCTTAAATAATATTGCTTGATACTGAAATTGCTCTAAATGTATTATTTTCTTAAATTATATATTTTAAAAAAGCAATACAAATGTTTATTTTTATGCTACAATGAAAAACCATTAACATCATTCAGGCCGTTCTTTTAAATAAAAATGAGACTTAACTTACTTTGAAGTGAAAAACAAATGTAGTTTATCTTTAAACTAATATTTGTGAAAGCTTAAAAATTGTAAAAAGAATTTTATATAAATACAAATTAAGGAAATATGCATGAATGATTCATCCCAAAGATCGAAATATTTTAAATGTTAAAAATAGTTATTACCAAGCTGGAGAACATGAATTTCAGAATGGTTCAAAGAGAAGAATATGGAGGTAGATCTGACGACAACTGAGTCTGCACATTTGGGCCAAATCTTAGCAATATTTTGTGCCGAAGAAGCCACAAAGGTCACCACAGCATGAAAGAGGATGTTAACTGAAGCCTAAGCTGAGGAATACCATAAAAACACTTTTAAAAATGTCAGGGCTGCTATTAATCGCCATATTCAGGATGAATGTGGTCGTTCCATTAATATTGTTAAAGACCCTGAGTTTAAGAAAGCAAATAACAATTAAATGGAAAATTAAAACTAAACACAAAGACTGGCTTATCAAGATCAACACAACACAAACCAATTATTCCTCCATCAGACATGTATGCGATCAATCAATACCTGATGCAAGTTAATCCTATCACACTCAGATACAGGGTTTGGTTTTACCTCTCCATCCACTATGTTACACGTTGATTAGAATTCCACAGCCAATTGACACCTACCAGTCTTGAAATAAGATTTGATGAAACTGGGGCTGAATATGTCATTTTGACCCATCAAACTATGCAAAAAAATCATCATGGAGACTTAAATGCTAAGAAGGAAACTTATGATAAAAGAATGTATGCAACTGGTGTTCTATGCCCATGCAAAACAAAAATGCCCATATATCTGCAAAATATACTGCTCAATCTCTTCGTGCCACAGGTTTGAATGCAATAACAGATGCCAACCTTCCTGCTAGGCACATTATGTCTCTGCCTGACCACTCGAATGAACTATCCTTGAAACAATACACAAGGCCCAGCACTCAACATAAACAACAAATGAGTAAGATTCCTTCAAACGGATGTGCAAATGTAGATTTGTCTGCTCAAGACTCTTCTGCAGTACTATCTCATGCAACTGTAAATGTTCGAATGACCCCAACAAACTCAACCAGATGTTAAAAAAAACTCATACAAACCCAAGTAGTACAAACCAAGTAAATGTTACTGAATCTGCTCAAAATCCCCTACAAGCACTATCACATAACACAATGAACTCTATGACAGGTTTCTAACACAATCCACCTGTCATTTCAATAACTGCACCTTCCAGTTTAGTTCAAACTGAAACAAGTAGGGTATATGCAAACAAATTAAGGAAATGTGTTATTTTCAAGTAAAGTGTCAATGTAAACTATCCATTCTAACATGTTATTTGCTTTTTTAAAATAGTAAATACATGAATGTGTCATAGTTTTTCATTATTTTTCTCTACCAGCTACTTGGACTGCAAGTATGTTATTTCCAAGTAAAGTGTCCATGTAAACTATCCATACCAACATGTTATTTGCTTTTTTAAAATAGTAAATACATGAATGTGTCATACAGTTGTTCATTACTTTTCTCTACCAGCTACATCGATTGCAATTATTATGTTGTATTGTCATTATTATTGCACTACTCAGTATAATTCAAAAATTGTGTCAACAATAAACACAAATTTCACAAATTAAATTGTCTTACTGTTTTTAAACCTGTCATTTTGTGTGTTTGTCTGTTCACTTTCTACACTGATGTCACAAATTTGAGGAGAGGAATCAGGTTATAAACCATTGTCACAAAACAACTCATGGAATAACTAGCGGGATAAAATAAGTACTTAATTATTTTAGAACTGTGCGTGTATGTGTATGTTTGAGCCAACAAAACTGATCACATACTTTCTATAACCAAACTTAATACACCTGCATGTATTAGTACAACCTGTTTATAAAACGAAAATAGGTTCTGATGAACGAAATCAGATTACTCACTTGTCATAACAGTGATGAATATGCCATATCACATTAGGTGCATCTATAAAGGCATACATCCTTATAGCCATGACATCGTGACTTTAAATATTGAGCTTCCACTTTAAATACACGTGTCCATTATGATGAAATATTCAAAATGTTCAAATTCCTTCCGTGGGTTCCATTGGATGACGGACTTACAAGCAGGACAATCCCAAGATCTATAAATAGCTACGTAACAGAAACCCGAAAAAAGTATTACTACGCACAATTATGATTATATTTTTATGGTGAGAAAAGAAAATAACATAACGATACATTGCAATTTCAATTATAAGAGTTTAACGTTGTTTTATCTGCGTTCATCGTGGTATAAACTGTCAGTTGCCGACTCACACAGCTTACATAACGGCCTTCGGTCGTTATTTGCTGTGTGATTCGGCAACTGACAGTTTATACCACGATGAACGCAGAAGAAAACAACGTTAAACTCTTAAAATATAGTACTGATATTTGCTATATAACAACACTTGTAACCTTTGGCATTCTTATTATAAAATAAAGTCTCAGTGAAAACAATATTACTTTCGAAAGTGTTAAATAATGTAATGCTTCTAATGAACAAGGTATTCATTGCTTCGATGTCGTCTTGAAACAAACAGTTTTATTGACACATCTTAACTAAATCCATGTAAAGTGGTTCCTTTAGAGATTAAAAACATTGCATATATGTGTTAATATTTGTCACTGTGCAAGTGACTATTATGTAATCGTATTCAAATTCTGAAATTCTTTGCTAATGAATTTCCAGCACGAAGTGAAATTTCTCCACGAACGATGTGTATACAGCCGGATTTCCAGACAAAGACTTGGAATAACCCCAGATGTAATGCGTATAAAGTCGTAGCATGACAGATTAACGCCTCTAAATGCAGAAAAAAAACCAACCATTTCTAGACATGAAACATACAATTTATGAAATTGCCCTTGTAACTCTATATCGTTTGATATAATATTTGACATTTTCTTGTCTTGGACAATAGCATACTAGTTGGCATTTATCTGTCTTTGACACAAACATCAACATTGCTAAGAACAAAATGTAAATCAGATGTAGTTTGAGTACTTGACCTGTGATGTCTATAATTCAATAAGTATTAAAAAATTCGAACTACACCCAAGATGTATGTATTTCCCTTGTCAGGCGCTTCTTGACTACCATTTCAAAATAGATGACATAATAAGAAATATTTGGAAAACTGAGTTTTGACAAACCCAACCGTG
This sequence comes from Unio pictorum, assembly GCA_030141615.1. Lineage (NCBI taxonomy): Eukaryota > Metazoa > Mollusca > Bivalvia > Unionida > Unionidae > Unio > Unio pictorum. The sequence goes on from JARLTB010000218.1 coordinate 907,073, forward strand.
TGTGAAACCTTTACGCTAACATAGTTTTCTCTAATATTGAAATATTTCAGTATTCCGAATGAATGAAAGTGATAACTATTAGCTTATATTCCATACATGGAGGTCAAATGTCGAAGCAAATACAGAAAATATCCATTTGCGAATTTAGTGTAGCTTTCTATATCCTATGTGCGTGCATTTATTTAAACCTTATTAAAATAGACTGAGTGTGTTTTAAGAAACATTATAGAACAGAGACTAGTGTATTTATAGTGTTACGTGTTAGGCTCTAATAAACAGTAAGACAGAAAAGAGAAAATAACAAACTTTGTAAAATTTATCAAATAATAATTTTTAAAATCCAAACATAACCTAAGAATAATCCTCGAATTAAATTTACAAACATCCTAGTACAGTATTGAAATATTCTAGTAGAATTAAGTTCGAGTCCTGTTGGAAATTCCAAGATGAAAGACGATGACGTATAGCTGCAGCATGTATTATTTATCTACAGTTCTGTGTAGACTCACAAGATTTTTCTCTTCGGTCTTGGAAATCCGTTTAAACGTTTTATAAAATTTCTTTGTCCGAGGATTCTAAATAAGCACATCAAACATTTCCAGAGATACGAAGTAATCCTTGAAAATCCAAATGACCGGAAGAAAATACTCGAAAAACTGGCTAAAACAGAAAAATTTAATATGCAGTGTTAAAAGCCAAAAACTATTCTAATACGCAGGTAGGAAAAGAAGAAAGAAACAAAAGGAGGATGGGGGGTGGAAACGTGATTCTGTTTATTTCACGTACTCCTTAACATGACCTTGACGAGAACAAATCATTTTACTTAATACAAATGTTAGTTACTTCTAAGTTCATTAGTCTCATCTTAACCCTGACAAGAACTAATCAGTTCAAAATAAAAGTTAAACCTGTTTACGAGGCTGACACTAAACTCGAATCAAGGTCAGGATCTAGGTCAACATTAGTTTTTTACCAAAGAATAATTCAGGTCAACCGATTTTCGGATTAAACATCATCTTCGCTGAATGAATTTCCATTACTATAGCATGTAATGCAAGATAAAGCGGACAAACAATTGAATTATATATATATATATATATATAATATATATATATATATAGAAGAAGAAATAAGTAACACTTCTCCTACAAAAAGAACGATTTATAAAGGTTTCTTTTTACCATATATTATTTATGCATGAGTTTTAAGAAAAATATAAGTAGTACTCTTATGAATTATAGACAGTGTACATTAAATAATACATTTCTACAAACGAGAAAATGCATCTGCTATTACATTATATTTTCCGTTGATGTGTCTCATTCCAAAATTATATTCCTGTAATAATAAACTCCACCTTTGTTTCTGAAATTTTGATATGTAAGAAGCACTCGCTTTTGAGTATAGCGTTTAACCTATCAAAATCCTTCTGACATTTTTCAGTCCAAAGGAACTTGGTTTCCGTACTCAATAAACTTTTTAGGGATTCAGCAATTACAGAAAAAGTTTAACAAAAATTTCCTAAAGTACCCTGCCATACCAAAATCAGTTACTTTTAATTAGCATGCACGGGAATATCCGAAATATCCTTAACCTTTGCATTTATAGTTTTAAATTGTCCACGTCCCACGATATGTTATAGAAAAGTTACACTAGCACGGCAGGACTCACATTTAAATAAATTAATTGTCAAATTTGCATGGGCGAGTCGGTCACAGAATTTCCGAATTGTTGATAAATGTTCTATCTAGGTGTCGTTGTAGATGATGGCATCATCGATGTAAGCATCACAATTATGTAGATCAGAGGTGATCACATTCTTAAGGCGTTAAAGGTATTTGGCGACCCTTTCATCCCAACGGTATTACTTTATATTGGTAATCACGAATGCCGAAATTTCCTTTGTTTCCGTTAGTGGAATTTGCCAAAATACTTTCAGAAGGTCACATTTAGTGACATACTTGGCATTTCCGATTTTATCAGTACAGTCATCAAGTGTTGGTACTGGAAATGAGTTTGTTTTTGTCACACTATTCACCTTCCTATAATCAATAAACACACGGAGAGTTTTTTTTTGTTTTGGAATAGGTATACAAAGTGAACTCAACTCCCTTTTACTGTGATGTATAAAATCATTACCCAGCACATGCTGATTTTTTTTTTAAATATTCATGTTTGAGGGGGTTTATTCTGTACGGTTGTTGTTTCACATGTTTAAAATCTGCAAATTCAACGTCATGGACAATTTTTGTCTTCCTTGTATGAACATCTCCAAATAAAGGCTCAAAATCAATTAATAACTTTTGAGTTCATTTCTTTCTTATACTTGCAGATATGAAAGTTTCTGGTCCAGATTGTACGTAATATCGGAATTCCGAAGATTTGGCACTCCCATTTCGGAATAATCCGATGATATTCCTTCACTTTAATATTGACAGAGTGGGACAGGTACAACTAATTTAGTTGCATGTTTTACCTGGCTATCTCTTTCAATATACTGGTACTACTATAATTTATTTAGATCCCAGGAGTAATAAGGTAATATATTCATTGATGTTCTTTTAAATCTTTGTAAGGGTCATAAAATCTAATATGAAGACAATTTTGAAGAATAAGCAAGAGAGACAGACATCCATCACCAGATTCAAACGTTCTCTCAATTGTAGTTCTGTTAAAACTGAATTTAACTTTTTACCTGAATTGCAGAATGCCAAATTCAAGCATAATATGCTGGAGAATTTCAAAATTAAAATTTGACTTTCAATTGAATTGGACAGATTAAGCAATGCAAAATTGAGTAAAAAATATTTATCAAAGCTTTACTTTTGTTGAAGAAAATATGTTCCTGAAATTAATTGCCTCTGGAAACCTTCTTGACGCACACATAATGGTCAAGATATATTGGTTACCTGACTTGATGCTAGGTAAGAGACCAACACAATCTACAATAATTCTACTAAATGGTTCGTCAAATGTAGAAATAGGTAGCTTATCAGCTTTAGGTATCTTCTGATTGGATTTTCCAACTGTTACACAAGTATAAGATCTACAGTATTTGCAAACATCACTTTTGATTTGTGACCAATTGTTACGGCTATTGGATTTAAATTATTTATTTTGTCAAATCCAAATGTGTCATTTAGGGTTTAATATTCATTAATTGGGAAATTATTCTGGAAAGTTCAGGCTGACCTAGACTCTAGCTGTAAACATAGGTTGACCTTGGCTTGTTGACCTCATTTCTGACCCTTCTTTAGAGAGTGTAAACAAGCATTGGAAATGATTGGCTAGATCCAAAAATATCTTTTTATTTTTAGTAATTAGTGGCTGTTTTTCTTGATCATTTTATTATTACGTGACTTGGTGAAGGTAGCTTCTTTCTTTGACTTTCCAGAAAATCACGTGATCCCTTGTTTACATTAGAAAACGGGTATTTAAATCATTGTACTGGGAGAGAGATTCAGTAGAATCTGGGCTTTTAAAGTTAATAGTTGTGTTTTTCTGTTTGAGTTATAATTTTAATTACCTTGTACTGGACATTGTGTCATTTCGACGTAGCAAGAGGAATTTTTTGAAAAAGAACCTGTGTTCATAATTTCATTTGGATGATTATAAAACAAGAACTGCATCACGTGACATTGTCAGCCATTTTGGATTACATCGTCAAGATTCGAACCTGGAACTATTAGAACATTTATTTATCAGGACTCTTGCAATTCCATTAGTGGATTCTTTTGTGAATTCTATATTGGATTAATGTTGGATTTGATTCTCTAAAAACCGTAAGTTTATTTACTTTATGAAAATAATTGTACTTAATAAATTCATTGTTCAAGTTATACAAGCTTGTTAGTTTTCACTCTTTCTGTGTTGCTGCTTATTCGAGCCTAAGCACGTAAAACCAGTACAATTACGTAAAGATCCTGTGATAAGTCTTATTAATTGCTAAATGTCCAGCCATAGGCGTTTCATGGTCCAGATTAAGTATTTCATGTATATAAGGTTTTGAAACTACATTATGATAATTCACTGACCACAGGTACCTCGGGAGGACTCCATTGTCTCAAAAGAATTTCATTTTTAATGAAATAACAGACAGGTACTTCAGAGGCTTCAGTTTCAGCAATCGCTTTTTGAAATAAACAGGAGATCTCAGGATCTTTTTCCTGTTCGACGACAAGTGATTGTCGTTTATCACCCTGATTAGAATAAAGAGAATGTGTAGTTAAAAGCGTATAACAGTGATCAATACCGTCTGATTGATCCAAACAAAAAGTGAAAGTGGCCCCATTAAAAGCTTGACCAACACACGTCAGCTAAAAGAATACTAACCTTATCAAAGTCATTCTCAAGAGTTTTATTTGCCATAGCTCTGGTAACTGCAGAAGCTGTGAAGAAATCAGGGAATTCTTGTTTGATTAAGTCGACGTTCTGATCCAAGCAAGGTTTGTGTTACAAGTGGATTCACCACAACTTTGTCTCAAGCTAGGTCGTTGCCTAGTAATAAATGAATGCTCTCTACATTTAAAACAGAGACTGTTCCAAATGTCATGGGTCCTGACACTAAGAGTGATGACAACTTTACAAAATGGATAGTAACATTAACAAAGCCGCACTCAGCTTCCTGAATAAGAACACTCATTAAATGAAGATTTTCAGAAAAGCAAAGTACCTGAAAATAAAAGCATTAAAAGCTCCTATGTCCCTTTAAAATGTTAATGGGGGGTGAGATTGGCCGAATCATCCATGCGTGATATAGAACCCTTCAATATGAATGGTTCTTAATTCTCCATAATAAAATTAGGCTGGGTATAATTAGATCCAACACATTTATTTCTTTCAGTGCATGACCGTAACCTTGACCTATTAGAGATAAGAGCATTAGAAAAAGGTCCGTCTTGATAGTGCTGCCTATTTTTTTTCAGTTTGAAGCAATCAGAAATGACATGTCCATTTTCTTGCAATAGCTATACATAAGAAGAGACAAGGATCTAGATTCAAACTTCTCTGAAGTTTGATTTTTAAACTTTGTTCCAGTTTGAGTTTGTAAGGTCTTATATTACCTTAAAAAAACTTTTCTGCAAAAAGACTCTTGAGTGAAAGTCTTATTTACAAAAGGACCTTTATGAGTTGAAGAGTACTCATCAGCGGCACGAGCAGCATTTTCCAAGGTTTCAATTTTGCGCTCGTCATAAGCTTGAATGACATCATGGACACAGTTCTTAAACTCTTCAAGTAATACAAGTTGTTTGAGACTTTCATACTTGTTTTCAACTGTCGTGGCTAAGCACCATCTTTCAAATATCTGCTCTTTTTTCTCTAGCAAATTCGACACGAGTTTGTCCAGTTTCTTTTTTTATAATTATTGAATGTTTGCCGATAAGCTTATCATAACCCATTAGGATGTATTATTTGACCGCATCATAGTCATCATTTTGGTGAACTGACAGTGAATGGTAAATATCACCAGCCTTACCAGTGAGTACACATTGTAAAAATGAATTAAAGCCAGTGCTTTCTTGACCATTTCAAAGTTTCAGCAACTTTATCACAACCAGATAAATCTTGTTTACTACTCTTTCTCTGAAAGGGGGCACTAACCTAATGTTCTTCGCAAGATGAAAACGTAAATTTGGAGTATGAATGTGGTTTTCACTTCACAACTGTATTTCTTTCATTCTACATTGATATTCCCTCCAATCGTTCTCCGTTTGCATCCACATTTGCCTCTCTCTCCTTCTAATATTGCATTTGGCCTTCTTTTTACTGCATTTGTCTGTCTTTTTCTTCATTATCTAACTAAATTTTCTTCTTGTTTTTCTTGTACGTGCATTATTTTTCTTTTCTGTTTCTTACTGATCTAACTACATTTGCATTTGTTCCTTTGGTAACTTCATTTATCTTTCTTTCTCGTTATGTAAAGCTCGAGTTTCCCAAACTCCAATTACATTATGTACATTACTATGTTTTCTTTCTTATACTTTTAGACCAGTGTGTGATACAGACTGAATGATCGAAACCAAAGTACTTTTATCAAAAAAGTTTTTTTCTACCAAATAATGAACCCAAACATTCCTTTCTTTTTATTCGTTAAAGAAGCTTTCCTTCGGAAAGATCTTATGTTCTCGCCGTTTGAATTAATTCATCATTTTTGGAAAAGTTTAATTATTCCTGGGTAGGTTTTTAAAGAAAAATGTCCAGTCTTGATGAAATTTTAGGAAAAAGCTCGACGATCTCACTTGAAACTTTTTTAAGGACTAGGGGCATTCAACTTCAAATTTCACAAAGTTTTCTTAAATATTTCAGCCAAAATTCAGATTCTCGCAGACAAGCTACCCAATTCTTTGCTACGAGTTTTTTCTCTATTAAACAGTAACACATAACAAGGGAAAACAACAAGCTTTGTATATTTTAAAAATTATTTATTCCCTGGAAAATGTTTGCCAAAATGGAAAAAGAACTTGCAGTTTTAAAAACCAAATCCAAAAATAATCCAAGAATAGTATCCACGAATTCAATTACAAAAGTCCTAGTACAGTAAAGAAATATTATAATATATTAAAGTTCGAGTCCTGTTGGAAAATCTAAGATGCAAGACGAAAAATGTTTATCTACAGTTCATTGTAGAATCACAAGATTTCACATTCCGGTGTGTTGGAAATCCGAATAGAATTTTGATGAACTGTCTTTGTTTAAGAATTCTAATTGAACACCGCAAATATTTCTAGAGATACTAAGTAATCCTTTAACATCCAAATAAACTTAAAAAAATACTCGAACAACTAGCTACACCAGAAAAAAACTTGATATCAGGTGTAAAAAGTCCCAAACTGAGAATATTTCACTAAAACAGATTAAATCGTGTTCTAATAAGCAGTTTCGAATTAGTTTCCAAAATGCAGAATCGAGATAAAAAGGGATGGGGGGGGGGGGGTCACGTGATCAAGTTCATATTACGTACTCCTAACATGACCCTCACAAGAAGCAATCATTTTACATTAAGAATAAAAAGTTGTTTACTTTTTAATTCGCTAGTCCCATATTAACCTTTACAAAAACCAATTATTTTAAAATTAAAATTAAACCTGTTAATGTGGCTGACACTAACCCTGGTAAGTTTTGTTCTAATTGTTGTTAAATTACCTATATGAGTACACGTCTTGCATTTAATACGATATAAATCCATTATTATATTCATAATAACATGAATGTAATTGATGTTTCAAAGACAAGAGCGCTGGAAGCGATTAAGCATCATCCAGCGCTACCAATTTCTATCAGAATGATAATAATAGGCCCGTCTGGAAGTGGAAAGACACAATTGTTACTTAATCGGATAATGAGATGATTAAAATGGGACAAGTTGTATTTCCCAGCTAACACACAACGTTTTCACAATGTTGCTATATGGTTGTGTTTTGGTTACGTGGGAAAATAACGGTTTTGCAACGTTTCGAAAACGTTACACATGAAATGAAATTTAATAGTCATGTGATCTAAAAGATATAGTAAAGTAAAAATGGTATGTAATTGCATTGATCCTAATACTATGCACAATAATTAATATAATTATTCAAAAGAAAGTATATAACGTCTTTTGAATGTTGTACCAATGTTGTGGTTAACTTTACATTATTAAGTAGAACACTCATAGTTTTGTATTTTTATCTTCAAAACCATTACCTAAAAGGGTGTTGCAATTTTTGTAGGTACTGCCATGAGTTACTGCCATTGCCGTAACAATATTTTACATATATACAAACCAACGACTAGCTTATCCAGTACCGACCGAATTACAGAGACGAATCTCCTGTTACCCGCTATTTTGAACCACCAAGGTAAGAACATTAAATAGTTAAATAGTTAACGTATATTCGCATATTTAGTTGCATAATTTTTTTTTAATTGGTCGATGTCTGCTGATGCAATCAAGCACTTGTAAACTGCTACGAGTTGGGCGCGAGGCACTGCCATGGCCTCAATCGCATTTTCAAACAAAGAAAATTGGATGTATCGACCAGCATGTTCTACTTGTGAAAATGACCTAACTGCTTGGCATATTTCTGTGACTTTATCCGACTCATATTAAGTAAATTATATTGTTACACTGGTACATTTTTGGAACGAAAAATATCGAGGATAGGATAGGTTACCATAATAAAATGCCGTCCGTTAGGCTAGCATTTCGAATTAGGCGCGCTTAACTCAAGAGCGTAAATTTTATCGTTCTTGACCAAAATTTTAAAAAAATACCAAGTAATTTAAATGTAATCCAATCACAAGTGAAATTGAAATACATGTATGTTTATACATATGTATAAATATGCTGATTTATATAGATGTGAAAAAAGAAAATGCCTAGTTAAGAGTAAATGTTTTGATGATTACAGACATGGGGGTGGGGTGAGAAGTTGTAATTGTCAGCTATTAAATTTCATGGATGCAGGTCAAAATATGTATAGAGATGAACATTTACAGGTGTTTTACTACATATACACCATTACATATTTTTTGGCTATTTTAATTAAATCTTAGAGTGAATGTCATTTATGAAGTTAAATGATTCACGGTTGTTAATTTGTTATATAATTGTTGTCGGTACATTGTGTTGCATACTTGGTGTTGGCAAATTGTTTCAAGTTAGAGCAAACAAATTTGCATACAAAAAATCATGGCATACAAAACTATATTAAAGCATATTTTGTCATATTATTATTATTATTATTATTATTATTATTATTATTGTCTGATATACTACTTGAGCTCCTTATGCGGGTGTAATATGAGGGATATTGTCCGCAGAATGATGAAACTATCTGCGAATAAGAAGACTCTGGTCAGAGTATAGTCTAAAGGGACGTAAAGGGAGAAAAGCATTTAAAGACCTTGTGATATGCTGAGTTTTGATCAGTAAATATGACTTGATTTCAATTGTCTATTATTTTTTTTAATTACTCGCCAGAGATTTTTCCATGAGTGGATAAGGTACTACATGTTTCTTCACGCATACTGCAATTACATCTATATGAAAGAACCTGAGGCCACATTCAAAGTACATATTTTATAAATACTCCATTGATTAGTGTTGGCATTTAGAAAACTGCAATGCATTCTTTGTTGTGAAACTTATTTTAAAATATTGTGTTGCTCTCGCAGAAGCTTGCTTGAAAAAAAATGGCAAAGCGAAAGAAATTGAAATTGAAGAGGCCATATCAGAGACCCTTAAATATGCACCCAACCAAGGTGGAGGGATAAAATACAAGGTTAGCCATTTGACTCTTATTTCATCAATATTGGATTCAGGTTTTCAAAGGATTGTGGATGCATCTCTAAATTGCAAACAAAATCAGCTAATCATAGTTTCCAAGACTATTAAAGCTGGAGTACAGCTAACTACAATTTTCATCCATCTTGTATGATAGGACAAGTGCTTCCACTTGGAATTTTTATTCACATGCATTATTTGGACAAAATAAATTCATCTTTGCGCAAATTGATTTCACCATCCACTTGCCTGAAATGACACAAACGTACAAAGTTATCTTGTAACTTGGCTTAATAATATTAAGGGAAGCACAAGTGCAGTGAAGAAAGTTTCATAAAGTTTAATAATGCTAGTTATTGTTACTTCTGCATATGTAAGCGGTGCTGAGATTATATGTGACTTTGAAATTATATTTTAATTTGCAGGTCCCTGAGCAGAAGAAGAAAGAGATAGTGTAGGAGGAGACTAATTCTGAGTGCAAATCTTAATTCAGTCTAGAAAATAAATCAAAAGTGATATTAAAATATATGTTGTATTGTTTCCTATTTCCTTTTTGTCTTTTAAAAACAAATGTTTGAACCTTCAGTCTGCAGATTCATGGGATTCCTCATCGGGCAAAAGCAGTGTGGTTTACCCATCTACTTTCAATTTACGCCCTGCTACCTAAAAGTTTGTTTATATCTCCATTGGAGTAGAACTCCCCAAACCCCTGCCTACTTGGTAAACTCACATGCCCATTTTAAATCTAATGAAAGGCCCTGCTGTAAAGTCTGTTAGAAAAACTACATAGAAAGAGGATTTCAGACAATGAACAGAAAGCAGTGTTTGCATATAAACCGTGTTAGTACAGTTTCACTGAAACTGATTGCAAACTATAGAATGGACGTATGAATTTTTATTAAATTAGTATCATTACATTTTTTTTATATCAAAGATTCTTTTTAATTGTATGAAATGATAAATACATGTTCTGTATTGTGAAAAGTGGATTATCATATGTGCAACTTTGAACTGGTTTGTGAGAGTTGTCACGCATAAACGAATGCATAGTGCTATTCCTATTAGTATTTTTATTATGGTCAAATGACTGGTGATGTTTGTTTGTCATGAATGAAAATAGTGCAGAAATGACACTTAATGCTGTCACTATGGCCGGCTTGATATTCCTGCTATCGCAACTCCTAGCTGGATGGTAATATTGACATTTTTTAAATGCTGATTTGTTTTAAATTCTGGCCAAAAGTACGGAATATGTGTTTCAGAAACACCAGCCGGTTTCATCAGATTTCCATATAGGATTTGAATGTTGCAAGAATGTTGTAGGAAGGTTATTTAATAACGTTAGAAAACAACGTTGTAGCAAAGTTCCCACTTGTTCACCAAATCACATTATCAAAACATCATTTGACAATGATGCAAAATTGCTTCTCATGATGACTAATTGGTACACAATAGAAGTGTCAATCATACATCAAATTTGGCAACCGCGACATCCATCTTGAAAATCTTGTAACTATTTTTTTTTTCTGACCACATTGGGATGCATCTTGAAAGTCTTGTAACTATTTATTATCTGGCCACAGTGGGATCCATATTGAAAATCTTGTAATTATTTATTATCTGGCCACAGTGACATCCATTTTGAAAATCGTGTAACCATTTATTAAATGGCCACTGTGGAATCATTTTGAAAACTTGTTACTGTTGTTTCTCTTTAAAAAAAAACATTGTATCAACATGTTACCAAGGAATGTTTCTTATGATGCATTGATGGACCTGAATTAAAATTGAGCTAACTTAACATCTAGAATGTCCATCACAACATCTAATTTGAAAATATTTTATCACTCAAGAATTCACTCAGCAATATCAAAGTCGGTTCAACACTCTGCGCTAAAATGGAAGAATATTATCTGTAAATTCTTGGAAATTGTCTCATCCAGTAGAGTACCAATCCCTTTGAGGGACTCTTGTTTGTATTACTAACTGGTATATGTATTTCACAGTATTGTATAATTTACTTCATTTAATTCTGACGAATAATATGGTATGGAATATGATAGCAGGAGTAAAGCAAGCTATTCTATCAAGAATGTCTTGAAAGAAAATGTTGACATTTTCTCAAACTCTGATTACTTACTTGACATTTTATGAAGTACTATAATTATATAACACAATGACAAACAAGTTATTATTATGAACCAGGTCATAGTCCATATCATTTTGAGGGTCAAGGTTACTATTTAGGGATCTGACAATGTGATTTAACAAACAAATGATACTCTCTATGATGATTGTTTTCACGTTGTTCATATCTAACTCATTATGGAGTTATTGCACATTTATATGTATTGTTAAGGAATACATTTATAAATTAAAATATGATAGCCTTGTTTTCATGAGGAAATGTATGCAGATCCTACAAGTGGTAAAAAAGTAATATATATATATATATATATATATATATATATATATATATATATATATATATATATATATATATATTATAATATATAAATATATAATATTTATAAACATTTATCAACAACTTTATGCTCATGTATTTATTTTCATTTTTCTTGAAAACATATAGACTTGACAATGAAACGTGCTACTCATGTTGACAGTTACTATAAATTGACTATGTTCAATGTTCACAGGTATGGTCTATATCAGGTGTAATGTAATATGTAGATTAATCAGGTTTAAAAAAAACCAAATGGCACATTCTTCTGTAAGCTGTATAACCAAGTTATGGCTAGTATGTCTTTCATTCTGTTATCTCCATATTTAAATATGAAGAAAATACAAATGTAATAATTGTACAAGTTTCTTTCCCATTAGTTGAAACTACCGTTATTTATAACAGAGCCCATGCAAATACTTTATACACCAGGTAATTCCGGAATTCTCGGATAAATAGAGTTCAACCACAGAATTGTCTCTTGTCAGATAGTCATTTGATCCTCATGCAATGGCTAAGAGATTAAGAAGTTATCCCTGTTCAAGACATTACTTGCCTCAGCACGATATAACCTTCAAGGTAATGTTGTGCTGTAAAACACAAACCCAGCCACCCTCACAATCAAACTAAATCAAACCTTTTATTACCTCGCATTCAATGTAACATGCGATATATTTATTTAAATGAGAGAACAGTAATTTATTATCAGTAATACATTACCAGTCACAATGGCATTGTTTATCTTTACAGAAAGGAAGTTTCCTTAACGCGTATATTAAAAATTCAATTCTTCCATTAGATAGAATGTTCAGAACTGGAATAAACAAAGACCCAGTCTGTTCCCTATATCATAGACCAATGCACATTAGCTGCCTTCATTCGTGCATTCAACATCTTGGAGTCATTGAATTCTTCATTCTCAGCAACATTTTCTCCTATCAGTATGTGTTGATTGCATCTAAACTGGCAAGAAGGCGAGTACCTATTGCAGGTACAATCCAAAATGCAACACCAATTTAACCACCTGCTCTTTCCCGCTAGTCGGCTTCTAGACGGAATCGCTTGAAGGGGGAAGAAGGGAGAAAATAACCTTCGCCTCCGATGCATCTTCCTTCCAACAATTTCCGTAGGTGCACACCTAACCTTTCAAGAGGTCAGTTGCAGTATAACGAACTATGGATGGGTCCTCTGAATAATAAACGGAGGATACTAGCTTCAGTTCCTCGAACATCTTTCTCTGGCAATGACTCTCAAGATTTTTGACCTGTCAAACCTGGTGTGGTTAAGGAAAGAAGTGCTCTTCCTTCTACAGAACGGGGCTGTAGACATGTGGTCGAATTACGTATCTCCAGCAATCTACTTACGTATTTATCTGGTGACCAGAAAGGTAGAAGGTGTTGGCTTATTCTAGAACTTTTGCGTTAAGTTCGTTTTTTGCAGGAGAAATCTTTAAAGATGGACGTCACAGCCTTTGTCATAGATATCACAAGGACAAGGATCCCGTTAAACCGAATGGTCTAAGACGCTTGTTTGTATTGATCACTGACATCTCATAACTGTACGCGTGGGTTCAAGTCTCAGTAAGGTCCATGTATATTTGTGACAAAACTTGCAAATTGCTTCCTGTGGGTCAGTGGGTCACTCTGTGTTAAAACCGCACAAAAAAAAACAAAATAACATCAGTCTTAGCGATTGTCCGGACTCCATCGATCTCCCGTATGCGTACTGCCTCATAACATCTTTTCGTTTTCACAAGAAATACTTCCGGGTTTGTCTGCACTTGGAGGTTTTCCAGTCTAGCGCTCGGCCGTTGATCCTGCCATTGTACCAAGAGCCTTTACCAGAGTAGTGGGAGTAGTCACCTGACCTTAGTGGCTTCTAGATCCGGATCTATGGTGAAACGGCGGAGCCTTTTGCCAAACATAATGAAATCGTAGTTATGGCTCATGATTTCCTATAACTGATGATAAATTTCGTCACAATGAGCTGTTTTGTTTGATTTCCGATCGGCAGAGTAGACGTAGTCATGGTTCTTTCAAAGAAGATGTTAACCATATCTTCGCTGTCTACACGCTAATATCTATATCATCTAGAGAACATAAAAGACGTCACTTGAGCCTCCTCCAGTGTCTACATCTGGAAAAAGGCAACAGCTAATGGATCTAGCTCAGAATTATTTAGCATCTGAATGTCAGAACAATCGAGTAGGTAGAGAATTTCGGACTGCATTCTGCCAGTAGTCCACATGCAATCCTCTGAAACCCACTCCTATATGATCAAGGACGCGTCACATTTAGGGCTAGGGGCTCATTTTGAAAATGAAATGGCCAATTCTTCAGAAATCGAGGTCCCGGGAAGAATCTAACCAGTACATAATCAGTTTGGAAATGAAGGTGCTATTATTAGACATAAAGTAGTGTTTCAAGAGTTGTTGTGTGATCTTTTCCAACGACAACACATACCAGAGGCAACAATGATGCACACGTGCCCAGTCTCCCCTTGCATGAACCTCAATTCCTGAGCAAACATGCCAGTGATTATCCTCACAGTCTGTCATATTCATGGGAAGAATAATATTACGGCAAACAGTCTATTAAGAGAGGCAATGCAGTCCTTACTGATCGGTAGCTTAGTACCGGTTCATAGTATGGCGGTGACAAATGATGGATTTGATTGCGACAAGGTTGAACAATAAGCTCCTCTTTTACTTTTCCCCAGCCCCAGATAGCAGTGCCTGGATAGTGTATACCTTCATCCTTAAGTGTAATCGTCTGTTTGCTTACGTATTTGCTCAATTTGATAATAACAATCTTTTCATCAGTTGATAAGACTAACCCAGGACATTGGCACAGAGGACGTACCTTCGGTCGCCGTACAGGGCTCACTTTTGCCCAAAGCTTACAGATTCTACATTTTCATTGTTGACTCATCTCAATCGATATGTCTCCCTAGACAAGTGTTCATGCAAAGTTATAACGTGCATTGTTAAGTCTAACAAAAGTCCCACTTCGGATATATATGTTTCATACTGAATAACTTGTGTTACTTGTATAATAAGGAAACTCTTCTTTATTCATCCGTCCGTTAGTAACGATTGTTATTGCTAATCTTCCTGAACTAAATGGGATTACCGTGAAACTCTGAACACAAATTCATCCCATGATCTAATTGTATCTAATGAAAATGGTGCCAATCTGATGTCAACTAGGCCCGCCAGTGTCCATCTTAAAAGCGCTATTATTGGTCCTACTTCTGGATTGATTGTCATATTAATATGGAGTTTTCACTAAAAGACTTCTGATGTAAAGTGGATTTTAAGTGACACTGATATCGATATTACCTTCAACAAGGCTATCACAGTGGCCATCTTTAAATCCTGTTATTGCTATTCTTCCTGAGGGTAGAGTAATAATGTAATAGTTTATAACCATATGATATATGCTGTCTTGTTACTCGTACATGCAATGGTGGAAATATGATGTCCAGTGTGGCCCTACTTTAAATCCTTTTAAGCTACTTCCTCTGAACAGAAAAGAACATGGTAGTTTCGCTTTAAGACATCTTATGATGTTGAGTTGGTCCCATATGAC
The DNA here is from genome assembly GCA_030141615.1 of Unio pictorum. NCBI lineage: Eukaryota > Metazoa > Mollusca > Bivalvia > Unionida > Unionidae > Unio > Unio pictorum. Next base: position 922,392 of record JARLTB010000218.1, read on the forward strand.
AGAATACACACATCGTTAAAATCTTGTTATTGCTATTTCTCTTGACCGAAATGTAGCAATGTAATATGGCTTTCATCAGAAGACGTCTTATGAAGTCATGTTGGTCGTAAATCAAAATGGTGCCGATCTGATATCCGATGCGCCTCACAGAGTGGCCATCTTTAAAAATGTATTACTGACAATTATCCAGAATGGAAGGTATTACTGGCTAGTGTTTCCACAAGAAAACCTCTGATGATGTATAGTTAGTCCAAAATCAAAATGGTGCTGATTTTCAGTCCAGTATTGCCGCTAATTTGGCAATCTTAAAAGTCTTGTTAATGTAACTTCTCCCGACTGTTAACTAAAAATGACTTATTGTTTTTCCAGATGGCTTCTTATGATGTTTTGTTATAAATGAAAATGTTGCGGAACTGCTTTCCAATACGTCAACAAAAGAGGTCATCTTGGAAATGTTGTTTTCCGCCTAACTGGATGGTTATCGCTACATAGTGTATTTACCAAATAACTTCTTGCGATATCTAGTTGGTCATAAAGGTGACATTCAAAAACCAATATACATGCCACATTTGCCATCTTCAAATTCTTGTTATCAGCCATATGAAAATGGTGCCGATCGGATGTCTAATATGTCAAAAAATGTTTTGATCGCTACTCATTGTGAACGGAAAGTCATACTGACGTTAGCTTTACATCAGAAAACGTTTCATCTGCTCCTAATCGAAACTGGTACCAAGTGTATATCTAAAATATCCACAACAGCAACTACTTTGAAAATCTCATTATCCCTCAAGAATATCAAAGATAATTTCAACACTACAGTTAAAACAAAGAATAGCCTTATCTTTGATTCCTATAAATTATTTTTAGCCACTTGAGCATCAGTGCATTCAACGGCCTCTTGTTTTCTTATCCTATAGGGAAGCCATATTCAACACGCACACATATTTAAATGATCATGGCATTGGTTCAGACCGTTGATGTTGCAGAGATGGTGCCTCGTTCACTAATACCCAGATGAAATTTCTCGAGTGTGTTGTGGTGGTTGACACCCCATAGAACCCAATATACATTTGGGAAAAGTTTCGTTCGGAAACCCTGAAAATTTCACGACATTTACGCGTTGGTGTCTTTTATTTATCAATGAGGCTTTTATATAGAAGAAAACAGCATGCTTCGGTAGCTCCACTCCCTACAGAGATCCCGAGTCATAGTCGTATCACTGGTTGCGATGATCAGCATTATCTTTTATGCCGAGTTAGGGTTTTACGGATCTATTTGGCCAATTCTAAAATGAGAAGGAAGGATATGATGTGCTTTCCCCTTCCTACGTTAATAGTCTGATATCGAATACATAAACGTGAATTTTCATATATATAAAGAAGGGTAAACAGCCGCTTTCCAAAAACAACTTTAATTCATGACGTTTAAAATTTTTGGGACGTCATGGTCAGACCTAATTCATTCATTATTCATCATCATCATCATCAGTCTCTTGACCTAGTATTGTCTGCCCATTTCTCCCCACTTGTCTCGAACATGTGCCAAATCTTGTGTCTCCGCAAAACCTTTTCTGGTCCGTTCTGTGATGTTGTCAGTCCATTTTATTTTCTGTCAACCTCTCCTGCCACCCTGGACGCTGCCCTGCAGTACAGTTGTGGATAGACTTCTGGATCTAGTGACATGGTCATACCATTTCAGCGTTTCTTTTTGACAGTGATGAGGAGGTCTTCATAATGGTCTATTTGTACCTGATGGTGTTACGCACTTCTTCATTTGTGACGTGATCTCTCAGTGATTTTCCAGGACTTCGCTCATGATGGGTTTTATGTAGATGTTCAGAAACGTGCGTGACAGGAGACAACCTTGATGTACTCCAACTATTTTCGTGAACCAATGCCACACATGACATTGAACAATTACTGCACTGGTAGCCTTGGCGTACATCTGCATGATGGTTTTGGTCTACTGTTGACCAGTGTTGTACTTCTTCACTGTGGCCCACAAGGCCTCATGCCATACTATGTCAAAAGGCTTTTGGAAATCTATGAACACATGATAGATGTGATGTTGATGTTGCGATACTTTTTACACAGAATCCTGAGATTAAAAAATCTGTTCTGTTGTGCTTCATCCACTCTGGAACCCTGCTTGTTTTTCAGCGATTATTTCTTCTGCTTGTGGTTTCAGTTTGTTCAAGATGATTTTCAGCATCACCTTACTTGCATGGCTGGTCAAACTGATAGTTCTGAAATTTTGGCACAACTGGATAGACAGTGACTGAGTCTACTGTGTGAGCCGTTCACCCGCCTACCAGATATTGTTGCAGATTTTTATTATTATCTCTATCACTGATTTCCCCCATTCTGCATAAGTTCAGCTGGGATTTTGTCTACTCCAGCTGCCTTCCCATTCTTCAGTGCTCTTATTGCTGACTCCACCTCTTCTTTGAGAATGGGGAAATCATCATCATTTGTGGAGTTTGGAACTTAAAACACCTCTGGGTCTTTTGTGGACGGATGGTTGTAGAGTTCTTTACAATACTCAGTTCATCATTCCGTAATGTCACTTGCTTCTGTGATGCATTTTCCATTTTCGTGTTGAATGGTACTGACTCTTTAGAAGCTATATAACATATTGTAAAGAACGTCAATATACAGCAGAACTAATTTAATGCATTTATTTATTTATTGCTTGACAGCCTTTATGTGTTGATAGCTACCATAGAATTGCTGTTTGACTACATCATCACTCACTCTCTGTGCGGCTAATGTAGTACGGAAGTAAGACTGATAGTTTTTGATACCCTATGAAGACACTGATAGCCGCACGAGACACTAACTCCCATAACTGGCACAATTGTGTCACGTGTGTTTGCACCTCTAGTCACCCCTAATGAAATGATCAAACGTCTATGGACCGCGTGCGAGAAAACTTGTCATGGGGGTTAGAGGCGATGACTATTGTCCGTGGACACACAGGGTAGCAAATGTGGCAAAAGTTCTATTGATATATTGCTGTTAAATTTGCACAATCGCTGATCTACGAGATTACCGAATAATTATCCCACGAGGATACAAGCCAATCAGAGATGATGAGAAGCTCATCGAAAATACAAGTCCTGGATTTATATCAACATTTGAAATATCATTCGTTTGAAATTGCACTGCAGTCCGGATATAAGGTGGATATTCTTCTCCATCTACAATCCACCTAGGCCGAAAAATCAGACACTCCCCCAATCTGTGTTGATACTGACGGACGATATGTGGGTCTGGTGTGAAATTTTCATTAAAATGTGTAATGGTGCTGAATGCATAACTTTCCAATGCAAACCTGCGGACACTTTAGACACGACTGATGATTGTGTTATTCCATGTGGTTTTACAAGTCACCAAACATATGATTTGCTCCGGAGATATAATATACTTGTCACTTAAAAACATTTCGTCGGACGATAGCTAAACAGCCACACAAAAAAAAACGTAGGTGTATAAAATGTACACCGATATGTTCAGCCAAATTTGAATGCAGACAATTGCAGCTTTTAATGAATAGGTGATATCCTTTCCTCACCCGAAAATCATTATCATCACGGGTGAAGGGCTGATTTATAGGCAAGTAACTCACCATGACTGGATCTTTAACCAATTAAGCCTATTCATCATAATAAACCTCACAGATGTGTTTTCATAGTTGTGCCTGTTGTAATCATTAACTATAGACACACATAAATCATCAAGAACAGAGACACATATACCATCAATAATGAAATGAACACGAGTTATGCCAAGATTCTTTATTCGTCTGTTACACGATTGAAAGAAAGTGCAGGATAGATGCTTACCAGATACTTAGAAGTTCGTCTTCACATTTATGTCGTATATACCTTTATGCGGATCAAGTTATATTCCAAGACGAACACATATTTCAACTGTAACAGGATGATCCGGATGGGGTCAAATTTTAGTTAAGACAATAAAATCAATTTCGTGAATGACGTGTTTATTTATATGACTGAGACATGATTAAAACTGACATCAAACGTGTGCGAGTAAATTTCAACAAGAAATTTAACAAAATGATGCGTACCGAGATGAACAACTGATATAAGGAAAATAATAGTTTCTAACTAAAATGAATCATAACATGCAAGTTAAGGGTAAATTCTACAATAATTAATGAATATAAATTATAAACGATAATTGACTTTTGGATCTATAACAATGGATTAAGAATTTTTAGAAATGAACACAAAACGAAAAGTATTCTATCCACCACAACTTGAATCAAAATATAAATTTTCAAAACTTTGAAAGCGGGATAAATATTTATCTAGGGTGAATAAAGTATAGAATTTGTACAAATGTGTATATAATTTTTTTTTATCACATGTAGGACGTACATATATACATATATAAATATTAGATTGAATTCAATTCATACGTCTCTAGTAGTTCCTATATGTTTGTAGTATGCATTTACCTTGTATTGTTCCTATCTTACAGATGCCGATCGTACTTTTCAAGTTTTATTGTTTTTGTCATTACTAATTAAAAGGTACTGTTATTTACTACACTACTGTATTTACACATCTACTTAAACCATTAAATTGTAATTTTTACATTAAACTTTACTTATTCACCCGCAGATGTTACATAGATCAAATTTTCTAATATAGTGTTTAGTAAGTCAATCACTCCTCCGAAAAGATTTCCCTTGAGAACCTCTTCAACATGCTTACGCAGTCTTTTCTATAAGTACATTAGACGACACTTCACTCTACCCTATACATGTACATGTATTGCTCGTTTGTCCCTAAAGTCTAGAAAAACGGTACAATAGATTTGTCAGATCATTTATATACTGATCGAATTGTTTACATGTACTGCATTAAATCCTAGGTACGTAACCAACAGTCAAAATAAGCATGCGTATACATATGTATGTATTATGCATGCAAATGCATTAGTGTATAATACAATCTGATTAAAATCAAACCTCCTCCGTCCTAGGTGAAGTTAGTGGAGATCGGATTTTAATCAGATTGGTCTAAAAACTCTTCAAATGTGGAAGTATGGTCTAAACACAAGTTATAATGCTCTGGACTCAACACTGAATTCATTGCAAACGTCAATCAGCAAATACTTAAATCATATTAGGATATTCATTTATCTTTCAGATCTTCACACTAACTAATTTTAGCTAGAGTACAAATGTACGGTACGAAAAAACAATTTACGTGATCGATGATTTATTTTAATAGAATAAATGTATTTGAAGAACAGTTACAATAGTGTGTTTTAGAAACAATATAATAAAGAGACTGAGTGCAAATATAGAAATATTATTTGAATGAGACTGAGTGCATCTATATAAATATTATTTGAAAGAGACTGAGTGCATCTATAGAAATATTATTTGAATGAGACTGAGTGCATCTATAGAAATAGTATTTGAATGAGACTGAGTGCATTTATAGAAATAGTATTTGAATGAGACTGAGTGCATCTATATAAATATTATTTGAATGAGACTGAGTGCATCTATAGAAATATTATTTGAATGAGACTGAGTGCATCTATAAAAATAGTATTTGAATGAGACTGAGTGCATCTATAGAAATATTATTTGAATGAGACTGAGTGCATCTATATAAATATTATTTGAATGAGACTGAGTGCATCTATAGAAATATTATTTGAAAGAGACTGAGTGCATCTATAGAAATATTATTTGAAAGAGACTGAGTGCATCTATAGAAATATTATTTGAAAGAGACTGAGTGCATCTATAGAAATATTATTTGAAAGAGACTGAGTGCATCTATAGAAATATTATTTGAATGAGACTGAGTGCATATATAGAAATATTATTTGAATCAGACTGAGTGCATATAGGTTAGATAGTGCCTTATTCTTAGTCTAAGCCGACCCCAGGTCCGCGGGTAAACGGTATCCGTCACCTTTCCTATACACACCAGCCCATATTCTATCACGACTAAGCACACACAGAGGCGTAGCTGGGGGGGGGGGAAGCAGAGGGGGACAGATGTCCCCGGGCGCCATACTAGTGGGGGCGCGAAAATGGGCTTTCAAATAGGTTGCATGTTGATTTATTGCTGCAAATATGCAACAATGCATTAGTTTTTTGTCTCTTTAACAGCCGTTGGCGTTACATTGGGTGATGGTGATTTTATTGATGAAAATAATAGGCATCAGAGTTGAGGAGGGAGGGGGGAGGCGTAAAAATGAATCTTGTCCTCGGGCTCCAAGCACTCTACCTACGCCTCTGAGCACACATTACCAAAATTTACAGTCATTCCGGATTCCTATCAAACATTTTCCTGTAGAATCAAGGGATATCATTTTCAATCCTGTCTAGTGTATATTCATAATTTTCATTCATTAATCCTATATACATTGATTTCTTTCAAATGAACCCCAAATGACTGTACGTAGACGATAATTAATTGCTAGGTCGTCATGCGAGTGTGTCTGCTACACATGAATGCGTGTAACACCAATAGCATAATTTGTTGATGATGTGTGCTTAATCTAATCATGGCATTCCCACACTCTCCCGTTTATTTGTACCCTCCACCACCGATTCTCTAGCAAAAGACGTGAGTTATATATACAAATAAAAGGTATCGTACATGTGAACAAAAATTAAAACGATCTAGGTTTCACAGTTATAATTTTTCTCACCTGTTCTGTTAATACATACATACATACATACATACATACATACATACATACATACATACATACATACATACATACATACATACATACATACATACATACATACATACATACATACATACATACATACATACATACATACATACATGATCTATATATCTATCTGCGCCAACCTGCAACTTCTTTCAGACATTAGCAGAGTCACGGATCAGCAATAAAGGTTCATGTGTACTTAAGAAATACCATGCATGATAACCAATGATGCACCAAAGCAAAAATCATTTATCTAATTGAATGGCGAAGTCGCTTTTATAACAAGCCATAAATGGAAACTCTTTGTAATCGCTGTGCTCAATTAAGATAACACGAGAACGTGCCGTTGTGATGTATAGAATAGGTCTTCATGTGATTCACTCAGAAGATACTTTTCAAACCTATGATTTATGCAATGTGCACAGTATAGCTCTTTATTGAGAGCAATCGAGTCTTTAATTAAAACTCCACTTCGCTCAATCACACTTGAAGGCAAACCATACAATCAATAAAGCAAAATCAATTAACATTATGACGAGACTGTACATATACAAGTTTATTTTAATTTCAAGGATTGGTTGTCTCTTGGTCGCGTATTCGAGCTGCGGGAATGTGAAACATAGAACTATGTACAAACGGGCACTCCACTTTGCACAACCGACCGTCCATATCGCAAGGCGTTAACATGGTATGACGTCAATGGCTTGCTATTAAGGTGAATTTCAACCAGTGACCAAACAAATCAAATTATCGTATTCCGTACTATGTTCAGTTTCCATTGCTTTTCAAAATCAATATATTTGGTAGATTATAGACCCTGACAACAGAGCTGAAACCCTCTTTTCATTGTCGAAAAGTTAGTGAAAAAAATTCAGCTAAATCATGGCCACAAAGAAACAAGCAAAAACAGAAACAGTCAATTACATTTTCATATATACTGTAGTTGGATCAGAGGTACATTTATTCCCTAAATTTTTGCGTGCAACTACCTAAACGTATGGTCGGTCCCTGCATATTGCAATAAGGATTTGTTTTAGATATGTATTACATGTATATGTTCAAAACCCAATGTGTACTGGGGTAAATGGCGCTGTTCTTTGAGACCTTCAAGTATTCATTTCTCCTTAAATGGATCTCTCTCTCTCTCTCTCTCTCTCTCTCTCTCTCTCTCTCTCTCTCTCTCTCAGCTTTCAGAAAATAATCATTCCAGTAAGTTAAATTGGGAAGAGGTAATATATGACATAGATATTCTCTACCTTTTACTGTCATCAGTTCTATATCATATCCGAATATCAACTCATAAATTGTGAAAGAATCGCTCAATATATACTATTATAATTCTTATATTTAACAAATCGTGACAGGGTTAATTCATACAACACCAGAAGCAAATAATTCAGGTTGTTGCAATTACTCAAACTGTAGACACAATAGAGAGATAGGGAGCCAAGGTTTTTTTTCTCTCTGACAATATTCACCTGTTGATTAATTTGGACGCAAGTACTGCTATGTGCCAAGGTGTAGACGTGAACCATTTCTCTGCCCGCAGCCTTGGACGTAGACTCATGGCTCGGCGGAAACAGGTGTAGCTTCTGAGGTAGTCCTCTTTCTCCAGATAACACAGGCCAAGAACATTTAGCGCCACCTCGCGGTGTTCCATATATGGGTCAAATGATTCCTGGGTGGAGATCCTGATCAAATTATTGAAGGCACCTTGAGCATTTGCTTCATCGCCAAGTTCTGTGTGACATTTGTACAGTAGGTAGTACCTCAACATATCAGGGTCAATGTAGGCGTTCGAACGTCTCCAGTCAGATTCTGGTACGCGGAAGAGTTCATATTTGATAACATTGGGAACAATACCGATCTCCTCCGTGGTATACCTCACATCTAATGATATACATTGTTGTACATAGTTGTCTCTGCCAAGTCTTGCAATAGCAGTACCAGCATAATCCGAATCTTGTTTTGTGAAGCTGTACTTTTGACCAATGATATTCCGATCATTGCATTTCGTACATATACCAAACAGAGGCGGTAATTTTATAGAGTACAGTGTTTCAATTGCTTGATTTGTTTTTCCAAGTACATGGAGCACCCCTGCAAATTTAATTCTTCCTGCCATCCTATCTGTGTTACTGTTTCTTGATGCAATGACGAGCAAGGGTCGACAGAATTCATACTTCCTTCTGTTCGACATTCTGGTATTCATAATCTTGGCTATGTTGACATATGCAAGTGTAGCTTTCACTATTCTAGAGACATCTTTTGTTAATAACCTGTGTCTTGTCATATCAGGTAAGTTTATTAGTGATATAATATGGATTATGTGTTTCATTGAGAGATTCATACGGAAATATTGACGACAATAATTGTCCATGAGGTTCTTCATCTCTAAACCACTGCAGTATACTCCAAAGTTCTGTCTCAGTCCTGGAATTTGCATAATATGAAGTTTCTGCTGTATGGAGGGAAACGTAAGAACACACCTAGTCCCCTGGGAAAGCAAATTATTTAAAAGACCAGACAAAAGGGCTGCCGTACACGGATATATTTTTCCGTCAAAAAGATTGTTTTCTGGGATGAAGTAAGCAGGAAGATTCCTACTCTCTACACAGGTTTTCAGAAAGCAGAGGGCTTCCACTACCCGATCTAATACGTGCGATCGATCCCAGTCCTTGGTGTGGTGAAGTTCTACCTGCCACAGAGCTACAGTTTTCATTGTGTACGACGTCATTACATCTTTCAAATCGGGGAAACTTTCTTTCAAATCTTTTGCCAGGATTTTAAGTAAAATGTAGAAGTGTTTTTGTGTCAAGTTGAATAACTGTAAAATAGACTTTTCGTGTACAGCGAACGAGAAACACCATTCCATGTGATAGGAGGGACTTCCATTTAACCCCTTGGGTACGATATGACACCCTGACTGTACAATGTCTGTAATAATGATTTCTGGCGGCCATCTCTTTGTGACACATCTGTCCATCCATTTGGAAGCTTGAGCCGGCCAATCTGTGTGGGGAAACGCATATACGTTATCGTGCTGTAAATCCCTGACTAACAACGGTTGTGATGGCCCTGCTATCTTCTGAAATTGTACACAGTGCGGAGAACGCTGCATCAGCCTCTGTTGTAAATTTTGAATAAAGGCAGAACTTGACAAATACACGTTTAGTCCTGAATGTGGCTTTTCCGTTAAAATCATGGCTTGCTTTACAAAATTTGATATTTCACCGAGATGGCCCACTCTTAACCACGTGTAGCCGTGATGGACGTACCTGTCCTCTGTATAAAGCACTGTATATTGAGGACTGGGTGGATCAATATGTCGGCTGCCAACAGTTATATACTTAAATATATACATATTATCGATATCACCTTGTCCAAGTTGCGATGAACTGTCAGCTTTCCCACCTGTTCCGATAGGGCCCCAAATGATATAGGCCAACGCGCCGTGCACGTCCGTGTGACTTGTATTGTTGATTCTGAAGTCTATCATGTATCTACTGAATCCCATTGAATCCAGCATTGCAGAAATGAAGATTGAAAGTCGATCTGTATTGGCCATATTAAAATACGTTTTGAGTCTATTTGGACATGGTAAGACTGAAATGTTGTTTATCTGCAATGTGAATTACATAGTTAAATACACATTCGAGACACCGACGTTGTGAGGCTACAAAGGGGGAAGTTTCTATTGTCAAATGATGAGAAATAATAATAATAATAATAATAATAATAATAATAATAATAATAATAATAATAATAATAATAATAATAACACTACTACTACTACTACTAATAATAATAAGAAGAAGAAGAATATATTCTCAGTATTTATATAAAGCCTTGTTTCCAGGATAAAATTATATTTGTGCAAAACATCAGATCATATGGTATTCAATTGTACTATAATTTGAATGTTACTTTCACTCCGTTTCACACGTATCTTGTCCGACAAATTAACTCCCAAAATCTGTAATTGATACTGATGGGTGATACGTGGGTCTAACACACCTTTTGATTAAAATGTATAATTTGATGAGTGCAAATCTTTCTGGAACACGCATGCGTACAGTTTAGACACTTACCGGTATTAGATTACAACCATATCTAGCGCGAAATTCAAAATGGCCAAATGATAGAAGGTTGTGGGAATCCACGTGGATATTATAGGTCGCCATATATAGGATTCCATCCAGAATAGTATGTAGTTATCGCCCTAAGAAGCCCTTAGCTTAGGGTACCTTAACAGTAAGTGTACAAAATACAAGCCGATGAGTGCGCACAAGATTGTCTGCATGATTTTGCTGGTTTTACGAAGAGACGATATCGTCCTTGAAACCGCCACTCAGTATGTATCACTAGATGAATGGGGACTTAAGTACCGAACAAATGTGTAGGGAGTTCTGTATTAATACCGTTGCCCCTGATCTACTTGATTATAAATAATATGGGGTTTTGATTTTCCTTTTTGTACCCCACTGTCGTGTGCACATTATTTCATAACTAAACATTATACTTAGTGCTTCATCATCTCACCTGAAGAAACACTCCTGTCTGTCAAACAAAACTTTTGTTTTGATTCATCGTGAAAATAATAGGCACACAAAGGTAAACAATAAGTGACAATCGATGAAAACTAAATGGTTAGTCATTGTAACCCATAACAGTGAGAATCGAAGGGAACTAAATGGTTAATCATTGTACAATGGTAAGCTATATAAGTGACAATTGTAGGACAATAAATGGTTAGTCATTGCAAACTATAACAGTGACAATTGAAGGCAACTAAACGATTAGACATTGTAAATTATAATAGTGACAATCGATTGGAACTAAATAGCTAGTCATCGTAAACTATAACAGTGACAATCGAAGTACACTAAATGGTTAGTCATTGTAGACTATAAAATTGACAATGGAAGGGAATTAAATGGTTAATCATGGTAAACTATAACAGTGACAATCGAAGAGAACTAAATGGTTAGTCATTGTAAAAAGGTAAACTATAACAATGACAATCGAAGGGAACTAAATGGTTAGTCATTGTAAAAAAGTAAACTATAACAGTGACAATCGAAGGGAACTGAATGGTTAGTCATTGTAAAATGATAAACTATAAAAGTAACAATCGAAGGGAACTAAATTGTTAGTCATTGTAACAAGGCAAACTATAACAATGACAATCGAAGGGAACTAAATGGTTAGTCATTGTAAAAAAGTAAACTATAACGGTGACAATCGAAGGGAACTGAATGGTTAGTCATTGTAAACCATAACAGTGACAATCGAAAGGAAAAAAGTGGTTAGTCATTTTAAAATGGTAAACTATAACAGTGACAATCGAAGGGAACGAAATGGTTAGTCATTATAAAATGGTAAACTATAAAAGTGACAATTGAAGTTAACTAAATGGTAATTCATTGTAAAATTGTAATAAATAACAGTGAAAATCGAAGGGAACTAAATGGTTATTCATTTTAAAATATAACAGTGAAAATCGAAGGGAACTAAATGGTCAGTAATTGTAAAAAGGTAAACAATAACATTGACAATGGAATGGAACTAAATGGTTAGTCATTGTAAGCTATAACAATGACAATAGAATGGAACTAAATAGTTAGTCATTGTAAATTGGTAAAATATAACAGTGACAATCGAAAGGAAATAAATGGTTAGTCATTGTAAACTATGAGAGTGACAATCGAAGGGAACTAAATGGCTAGTCATTGTAAATAGGTAAACTATAACAGTGACAATCGAAGTGAACTAAATGGTTAGTCATTGTGAAATGGTAAACTATAACAGTGACAATCGAAGGGAACTAAATGGTTAGTCATTCTAACAAGGTAAACTATAAAAGAGTCAATCGATGGGAACCAAATAGTTTGTCATTGAAAACTATAACAGTGAAAATCGAAGAGAACTAAATGGTTAGTCATTGCAAAATGGTAAACTATAACAGTTGCAATCGAAATTAACCAAATGGTTAGTCATTGTAAAATGGTAAGATACAACAATGACGATCGATGGGAACCAAATGGTTAGTCATGTTAAAGTATAACAGTGACGATCCAAGGGAACTAAATGGTTAGTCATTGTAAATTGGTAAACTATATCAGTGAGATTAGATGGAAACTAAATGAATGTCATTGGAAAATGGTAAACTATTGCACTGACGATCGAAGGGAACTAAATCATAAGTCATTGTAAACTATAACAGTGACAATCAAAGGGAAGTAAATGGTTCGTCATTGTAAGGTGCTTAACTATGACAGTGACGATCGAAGCGAACTAAATGGTTAGTGATTGTAAAGTATAACAGCCATAATCGAAGGAAACTAAAACGTTAGTCATTGTAAACTATAACAGTGACATACAAAGTTAACTAAATGGTTAGTCATTGTGAAAAGGTAAACAATAACAGTCACAATAGAAGAGAACTAAATGGTTAGTCATTGTAAGATGGTGATCCACAAAAGTGACAATTGACGGGAAAAAAAAGTTTTGTCATTGTAACATGATAAACTATAACAGTGACAATCGAAATTAACCAAATGGTTAGTCATGGTAAACTATAACAGTGATAATTGAAGTTAACTATATGGTAAGTCATTGTAAAATGGTAAGATATAACACTGAAAATCGAAGGAACTAAATGGTTAGCCATTGTAAACTATAACAGTTAAAATCGAAGGGAACTAAATTGTTAGTCATTGAAAATTGGTAAACTATAACAGTGACAATCGAAGGAAACCACATTGTTAGTCATTGTAAAAAAAAAATATGACAATCAAAGGGAACTAAATAGTTAGTCGTTGAAAACTATAACAGTGACAATCGACAGAAACTAAATGGATTGTCATTGTAATATGGTAAACAAAAAATGTGACAATGGAACCGAACTAAATGGTTTGTCATTGCAAACTATAAAAGTGACGATCGATGGGATCCAAATGGTTAGTCATTGAAAAATGGTAAACTATTACAGTTACAATCAAAGGAAACTAAATTGTTAAGTCATTGTAAAATGGTAAGATATAACAATGACAATCGAAGGAAACCAAATGGTTAGTCATTGTAAACTATAACAGTGACAATAGAAGGGAACTAAATAGTTATTCAATGTAAACTATAACAGTTTCAACCGAAAGGAACTAAATGGGTAGTCATTGTGAAACGGTAAGCTATAAAAGTGACAATAGAAGGGAACTTAAACATTGTAGTAAGATAAACTATAACAGTGACAATCGAATTGAACCAAATGATTATTCAATCTAAACTATAACAGTGAAAATTGAAGGGAACTATATGGTTTGTCGTTTTAAAATTGTAAACTATAACAGTGACAATCGACGGGAACTACATGGTTAGGCAATGTAAAATGGTAAACTAAAAAGTGACAATTGAAGTTAACTCTATGGTAAATCATTTTAAAATGGTAAAATATGACAGTGAAAATCGAAGGAACCAAATGGTCAGTCATTGTAAACTACAAACAGTGAAAATCAAAGGGATCTAAATGGTTAGTAATTGTAAAATGGTAAACAGTAACATTGACAATCGAATGGAACAAAATGGTTAGTCATTGTTAAATTGTAAACTAGAACAATGAATATCGACGGGAACTAAATGGTTAGTCATTGTAAACTATAACACTGACAATCGAAGGGAACTAAGTGGTTGGTCATTGTAAGCTATAACAGTGAGAATAGATGGGAATTAAATGGTTAGTCGTTGTAAAATGGTAAACTATAGCAGTGACAATCGAAGGAAACTCAATAGTTAGTTATTGTAAAATATAACAGTGACAATTAAAGGGAAATAAATGGTTAGCCATGGTTAACTATAACAGTGACAATCGAAGGGGACTAAATGAGTTGCAATTCTATAACAGTGAGAATCGATGGGAACTAAATGTTTAGTGATTGCAAAATGGTAAAATATAACAGTGACAATCGAAGGGAACAAAATGGGTAGTCATTGTAATTAATAGCAAAGAAAATCAATGGGAACTAAATGGTTAGTCATTTTAAATTATCATAGTGACAATAGAGGGGAACTAAAGAGTTAGTCATTGTAATCTATAATAGTGACAAAAATGGAAAGTAAATGGTCAGTCATAGTAAACTCAAACAGTGGCAATCGAAGGGAACTAAATCGTTAGTCATTGTAAAAAGGTAAAGTAAACTATTGACTATCGAATGAAACTAATTGGTCTGTCATTGCGACATGGTTGACAACAACAGTGATAATCAAATAGATAAATGGTTTTTCAAGGTAAACTATAACTGACAATCGAAGGGAACAAAATGTTTTGTCACTTTACAATGGTTAACTAAATAGTGACAATCGCTGGGAACTAAATGGTTAGTCATTGTAAAAATTTAATCTATAACGGTGATTATTGAAGGGAACTAAATGGTTAGTAATTGTAAAATGGTAAGCAATAAAAGTGACAATCGAAAGGAGCTAAATGGTTAGTCATTGAAACAAGGTAAACACTAACAGTGACAATCGAAGGCAACTAAATGGTAGTTCATTGTAAACTATAACAAAGACATAAAATGTAACTAAATGGTTAGTTATTTAAAATGGTAACAAGGTAAACTATAACAGTGACATTCGATGGAGTTAATGATTAGTCATTGCAAACAATAACAGTAACAATCAAAGGAAAATAAATGTTTAGTCTTTTTAAAATAGTAAAGTGTAACAGTGACAATAGAATGGAACGAAATGGTTAGTCAATAGAAAAAAGGTAAACTATAACAGTGAAAATCGAAGGAAACTACATGGTTAGTGATTGTAAAGTATAACAGTGAAAATCGAAGGGAATTGAATGGTTAGAGATTGTAAAAAGGTAAACTATAACTAAATGGTTAGTCATTGTAAACAATAACAGTGACAATCGAAGAGATCTAGATGGGTAGTCATTGTAAGCCATAGCAGTGAAAATCGAGGGGAACTAAATGTTTAATTCTTGTAAAATCGTATACTATCACAGTGACAATCGAAGGGAACAACATTTTTAGTAATTGTTAAAAGTTAAACTAAACCATTGACAATCGAATGGAATTAAATTATTTAATTATTGTAAACTATAACAGTGACAATAGAATGTAACTTAATGGGGTTGTCATTGTAAAATGGTAAACTATAACAGTGACAATCGATGGAAACCAAATGGTTAGTGATTGTAAAATAAAACAGTGACATTCAAAGGGAAATAAATAGTTAGTCATTGAAAACTATAAAAGTGACAATCGAAGGGTACCAAATGGTTAGTCATTGTAAAGAGGTAAACAAAAACGATGACAATGGAAGGGAACTAAATGGTTTGTCATTGTGAACTATAAAAGTGAAGATCAATGGGATCCAAATTGTTAGTTATTGTAAAATGATAAAGTATAACAGTGACAATCTAAGGAAACTAAATGGTTAGTCATTGTAAAATGGAAACATATAACAATGACAAACGAAGGAAACCAAATGGTTACTCATGGTAAACTATAACAGTGACAATCGAAGGGAACTAAATGGTTACTCATTGTAAAATGGTAAGCTATAACACTGACAATCGATGGGAACTTAATCGATTGTACTTGTAAATTGGTAAACTATAACAGTGAAAATCGCCGGGAACTACATGGTTAGTCATTGTAAACTATAACAGTGAAAATCTAAGGGAACTAACTGATTAGTAATTGTAAAAAAGGTAGACTAAAACGTTGACAATCGAATGGAACTAAATTGTTTGTGATTGTAAACAATAACAGTGACAATCAAAGGGAACTAAATGGTTAATCATTGTAAACTATAACAGTGACAATCGACGGGAACTAAATGGTTAGTCATTGTAAACCATTACAGTGACAATGGAGGGGAACCAAATGGTTAGTCCTTGTAACATGGTAAACTATAACAGTGATAATCGAAGGGAACTAAATGGTTAGTAAGTGTTAAAAGGTAAACTAAACCATTGACAATCGAATGGAACTATATTGTTAGTTATTGTAAGCTATAACAGTGACAATCGAAGGGAACTAAATGGTTAGTCATTGTAAAATGGTAAACTATAACACTGAAAATCGAAGGGAACTAAATGGATAGTCCTTGTAAAATGGTAAACTATAGCATTGGCAATCGAAGTGAATTAAATGGTTAGTTATTGTAAACAATAACAATGACAATTGAAGGTAACTAAATGGATAGTTATTGTAAACTATAACAGTGACAATCGAATGGAAGTAAATAGTTAGTCATTGTAAACCAAACAGTGACAATCAATGGAAACTAAATTGTAAAATAATAAACAAAAACAGTGACAGTGGAAGGGAACTAAACGAATTGTCATTGGAAACAATAACAGTGACGATCGAAGGGATCAAAATTGTTAGTATTTGTAAAATGGTAAACTATAACAGTGACAATCTAAGGAAACTAAATGGTTAGTCATTGTAAAATGGAACGATATAACAATGACAATCGATCGGAACCAAATGGTTAGTCAATGCTAACTATAACAGTGCCATTCGAAGGTAACTAAATGGTCATTCATCGTAGAATATAACAGTGACAATCGAAGGGTACTAAATGGTTAGTCATTGTAAGATGGTAAACCATAGCAGTGACAATCGAGGGGAAGTAAACGGTTAGTCTTTGTAAAATGGTAATCTATAATAATGATAATCGATGGGTACCAAATGGTCAGTCATGATAAACTATAACAGTGACAATCGAAGGAAACTAAATGGTTAGTAATTGTTAACTATAACTATCACAATCGAAGGGAACTAAATGGATAGTCATTGCAAAAATGGTAAACTATAGCAGTTACAATCGAATGGACATAAATGACTAGTCATTGTAAACTATAACAGCGACAATCGATGGGAACTCAATAGTTAGTCATTGTAAACCATAACAGTGATAATCAAAGGGAACTAAATGGTCAGTCTTGGTAAACTATAACCGTGACAGTCGATGGGAACTAAATGGTTAGTAATTGTAAAATTGTAAACTATACCAGAGACAATCGAAGGGAGCTAAATGGTTTGCCATTGCAATATGGTGGACTATAACAGTGACAGTCGAGGAGAAATAAATGGTTTGTTAAGGATAATATAACAATGGAAGGCAAAGGGAACTAAATGGTTAGGAATGGTAAACTAAAACAGTGACAATCGAAGGGAACTAAATGTTTAGTCATTTTAAAATGGTAAACTATAACAGTGACAATCGCTGGGATCTAAATGGTTTGTCATGGAAAACTATAACAGTAACAATCAAAGGCAAGATAATGATTAGTCATTGTGAAATGGTAAACTATAACACTGAAAATCGATGGAAACTAAATGGTTATTCATTGTAAACTATAAAAGTTAAAATCAAAAGGAATTTGATGCTTATTCATTGTAAGATGGTAAACTATAACAGGGACAATCGATTTGAACTAAATGGTTAGTTTTTGTATGACGGTAAATTATAACAGTGACAGTAAAAGGTAACTAAATGGTTATTCATTTTAAGTTACTATCGAAGGGAACTAAATGGTTAGTCATTGTGAACTCTAGCAGTGACTATCGATGTGAAGAAAATGGTTAGTGATTGTAAACTATAACAGTGACACTCGAAGGGAACTATATGGTTAGTCGATGTAAATTGGTAAACAATAACAGTGACAATCGAAGGGAATTAAATTGTTAATCATTGTAAACTATAACAGTGACAATCGAAGGGAACTAAATGTTTAGTCCTTGTGAAATGGTATATTATAAGAGTGACAATCGAAGGGAACTAAATGGTTTGTCATTGTGAAATGGTACGCTTGAACAGTGACAATCTTAGGGAACCAAATGGTTAGTCATGGAAAACTACAACAGTGACAGTCGAAGGGAGATAAATGGTTAGTCATTCTACAATGGTATAAAAAAGAATGACAATCGAAGGGAATTAAATGGTTAGTCATTGTGAAATGGTTAGCTTTAACAGTAACAGTCGAAGGGAACCAAATTGTTAGTCATTGTAAACTATAACAGTGACAATCGAAGCGAAATAAATGATTTGTCATTGTAAAATGGTAAACTATAACAATGATAATCGAGGGGAACTAAATGGTTTGTCTATGTAATATAGTAAACTATAACAGTGGCAATCGAATGGAATGAAATATTTAGTCATTGTAAAATGGTACACTATAGCAGTTTCAATCGAAGGGAACTAAATGGTTAGTCATTGTAAACTATAATAGTGACAATGAAATGGAACTAAATGGTTAGTCATGGTAAACTATGAAAATGACAATTGAAGGGAAGTAAATGGTTTGTCATTGTCAAATGGTAAACTATAACAGTGAGAATCGAAGGGAACTAAATGGTTAGTCATTGTAAAATGGTAAACTATAACAGTGACAATAGATAGTAACTAAACAGTTACCCATTGAAAGATGGTAAAATATAACAATTACAATCGAAGGAAACTAAATGGTTAGTGATTGTAAAAATGTAAACTATAACAGTGACAATCGAAGGGAACTAAAACGCTAGTGATTGTCAAATGGTAAATTGTAACAGTGACAATAGAATGGAACTAAATGCTTAGTCATTGTAAAATGGTAAACTATAACAGTGACAATCGAAAGGAACCAAATGGTTAGTAATTGTAATCTGTACGAAAGGATCTTAATGGTTAGTCATTGTAAACTATAACAGTGACAATCGAAGGGAAGTAAATGGTTTGTCATTGTTAAATGGTAAACAAAAACAGTGAAAATCGAAAGGATCTAAATAGTTAGTCATTATAAGCTATAACAGCGACAATAGAATGGAAATAAATGGTTAGTCATTGTATAATGGTAAACTATAACAGTGATAATGGAAGGGAAGTAAATGGTAAGTCTTTGTAAAATGGTAATCTATAACAGTTACAATCGAAGGGAACCAAAGAGTTGTTCATGGTAAAGTATAACTGTGACAACTAAATGGTTTGTCTTTGTAAATTGGTAAACTATAAGTGACAATCGAAGGGAACTAAATAGTTATTTATTGTAAAATGGTACACTATAACAGTGACAATCGAAGGGAACTAAATGGTTAGTGATTTTAAAGTATAATATTGACAATGGAAGGGATGTAAATAGTTTTTCATTGTAAAATGGTAAACTATAACAGTGACAATTGACGAGAACCAAATGGTTAGTTATTGTAAAAATACCACTAACGCCTCTTTTTGAGTAAAGCGACAGCATTCCCTAGCGTTCAAACAATGCGCTATTAGGAGAAGAATGACGATAAACAAATGGAACAGCCAACAACAAAAATGCATTAGTTGGTGCAGGTCCATTACGATTGTTAACAATCAGATGAACGAATGCTTTTCTGTATGAAAGTTGATAATCTAATCATCAAAATATTTATACAAATTCCTCTGAATCTTTTCTGTACCCACGGACTTGTGATAGAAGCTTTAGAATGTTTTTATATTTAATTCACAGTACTGTTAGTTCTTCGTTAAAACATATAATTCGGTTTTATATGAGGATTAATCGAATGCTAAGAAATGCAAATTAAAAATAATAATGATCACATATATTGAATTGTTCAAACACCAACATATATTAAAACTCGTGTAAATCCAAACACAATTGTCACCCTAACATATAGTATACCATGTCTAGAGTAATATATTGCTATATACTTACCTTAACAGTGCAAATCAGAAGCCATATCCTACGCTGAAAAAGCAGTTCCAATGTGACTTGACATATGTAGCATACAATTCTTATACGGCAATCCATCTTGACTGCCGTCTCTAAACATTCCGTTTATGACTCATCAATAATTGTTGTCGTGCATGCACTTAACACACGATGCATGGCATCCATAACCATGTTCCTTGATGGCATTCTAAGAACATGACAGGAATGAAAGCGTTATCAATGGAATTTCATCATATGGAACATTTCTTTCGCATTCTAATAAAGGAAAGGCAAGATAGCCGTTGTAATCTATATATATATATAAAGTCATTATACTTAGTAATGACAATTATATAACAAATCTACTGTTTGCTTGATCATCAACACAAATATCGAACAAAGAGATTTTAAAAATTCTTTAAGATATAATAAAGTGGTGAGGAAGCTACATATAAAGAATGACGATAAATTAGATATCGTTAGAGGTTCATACATGGTTGTACCATGGATTTGCCTTTTAATTGTTTCTATATTGAACATGTATCTCGTAGTATAATATTTTTTTTTATTTAATTGCTGTCATAACTACTGAAACGAACCGTTATTGACTACATTAATGCATATCCAATTAACATTTAAATTGAGTCTGTTTATGATAAACTTTACTTATTCTACTGCTCATGTTATAAAGTTTAAATTTTTCTACTTCATTATTTCATAATTCAAAAACAACATCGAAATAGCCCTCTATGAGAACAACTGGTTGCCTTCAACACACCTATGCAGTCGTTTCAATAGATCCATTTATATGACACTTCGATATGGGACCATTATATATGTATTGCTCGTTTGTCCGCAAAGGAAACGCCTCCAAAAGACATGTCAAATTATTCATATACTAATTGTTTGTTATAATTTATATTACCCAACTGACATCATCAGCAGCTGTTGTTTTGTTGTATGCTTGCATATTTACCGTGAAGTTTATATGGTGTTTGGAAGTTGAAATAAATTCTTTGAATCTCAAGATACTGTTAACTGAATTACCCGAAAAACAGAATGGAGTTTTAGAAATTAACACAAAACCAAAAGTATTTTGCATCCAACACAAATCGAATCAAATCGTAATTTTTCACAACTTTGAATAAGGGATAATTATTCACCGAGGTTGAATAAAGTATAGAATTTGTACAAATGCGGATAATATTTGATCACAAGTAGGATGTACATATATACATATTAGATTGAATTCAATTCAAAGGTCTCTAGTAGTTCTTACATGGTTGTACCCTATATTTGCCTTGTATTGTTACTATAGTACAAATGTCTATCGTACTTTACTAGTTTTGTTTTTTATTATTACTAATGAAAATGTGCAGTTATTTACTACCTTATTGTATATTGCACATCTAATTACAAATTCAAATTATGTCCGTTTACATTGAACTTTTCCTGTTATATTAGGTCACATTTTCTACTTCAGTTTCAATAAGTCAATAACTCCATCAAAAAGATTCCCCTATGATAACCTCGGGTTGCCGTCAACATACCTATTCAGTCTTTTCTATAGGTATTTTAGACCACACTTCACTCTGTGAGTTTCTTAATGGGACCCTATATTGTATACTGTATTGCTACTTTGTCCGCAAAGATATAAGAACTAAACTTAGCACTTATAATCACAATGGTACGCACGAAATAACCACCCAGGAAGTCAACCGGAAATTAAAAACAATAGTGTAGAATACTAATACTGAGAACTGAATGCCAGAACAAGTAATAGATCAATAATAATGAATATGGACAAATACTAAAAATAATACTTAACTAAAAAGAAAATACAGGAACAAATGGTTTGGAAAACAAGTGAGTTTATAGTCACGAGAGACAAGAGAAAACGTGGCGTCGACAATGAAGAACATAAGAGAGCTTGAAGTGTTTTTCAAGATAAGCAGAATCCAGATAGAGGAAGGTAGTTCCCTTAAATGCGAGTATAAGGAAGGAACGCAAGAGCTGGACATGTCACCGATACCGAGAAACGATTTTCCGGGAACAACAAATGTGATGATTGCTTTGAAAGTGCGAAAAGAAGAATACATCAAAAGATTCTACTCAATCAACCCAAACAGCTACAGGGGATACATCATAAGACCGAAAAGAAAAACACCAATCTTACCTTACGGCGCAAGGTACTTTGGAGAGCATAGAATAATGGTGAGGGAACCAACACCAATTTTGCGGAAAATAAGGAAACAAACCGGAGAGCTGCACATATCAGAAATCCCACTAGGAATCCCTATAGAGGCGGTAGTTTAAAATTCGGACAGAAATTCAGCATACAAGTAATATCGTCTAGATTTGCGACTATTCCTACAACAACCATATACAATGGAATAAGTATATTAGTAATGGAAAAGACCAAACTAGAGGAGATAAAGAAAGCATTTTACATATTTGGCTTTCTAGAAAATGCATGATGCAAAGGCTGCATATATAACAGTACATGCAGCAGATGTGGGAATATAGGACATACACCACTCAAGTGTTCTAAAAATCAAGAGACACAAGGAACATCAAACACGCAACGAGAAGAAGAAGAAGAACAACAACAAACACAAAACAGGCAACGAAAAGAACAACAAACCCAGACCACATGTCGGAAATGTCTTAAATAGAAAGGCAACCGAAACAATAGAAACACGCTCAAGAACGATAAATGATGGAATATAACATCAGGAAAGGAACCAGGATAAATGACAGCAAAATGTACCAACTCAAACACCAAGGAATAAAGCACAACACCAAAATCAAGTACAGGAGGGACAACAACAGCAGCACTTACAGAACATTGAACCTACACAAGTACAAAATCAAGACCAAACAAATAAACTACAAGAAGATCAACCAATTGCATTAATAACAGGAAAAATAGAAATAAAATAGGGAACAACTAAACAAGCAGGGCAAATTCTGGAAGGAACACAAATAGCGCAAATGAAATCCAACACGTCAACAAGTGCCCAAGAAACAACGGACGAAAGGAGAGAAAGGGACAAAAATAAGAGGAGAGAAAAAAGAAGAAGGTATCAAGGAGAAGAAGAAATGGGGCGTGGGGAGAAAATTATTTCCTAGAAGATGGTGATTGCATAGAATATAAAAACCAACAAAGAATCCCCACATAATTATTTAATGAGAATAATAACGACACATACAAAATACCAAATATCATAAATAGTACAGGAGGCCCTCCCTATCTGGTCTATAAAGATCAAACAGGAGAGAGTACCTGCATTAAATCCTAGGTACGTAAACAACAGTCAATATAGGCATACGTGTACATATGTATTATGCATGCAAATACATTAGTGTATAATATAATCTGATCAAAATCCAACCTCCTCAGTCCTACGTGAAGTTAGTGGAGATCGGATTTTAATCAGACAGGTCCAAAACCTTAATCCCTACAAATGTGGAAGTATGGTCTAAACACAAGTTATAATGCTCTAGACTCAACATTGAATTCATTGCACACGTCATTCAGCAAATACTTAAATCATATTAGGATATTCATTTATGTTTCAGATCCTCACACTAATTTCAGTTAGAGTAAAAATGTATGGTAGAGATACAACAATTTACCTTATCGATGATTCATTTTATTTTGATTTGCACAAAAACTGAGATTAAGCGTTCTTAATGCCTCAAATGTTGGTGCAATTTTAAAAACAAAATGTTCTGGCTGTGTTTCACAGTTTGTGGTGGAGAAAATCACAGTCCTTGGATGTCACACTCGTGCATTCTTGAACCGAGAGTAGAAGCGAGGACCACAAATTTGTGAAGAGAGCGTGTTATCAATGCGATATTCTGACCCCGGCAACTTATGGCTTTCGTGATTGGTTGAGTTCTATCGTAGCGCAATTGATATGGATGGTAATACACACGAATATTGGTATACAGCCAAACTGTAAACTAGTAAACTACACTAACGCCATGATGAGTGGTACAAAATCATACTGTTGTAAAAATACCTAGGCTATATGAACAAAAGGCATTCAACCATATCATTAGAGATGGTAATTTTGATCAAGACGCCATGACACGATCTGCAAAAGTTTACATTTGAAACCAAAATGGGGTACAGTAGGTGTTTGTGTGTGTGTGTGTGTGTGTGTTTGTATATATATGTGTGTGTGTGTGTGTGTGTGTGAGAGAGAGAGAGAGAGAGAGAGAGAGAGAGACGTTGGCACATTTTATGTTCCCGAAATTATGCATGAATGATAACTGCCAGAGAGATATTAAAACATAAATTTCTGTTCTTCTTTTGCTAATCTAAGTATTGCATTATTCAACGCTCAACCAGAAGGATCACCGGAAATGCGCACAGAAATAGTTAATTTTATCAACGACCAGAATATCGACGTCTTCTTCCTGACAAATTCATGGTTAAAAGCATAAGGCGATGAACCAAAGTATGTGGATTTTACACCCAGCGATTACTCCATCAAGTCGTTCCTCCGCAACTGTTGCGGAGGTGGAATTGTTGTCATCAAAAAGAATTCCATGATAAAATGCCTTAAGTACAACACAACCTTCAATTTCTGCTACACATCATTTGAACTAGTTCAAACAACACTCACACTGGAACAAAGGTCAATCCATTTTTTCAGTCTCTACCTCCCTCCTCCTAGTAGAAAAACAAGCTGACTGAATCACTCTTGTTGGAGCAGTTTCCAAATCTTCTGGATTATGGAAATTCGATAGGTGGCAACTTAATTATTCTTGGAGATTTCATATTTCACTTTGGCTGTCCTGGAAACCCATACACGTCAAAACTCCTAGATTCCATTCTTGTTTTTAATCTTAAACAGTCAGTTAACCAACCCACCCATAAACTTGGTAATATTTTAGACTGGTTTCTTTATAGACCTGATGATAATATTCTGCTATCCACCCTTGTGTCCCACGAACTTGCATCAGATCACCTCTGCATTATATGCCATCTCGACGTATCAGTCCCTTACCCTCCACCTTTATGTTCTACTAAGAGAAACCTTCGTGTGATAAATATAACCAAATTCATACATGACATCCAAGAAAACCTAACAACTTTCTTACATCCAACAGCGGAACAACTTGATAACTGCCTTCGTTCATTACTTGAAAAATATGCCACAGCCACCATATGCAGAGTGTCAATAAAAAAGGTGTTCTCCATGGTATAGCAGTGCCAGGGACAAGCTTCGCACTGCTAAAAGACATCACCAAAAAGCAGAGAGGCTTTGGCTTTCAGTCATACTCACTATTCATAAACAAATCTATGAAGCCGCTAAGAAGAACGTCACAAATATAGTCCATTTAGCAAATTTATCCCACTACAGTACTAAGATCACGGAGAGTTCCAGCTGCAAAGAGCTCTTCGAGATAACTAACACACTAATGTGAAAGAAAAAATGTACACCACTTCCAACTACCTTCGCTCCAGTAGACTTTCCGGACCAATTTGCAAATTTCCTCCGTGACAAAGTACAAATCAATAGAGATTCGCTTGACAGCACAATTTCAACTGACTCGTCACCATACAGTTATGATACAGAATTTCATCGACAACCATTAGGAGTATTTGAACCTGTCTATATTGATTTAGTACGGACAATCGTGATGAAGAGTGCACCAAAGTCTTGTGAACTTGATCCAATTCTGACATCACTGCTGCTTGAGTGTTTAGACCCAATATTGCCTTCACTAACTGAAATTATTAATATCTCTCTCTCATCGGGGGAATTCCCATCATTTTTCAAATCTGCCATCGTAAAGCCTCCGCTGAAGAAACCAACACTTGACCATAACGATTCAAAGAACTACCGCCCAGTTTCTAATCTCCCATTCATATAAAAAATCTTAGAAAAGGTTCTTCTAACCCAACTTGTATCTCATTTGATTTAAAACAGTCATTTTAGCAATGTACAGTCTGCATATCGTCCTTGCCACGGTACGGAAACTACTCTTCTGAAAGTATTTAATGACATTCTCTGTTTGGGATAGTGGAAAGATTACAGTCCTCACCCTCCTGGATTTGTCTGCATCATTTGACACAATAGACCATGATATATTACTTCACCGTCTGCATTTGGCATTCAGAATATAGTCTTAGAATGGTCCAAGTCCTACTTAGTCAACAGGACACAAATTGTAACTGCAAATGGAATACCTCCGAGCCCAGTTGATATATGCTGTGGTGTTCCACAGGGGTCAGTTTTTGGACCTGTTCTCTTCATTCTATACACTCAGCCGCTCTCAAGTGTCATAAATAATCACCCAGTGTCTCACCAATTGTATGCTGATGACACCCAAATATACAAGTCTAGCCACCCAACTGAAGTTGAAGCTACCATCCATGGAGTAGAGAGGTGCATTTCTGATGTGAAATCATGGATGACATGTAACAAGCTGCAAATGAATGATGATAAGACTTAGCTATTCTGATCACAACACAAAGACTTTCTCATTCACATCCATTACCTCAGACAATAAATATTAGCAGCACCAACATTAAATTCTAACAGTCAGTACGAAACTTACGTGTTACTCTAGACTGTACTCTCACACTGCACTAACATGTCATGAACATATGCAAGGCTGCATATCTTGAACTGAGACACATCAGTTCTATTCGTAAATATCTTTCAGTTCCTGCCACTAAAATACGAGTGTGTTCATTAGTAATTTCAAGACTGGACTATTGTAACTCAACTCTTTCTGTTTCGTCACAATATTTACTCCAGAAACTTCAAAAAGTTCAAAACACAGTTGCACGGATCATCTTTATTACAGTTGCACGGATCACTTCGATCAGAACACACCTCCTTGCTGATCTGTACACTACACTGACTATCAATTATATACAGAATCAAACACAAAATTTGTTCTCTGTGCTATGTTACACTGACAGACTCCAGTCCAACATACCTATCCGGCCTCACCCATGTGTATGCACCAGCAAGATTCTTACGTTCTTCTTCTGACAATCGTATACTCATTGTTCCCACTATGAAAATGAAGTCATATGGACAACGTTCTTTTGCATACCAGGGCCCGGCGATGTGGAACGAATTGCCTATTGAAATTAGACTCAAGGAGACAGTGGTCCCTTTTAAGAGTGCTCTTTAAACTCGCCTTTTTCGACTGCAGAAACAAACTTAGAGACCTAAAATTGTTTTAATCTTATATGTTATCAGCATGTGTTTTTATGTTTTCCAATTTCATTGGTTTTGTCATTTATTTTTCTGTAGAATAGTTATATCATTATAGATAGTGCAAAGCACTTAGAGATTTTAAAGATTAGGCGCTATATAAAGTTCTCATTATTATTATTATTATTATTATTATTATTATTATTATTATTATTATTAATCTAAAGAACGTACTTCATAGAAATTTGAATCAATGTGTTTGGAAATATCGGTTTCTTGTTTTGGTTGTGCACAAATATAAGAGAATTATAGATGATTTCCTGAAGTACATCAGTTTAATGCTCAAGAAAGATTCAGAATTTAACCCCAAGTGTGGGTTGTCACACATTTATTGTAGCCATCTCTAAAAACAAAGTTTAAGCATATGCTATATATATATATATATATATATATATATATATATATATATATATATATATATATATATATATATATATATATATATATATATATAATTTCCGTTACTTCCTGTATATTTTATTTAATTTCATAATTGTTATTTATGGCCATAAGCTATAATGAATATTGTTTCCTGTAAATTGTGTGCATACTTTGGATCAGTTAGAAGCACAAATTACGAAGGATTTATAAATAGATGTTTACGTACGTGTTGACAATTAGTAATACAAATCGTAATAATAATACTTCAAATGGTAGGATTTTTCAATAGATGTTGACGTACGTGTTCACAATTTAGTAATACAAATAGTAAAAATAAGACTTCAATTGGCGCCAATGGTGTAGTTTCTCAGTGATTGATAGGATATCGAGGTTTCGAGAAGAATGATGTTCTTTCCCATCGACTGAGTGAAGTCATGTAAATATACTTAGTTTTCGTAAATCAAGAGGGTACGTTGTCACATGGGGTTCGATTGCGAACACGTGAAATCGATCCCAGTCCCGGATGTGGTGAAGTTCTACCTTCCACAGAGCTAGTTTTCATCATGTGCGACGTTAATACATCTTGAAAATCGGGGAGACTTTTTTCAATCTTTTGCTATCATTTTAGGTAAAATGTAGAAGAGTTTTGTGTCATGCTGAATAACTGTGAAATATACTTTTCGTGTACAGTGAACGAGATACACCATTTCATGTGAGAGGAGGGACTTCCCCTGAACCCCTTGGGTACGATATGACACCCTTACTGTACAATGGCTGTCACGTCGGTTTGTGGTGGTCATCCTTTATACTACATCTGTCTATCAATGGCAAAGCTTAACGGGCCAATCTTGATGGGAAAATGCACCCACATTATACTGCATAAGTTCTTGTTGTAGAATCTGAATAAAGGCAGAAATTGAGAAATATACGTTTAGTCCTGAATATGGCTTTGCGTAATAATGTATTCCATTTCACCGTGGTTACCCACTCGTAACCACGTTTTAGCATGATGGACTTCATTGTTATCTTTATAAAACACTATGTTGAGAGTTAAATTGATCAATATGTCGGTCGCTGGCTGTTAAAAACTTAAAAACAAGTATTTTATCGAAATCACCTGCCCCACTTGCGTTGCTCCCTCAGATGTACATGTACATTCTATTATGATATTTCCCGCAACGTTATTTTGGAATGCGCTTATTACGTTCATACGACTTATATTGCTTATTCTGAAGTCTATAGTGTGTTTATCGAATCAAATGGATCCAGAAATTTAGAAATAAAGACTGAAAGACGATCATTATTTCCCGTCTTAAAATAGGTTTTGAGTCATCAACACAAAGGAAACCAGACATTCTTGAGTTGTTGATCTGAAATTTGATATACACATGCGAGACAGCTACGTTGTGAGGCACCAAAGAGGGAAGTCCTTATAGTCAAAGAATCAGAAATATAATAATAATAATAATAATAATAATAATAATAATAATAATAATAATAATAATAATTTCAATATTAAAAGAGACTACTTTAGACGAAAAATAAAAGTAATTGTTTTCAAAACATCACAAGATGATTTTTTTTGTTTCTATAATCTGAATACAATTGTCGCCTCCGTGAACACGTGTAGGTAGTCTGATAAATCAACCCCCAAAATCTGTGTTGATAATGAATCTTGGAAGATATGTGGCTCTGTTGTCACCTTTTCATGAAAATAATAAATTCAGCTGCAGAAAAATCTTTCCAGAACACACAACCGGTATTTGGTTACATCCATATCTAGCGCGAAATTCAAAATGGTGACAGGACATAGGGTTGTGTTGATTACTCGTTAATTTACACTTAGCCAAACATTGGATTTAGTCCAAAATAGAACGCACATATCGGCAAACGAACCCTTCAGCTGATAGCAGCTCAACAGATGCGATAAATACCGGTAAGTGCAAAAACTATACACCGATGTTTGCGGACATTGGTGTGCATAATTGTTTCACGTTTTTAATGAAAAGCGATATCAGCCCCTAAACCGAAACATAATATAAAAATAATTAGAGGTATGGGGCTGATTTATCGGCAAAACGTGCAGGGAGTTTTGTATAATTGCCGTCGCATCTCATGTTCTTGGTTATAAAAAAACGTATGATGGGGTGTGCTGTATTTTGTAGCCTAAAGGTTTCTTGATAAACTTTGAGAAAAAAATGTATGATTAACATTCATCATCTTATAGGATCTGCCATTGCTGTCTCTTAGCAAAATGTCTAATTTTGATTCATCTGAAAATAATTGGCGCAAAAAGGTACAAAATCGACAATCGAAGGGAAACAAATGGTTTGACATGGTGCCTCGAAACGATGAACTTAAATCAGCTAGGCTAATTTATTAGGGGGAGACAAAAAGCGTGTTTCTCTAATTCTTGAAAAGAAAAAACGAATGGTTAGAAATTTAAAGCCGCAGTCAAGCGAGATGTCCACGGAATAAAACATTTGAAGGTGTGTATGGATTATCAATAAGTTCGCGACAAACAATAGAAGTTTCGAAGTGATTGCCAACTGTAAGGATGCAAGGACATGTGAACCTATTTATCAGTGGACAGTGCAGAGACAGCTGCATTCTCTAGGATTCAAACAAAGAGTTGTTGGTGAAATAATGGCGATAAGCCAAAATAATAGGGAACAAAGAAAGTACATTAGTTGGGGCAGGTCGATACTAACATGGACCGTTTACAATCAGTGGGAAAGAGTAATTTATTGTAAGGAAAGTTGATCAGATAATCGTGGCAAAGTTTGCATAAATTCCCATGAATCTTACCTTATATCCAAATACACGCCCCATCATTAGTCATGGGAAGATGTATCTGATGATATGGAGAAAAGTTCACATCGTGTCCATGAATTGTGGTCCCTTTTAAGAGTGCTCTCAAGACTCACCTGTTTCGACTTCAGGGTCAAACTTAGCGACCTAATCATGTTTTGTATCTTATATATTTTCAGCATGTTTTTATGTTTTCCAATTTCATTGTTTTTGTCATTTGTTGTTCTGTTGTGTTGTCATATCATTATTGATGGTGTAAAGCGCTTAGAGCTTTTAAAGATTAGGCGCTATACAAAGTCCTCATTATTATTATTATTATTATTATGATTATTATTATTATTATTATTATTAATTGAAATATGAAAAGTGAGTATAATGTTTCAGTTTTGAAAAAATATTTTTAGTAAGCGAGAAATGCTTCAGAATTAAATTATTTGTTTCAAGACAACGTCTTGTGCTACGACACTCATCGGTCAAACATTTACAGAAATGGAAATCTAATGAAATGTTTGTCAATGACATCACTTTATATAGAAACATCTGGCCGTCAGCGAAAATCTCACTTCAACACATTACACAGACAACTAAACAAAGATGAACTCGTTGCTGTAACTATGTTCCCTGTACGTAAGACAGGTGTGGTTAATTAGATTTGGCTATAGGTATCTAGAGGATGACCTCCCTCAATTGTATTGCCTGGTGTGTGTAAATAGATTGAACGCCAACCAGCAGAGAACTGAGAATAACTATTCAGAAGAAATAATACAATACTAGTCCCCGTTAGACAAGAAAATAATACTTTAATCAATGGCGTATAGCTGTGTTTACTTATTGATTCATTTCATCACGATAGCGTGAGTGGTGAGACGAGCACAATGTCCACCCCTGATTAGAACCTTAAGCGCCTCTTACTGTTGTTGTCTGTGTGTATCACTCTTCTTTCCACCTTTACGTGTATATGTTTGAAATTTATTAGTCCTTCTATCCTAACCGTTTAATCTTTTATCCGGTTTTACGTCTTTCGGACTGTCCCAGAGAGCTGTATCCCTGAATGATAAGATTAACACCCTCGCTTCACAGCAACTGACCATAAATAAATATATGAGCGGTGCATATACCAAACATTTCCTCTACATACGCTGCTATATGACATCGGCTGAAATTCGACATGGATCCACTTGTTCGGGTAGCAATTATTGGGCAAAGACAATCAGTAGATGTGAAAGCTGCTAGTGTAATTATCATATTTGCAGATGTAAAGGGTGCTAAACGTGAATATTCCAGAGGCCAGGATTTTTAAAATTATAACTACGACAGCTATACCCTTAAGAAAAAGTAGTTTTAGTTTGTTAGGTCTCACTGGATGGTTTCGTATTTTGACATCTCCCTAATATTTGAGGTAGAAGGCATAAGACTAATTATCACAATTCTAGCATTTTCAGTTCAATCTGCAATGTGATTTAGAAATACTGCGATATAGGGTTGGAAATGGGTTGACTTGTTGGTGACTGCCTGTCACAGTTAGACTAGCACTGGAAATCTAATGAATAACTTGGGCTTCAACTGAGCAGCAGACTTGGCTTACGTATTAACATGTGTCTGCTACAGAGGTAAATATCTAAAAATTTAGATGGTTGAGGGGTGATGAAAAGTATGCTAATTTTGTACAGTACTAGTGATCTTCAATCATGCATAAGGCACATACTGATTTTGTGGCTGCCTTGTCACAGTAAAATATTCAAAATAGTGTTCGAGTTTGTGAATACCATCGGTGTACTAACTTTTATCGTCAAGGGGACATGGTTTTGTTTTGTTGTTGATAAGCATGGTAGATATATTATGTCGTTGTGATCTGAAAGTTATCAAGTAGTAGTAGCGTATATTGTGTAGTAGTGACTCTGAAGTGATCGATAGTAACGATGTGATCAAATAGAGGTTTATTTTATTACACCTTTTGCTTTTTTTCCTAATGGTATCATCATCGAGTGTGCGGCAATACATTTTGGACCTACGTCCTATGAATTTTGCGATAGTTATCCCACAAGTGTCATCTTTAAACTTTCCAAGTTCCTTTTTATTATCTTTGCAGTGGAAGTACTTGTTTCAATATAATCACTAAGATAAAAGACGTCTCTGTGCTGATACAGATCCGCGTAGACGTCGTCAGTGTGAATTTCACAGATGAGTGAATCTGCATCAGTCAGGAGTAGTGCCATAATAAAAATCGAGCATGTGCATATTGCAGAGGTCATGAACGGTTGCGCCAACGTAGATGGCTTTGTCCAGCTTGAGGATTGTGTTTTTGGATTAGATCCCAACGAGATATTCGATCCAGTTGTTTTCTGCGTCTAATAATTTACATGCTCTTGATATGTTCAAAGAAATTTTTACCAAAGTAAATATTACAACGAAAATTAAAAACCACGCAATGACTCAGAAACCATTCGGCGTTATTCGACGAGGTTTTGGCGAATATTAACATGACGATGTCAACAAAGTTAACCACGACTCTGGAAACTGCGTTACCATGGATATTTCGTCCCGTGTGTAGTCTTTAGGAAGCTAACGTTGAGTTAGAGGCACGTAGCGTGCGCACGAAGATCAAACAGGTGGCTAGGTTACGCACCACCGGATACTCCATCGTTCATCTGTACGTCCATGGAAACAGGGTAAAGATGTTCCTTCATCGTCTTGTATATTTGAAGCTTATCATAGAATTGTTCCATAGATTACCCTGTCGTTTATCTCGAGCAAAATTATATTGTGCTAACAAATAGAAAGGCATTTTTATGCCTCTTTTTCTCTGTACAACACCTTGTAAAGCTCTTTTCGATGCATGCATGAGATTCAGTGCTTAAAAATGAGATCTTTATCGTTGACGATGTTGAGCGTGCCAGTATCGTAGAGCTCTCTCTGTCGTGTCGCCGTAAGTAACGCGAGGTCGTTTCCTATCTCTACCACCTTGAGGAACGCAAGAGCCATGCTGATGTTTTATGTTGAGATATAGTTCACAATAGTGTCATCAAGATCTTTCCGATTTTCCACGATGACGTACATGATACATCGTGTCTGATCAACATGGTTGATTGGGTTCGCTTAGCCTTTGATTGAGGTGGTGTCATTGTTGACTGCTATGGCAACCGAGTTCATTGGATCCATTTCCTCTATGTTTATTCTTATAACTAAGATGATTGTTGACGATACCGCTTCTGGATACCTCTGAACGTTTCTCTCACGTAAGTTAGTCCTGTTTGCGCGCTATTTCCTACGTTTTGCTCAGCGTTAGTTTCAGCGTTAAATGCATGTTATTTCGAACCATCGTCGCGTTGGGTTCATGGAGAGCGTTTGGATAGTGCAAGATCACGTAGGTGACAAATACATCATAATCATCAAGACCGGCAATATAGATGCTATAGCTGGACACATTGTATATATAATCCCTGACATACTTTTCATGGTTGACGTTTTGAATCCGCTCAGCCATCTCATTTCGCTCTGGGTGCCCACCAGCCCACGATGAGATCGTTAACGGTTCTCATCTTACCAATGAGCATTTGCATGTGAAAGCGTACTACACGCAGATACGAGTGTATGTTAATGAACATTTTCTGATATGACATTTTTACCTGCGTAGCATTTTTCTTTAGTATACAAGTCTATAGTCTTCGCTCGATGGGTTTCATATTCGTTTGTAAAGCCAGTCCTGCTCTTGATAAGAATCAACATCATTGGGTTGACCATATCGGACGTAGACATTAAACCGGCAGTGGTCAAATCCATCGTTGTCAACGAGGTGAATCTCAGTACGGGCTTGTATTCGTAGCGATAAAGCAGTTCTAGATTGGGTGGCTTTGCCGCAGACAATTTCTCGTCGATGGGGATGAAATCGATTTTGAACATCATTTTTCGATGCCTCTGCGTCGACTAATTTCTGCATCAGCAGTTCAAGTTGTGGCAAGTACTCCATTACAAATTTCACATTCACAGTTTCTCCAACACCCAATGTGGAAATCTATTTATCACTTTTGTGATTTGCGTCAGCTGATTTAATTGTACAGGATCTGACAACGTATCAGAAGTTTCTGCTAACACAAGATGATCCAGATATCGCTGTGCTTTTACGACGTGTAACAAGCGGAAATCTATTGCAGATAAAGGTATTTTTCAATGATATTTGTAATAGTAATTATGCAATTTCTTCTGTTTGAGATTTTCATTTTTCAAAGTCCTTTACGCTGAAAACATAAAATCTCTTTTCCTGGAAGCCCACTGACTTCAGCATTTGCTTTGATATATTATCAAGATGTTGTGCCTTTGGATCATTGACAAAGGTTCCTTATGAAAGCACACTTCCTTGTTTAAAAACACTGCTCAGTTTTTGCGCTATTTCATCTCGTGTACAATTTTCCAAATACGTCTATGACGCTATCAGCGATTTCTGGATCGATTTTTCCATGCATGTTATACATGATCACGTTAAAACGTGCTTCCATAGCTTAACCGTTTTCAAAACTGGTTGTTCTGCCGCCGATGTTGGACCCAATGGTTCAGGACCAACTGCATCGAAAAGCGCAATCACTTTCTTGATCCCTTCGATGTCCTCGTTCTCTCGTCCGGTATGTTAAAAAAAACTTCCTTTTGTCGATTGCATTGCTTAGTTTTTTGGTACTTGCAAAATTTCGATTTATATACTATTTAGTTCATGCAGTCGTGATATTTTTTGAGTGCGTAATTATCTTAAATAGTCGTCGTTTAATGTATCCAGTTTTTACAACGGTATCAACGATGCTCGGATGCAGTTCCTTGATAATCGTGTGAACTTACTTCGATGCTATTTGCAAGCCCTGTCGATTCTTTATCATTCATCATCATCATCATCATCATCATCATCATCATCATCATCATCATCATCATCAACAACAACATCATCATCAGTCTTTTGATCTAGTGCGGTCGTCGAGCTACTGTGCTGCTAAACATCTGGCTTGTTCTCTCCACTTGTCCCAATCATGTGTCAATGACTGTGTCTCATCTAAACTTTTCCTGGCCCATTCTGTGATGTTGTCCGCTACCTCTCCGTCTCTGTCCGACGCTGCCCTGCTGTACTGCTGTGGATAGACTGTTTGCTCTCTATCATCACAAAATTTAAATACTGCAAAATACCTGTATATGGCTTCTCTGGGCTGTTGTGACATTAGTTCAATTGAAATATGAGACAGTTTGATCTCATTGTCTTTTCCCACTGTTAATGTGCATTTTCTAATGATAACTTTAACATATTTCTCACCTACTTGATATACGAGAACATCTCCGTGCTCTGCTTGAGCAAATTATTTTCATTTCCCACATACGATGCATCTTGCCTGTAAGTGTCGTCGAAGAAAAACTGGTAAAGTTCGATAGGTACTCGGACAAATTTCACCATGGTGAAAACTATATTAATTGGATAATGCTAAAGTAATTGACTTAGATCATCCAGTAAACATATTTGAAAATAACTTAATCCAGGATTACAATGTTCTGCGATAAGAACAGTAAATTCCAACTTGTAATACTTAGTGCTTGTGGCGGATTTGTAAAATGCGAGCGTTCTCGAACAAACAGAAGGATACCGTCGTTAAGATCATCAACAGTGCTACCTGGTTTTATTTCATCAAACCGCCACGTGAGACTGCGTTGTGTTCCAGTGCTGTGTCCACGCTAATGAAATTTCCGGATGGCTACACCAGCAGTTAACTTCACCTGCAGCCAGAAATTGGATGTATTTTCTACCGCGGTCCACTCTTTATCAGCATTATACATCGAAACAATTGATTAGCAGAAACATAATAAGTCGATTAAAGGGGTTGATAATTCTGATGATGCTGATACATAAACTTTACAAGTAGTTTCCATTATTTCATATAAGTGTTGGTATATGCAGAGAACTGTTTTTGACACGTTCCGTATCCATATACATTCTGGAGTCTATTTCGTTCTTTTCCGTTTTTGGATAATCCGTCACTGTGATTTTAGCTCCAGTTCCACGGCGAGATTCATGTGAGCGTTTTATCAGTGGTAGATCATTTTATGCCACGAAACGAATTCAACTGTGAATACGATATCGCCTGGGTGTTAACTGATCGGTCATGAGGTCAAAAGTTCGAACAATTTTTAGTTTTGCATCGATAGCGTTCTGTACAAGCTAATTATGTGTTAATTTATGGTGCAAAGTTGATCATAACCATCATTGTTAAATTTTTAAACATTCAATATTTTTCACTACGATTGGTATTTAATTTCTGCTGCCACCTTTATCGATCCAGAACGAGTATCGGTACCAGAGTGGTAGATCAGAGTTATGTTTGTATTTAGCCCGCTATGCACTCCAACTAGTGTAGAATTCTGCGATTTTGTTCCAGAGGAAGGTGATGACATGGAAAGATTGCTGGTCACTTCGCCAATGACAGATTCATTTCCAGATATCACACCCTCATACTTGGTAACCAGTGCAATATCAAGATCTGTTGACGAGACGGCCAGGGGAGATGAAAGAGACTGTAATGTTGGAACTGGTAAACCATACAGAAGTTTCCCTCCCATGTATATATTTCCTGTCATTTCTCCTCCACTCAAATACAATGTAGTCTATTGACGTGCTACCATCGCGCGCCGCTGACATCGGAGCGTGAGTTCCTTACATCGTCTTTGGGTTTGCAATTATTTGGAATTCAGAAATATTAAACAATATTAAACCTGAAGCTTTCACATTTACAACTACAAGAAAAGGGTGAGAGTGAAAAACAGCGCGCACCCTAACCATAATTAAAGAGAATGTGTGTGTGTAAAATCTGAAGGTGAAATGTCAGTGATTGGTAAATGCAAACGCCTTTATACTTAGCCACTCCTAGTCCCGAAAGCACGATGAAGAAATCATTCAATAATTATGTGTGTGATTAAAATTATCTAATGGAAATTCTCTTGTATAATCGTACTAAAATTGAGTTTTTCGAGTAAATGCATTTGAAAGAGCGCCAATTTTGCAGGAACTTTCCAGCAAAATGTGAACGACAAGAACAACCAAGACCGGATGATTGTCAGGTAATTTATTTAGCAGTAGAAATGATTTCATAATTTATACAATGAATTTGGATATATATATATATATATATATATAATATATATATATATATATATATATATATATATATATATATATATATATATATATATAATATATATATATATATATATAAACAGGTTTGTTTAATATATTTCAAGACTTCTAACTACAGTTCAATGAATTAAAGCTCAGGATCGCAGTGACGTCATTTCCTATGGTGCAGTGGATATTTGGGGTGAAGACACCATTCACGAAAAACGCGAATAGTCACTTCCTCTCCAGGACATCCCTGTTCACTTCACCATATATAAGAATCTCGTTCTTCCTAAAGAAATATAAACAC
Organism: Unio pictorum; assembly: GCA_030141615.1. Classification (NCBI taxonomy): domain Eukaryota; kingdom Metazoa; phylum Mollusca; class Bivalvia; order Unionida; family Unionidae; genus Unio; species Unio pictorum. The sequence continues at coordinate 960,721 of JARLTB010000218.1, forward strand.
AACGAACGAAGTAAATTGCTTTCATTTTCGACAAGGAAACGGTTACGTTTGTAAAGAAGAAGTAATTTCGTAAACATGCTACATATATGAAGAAAAAGGCGTAAATCAAAAATAGCTCTAATGAATCCCATGGAGGCTGAAGGTCAATCTTTCCTGAGCAGTTTGATGAATCATTCCTTTCCAATGACTTGGAGTTTCCACATGCCAAAAATGTTAACTTCGCATAAGACTAAAGCCACCTTTTGACGCATGTCTTGTCAGCTATATAGTAAGAATTATGTTTTTTTACAGAGGTGTACACATTGTCTTTACAATTTAAACGAAGCTAAATTTAATGAAGGTCGTTAATATATTTTAGCAGAAATTAGTGAGACACACGCTAAATCAACTGTGAAACGAAAGACGATAACACAAGGCCAAACCGCAGAACCATCGCACCATGCATGGCACTTCTGTGACTTTCAATGACTCTTGTAGTTGTTGTTCTAGTAGTAGAAGTACTAATAATACACTTTAGATAGCTCAACTACAATAACATATGCTCCTTTAATGACAAAACTGGCAAATAATAAAATGCTATTAAAACAAATCACGGAATCATGACAGCACATATAAATAGACGGCATATATGTCATAAGTGTGTGAAATTAGATTTCAGAACATAATCCTTAAATAAATATATTTAAAAAGCAAAATTGCAAAACTTATTCTTAAAGGCGTAATTTCCTTCTGTCGGAGATATTAATATGTTTTAGTTTTAAATACTGAAAATTAGATTTATTGTTTACTTAAAATGTTTGGGAAAACATTCCATGAGAGAGTAAATAGAGTTGGCAAATGCTTTTCAAAGTATCTAATTTGGGCAATGATATTAAATATGGTTGCTGAACAAATAAACACATTTATGTCAGTATAGGCACAGTTAGGAAACGATGACAGATCAGTCCATTATAATACTGGGCTAGAGTCAGGAAAAATGATAAATCTGTCCATTAAACGAATAAGGGAATAGACTCTACACAACGTATAGCGATAAGAAAGTTGTGATAAAATAGCAAATATGTTGTAAAGGAGAGTACCTGAATGTCATATTATATCCCGCCCCCGTGTTTATTAAACATTTACATTGGCCAAGAAAGACACCGTGTACTCGGCAGATTATTGACCAACCTGTTCTCAAAGTCTCGACCATTTTACAAAGTGTGTGTAACAGAATTGTTACCGAGAGGAGGGTGGATTAAATGAACAATACAAACACAATTTGTGAAAGAAAATATAAATTTATGTAATAAATTATAAATGAAAAAAAATACAGATGTAACAACACAATAACTCATGCACTCAACCCACAATTACACTCACAACCATTCACAATACATGAACAAATTAAATATTAATACAAAAGGAATCTCAGATGTAAAGGGATCTCTTGGATTATACACAGATCCAAGGATCCTTTACGAAAGTTAAATAAATGCAAGTATGATTTACGAAAAAAATAAACACAAACGACAAACTATCTATCGCACGATGGATTGCGATAACTAGCTCGATCATATACTTGTATTCAATCAAGTTGCTAGCTTTTATTGATATCTATGTGATCACTTGAAATATTATTGCGATCTGACATAAGCATGCAAATACAACAATGTATTAAATTATATTACAATTTCAATACACCTATGTGTCTCCCCTGTATAACCGCACGATTCAGCAACAGTTGAATCGTCTCCCAGTTTCCCCGAGAACCGAGGGTTGACCAATACTATTATCGGACGTTACCCTTCACGGATCCACCACAGTTATACGTTCAGACAGCATACAACATCTACCCGAACCAACGGTTCCTCACTCCCCTAGATGTCTACCCGGACGTTTTACAACTCTAAGACAGCTCCGACACTCGGACTTCTAGCTTTCCGGATATTTACACGTTACACAGATGTTGACGAACAGACAGTACGACACACAGACAGATACTTCAATTCCGTTTGCACAAATTAACGGCACAAGCACATTCAGATATTTATACAGAGATGTTCCAGAACAAACAATAGATGTCCCACAACAAATCAAACGATATCAAAGACGTTTATCAAAAGATGGTATCAGATGTGTTAACAGCTACGGTATCAGAAATGGTATCAACTACGTTAGCAGCTACGGTATCAGAGACGGTATCAACGATGTTATTAGATGCGCTATCAGTGATGTACTTCTACGGTATCAACGACGGAATCAGCTATAATAAACAAAACCAGACTAATAATAGTTGTCTCAAAAATAATCTAAGCCGTAGATTACGATATTGTATTTAAAGTCTAAAAGTGACTAGTAATTCCAAATATTCCACGTTCATTGCAATAAAGGCATCATTATACGAAATGATAATCTGAATAAAATTCACAATAAAACGAAATGTAAATTTAACACTCACCCCTTTGGCTGGAGATTTGCAAGACGAGGTTATCTATCCTTCGATTAGATATTTTGGTTCCCGTCAATATTTATGAGAAATACTTCGCCTTATATACTCTCAATAGGTGAACATAAATCACATCGAGCTTGCCGTGCACCACGTAAAACGAGTATTTCGGATTTCATGTAAATTACAAATTGGCACATGCAAATCGTTACACGCCACTTAATCACCCCAGGTAATGCGTGTACGACGAAATCAAGAAAATGGTGAGTTTCGTTTGCAATTGAAGAACAACAAAAATCAGTTCAATTTTCGCCTAATTCTGTGACAGTGTGCGGTTTTGAAATAAATTTAATTTGTGCTAACCATTAGTTTCTTAACGAACAAAAATATTTTCTTATTCGACTTACCATGACCATGACGAATAATCTGTTAACTCCAATATCTACAGCATGGGTGCATAACCTTTTCCGGCCAAGGGCCATATTGCATTTTCTAAGATTACTCGAGGGCCAGAAACAATGATTTCTTTAATTCAATTGCTGTTAACGGTCAGATTTCACACACACACACACACACGCGCGCGCGTGCGCGCGCGGCCGCGAGCGCGCACGCACTACCACCTCCAAATTCATTACGCCTATTTCATATCGAAAGCGCAATTACTCCACAAATGATAGTCTAGGTACCTGCTAACAAACCAAACTTAGTTTTGGTGCAAAAGCAATATTCTTCTTTCAGTCCAGGTGAACTTGACCTTTTACATTTTGGCGAAAAAAAACCAAAGTTCTTTCTTATCATAAATGCAAGGCATTCACAAAAGAGTGTTAAGTTTGGACGATGAACAAGTCAAATGTTATTTTGCTGAACAGAATTTGGAAACAGACAGACGCTGATTAGACCGACGGACAATATAATATCAAATTACGCTCCACCTTATAGTGGGCGTATACAAATACAAATTTCAGGAATTTTGCATTAACTGCACCATAATGCTGACATTGAAATCATTTAACTAGAGTTTATTTGTATATTAAGGCCACATCTTATTTACGAAATCATTTTCACAATATCTGCAAACGTGGATCATAGTAACGTGGTCACTTGTAACCTACACAACTTGAAATATGGAACTTGTATACCACACACAAAGCGCTTCTTTCGGACAATCTTGTAGTTTCATTGGATACTGGTCAGAGAAATCCATAGCCTCTGAGTGTCCTTCGTTGTAGTTGAAAACTTTAAATTGTCTTAACAATAATTGTATAAAATATGCACCGATTTCTGCGGAGAAGATTGTATGCATGATTTTGCTGGTTTTTATGGATAGGCGAAATCATCATTTAAACCGTCACTCAATATATATCACTAGATTTATAGACAAAATGTGTTGGGAGTTATGTATCATTACCGTCGCATCTGATCTTGGTTATAAATAATGTGGGGGTTTGTTTTTCCTTTTTGTACAACGTTGTTTTGTACAAATACTTTAATATAGAGACATCTTACTTAGTGCTTCATCATCTCACCTGAGGGAGCATTACAGTATGTCAGATAAATTATTGTTTTGATTCATCGTAAATTAATAGGCACACAATGGTACAATATAACATTGTCAATCGAAGGGAAGTAAATACTTAGTCATTGTAAAATAGTAAACTATAACAGTGACAATCGAAGGGAACTAAATGGTTAGTAATTGTAAACTATAACAGTGAAAATCAAAGGGAACTAAATGGTTAGTCACTGTAAAATGGTAAACTATAACAGTGACAATCGAACGGAACTAAATGGTTAGTCACTGTAAATTATAACAGTGAAAATCAAAGGGAACTAAATGGTTAGTCATTGTAAAATGGTAAACTATAACAGGGACAATCGAAGGGAACTAAGTAGTTAGTCGTTGTAGACTACACAGTGTCAATCGATGGGAACTAAATGGTTAGTCATGGTAAAATGGTAAACTATAAAAGTGACAATCGAAGGGAACTAAATGGTTAGTCATTGTAAAATGGTAAACTATAACAGTGACAATCGAAGGGAACTAAATGGTTAGTCATTGTAAACTATACCAGTGAAAATCGAAGGTAACTAAATGGTTAGTCATTGTTTACTATAACAGTAAAAATGAAAGGGAACTAAATCGTTAGTCATGGTACCTCGAAATCAATACTTTAAATCAGCTAGGTTAACGTCTTTGGAGGAGACAAATATATGTCGCACGAATATTTAAACGATTAAATGAACGGCTAGCTTTTCAAAGCTGCATACAAGCGAGAGGTTCACGGAAAATAACATGAGAAGGAGTTTATAATATGCCAATCATATTAGCGACAACGATAGTAGTTCGAAGTGATTACAACCTGCAAATTCACGTGAACCTATTTACCAGGGATCAGTACAGTCAGACATGGCGTTTGGTGGTGGCACATGGATCGACCGCCCCAGGCTGCGCTTTTCAGCCCCAAGGTCGTCCTTGTAGACATAATCAGTGTTTGCATACCAATCGAGACACCCATACTCTGGTCATGTGCGGTCATGGTCGGCCCTGGACCAGGTGTACTCCTAAAGGTGACATCATTCATTAGCATTCAGACTAGGCACTGTGAGCAGGAGAATCTGCCTACTGTAACAATTTAACATTTTTGTTATTAATAATTAGAAAATCTCTGTATAAGGTAGAATTTATTAAAAACTACTTAAACTTTCGAAGAAAATTATCTTGTGATAATGGTAGATTAATTTAAATACTTTTTTAAGATGCCATAAGTTGTTTTCCAACAGGTATACAAAATGGTTTGGGAACCTGATATAAAAATTAAGGTTCACGATATCGATCTCACAATGAACAAATCTGATGTATTCTGAATATTAATAGCTTTTAAAACGTCTCTACAAGAAAGCAAGTTCGCAAAGTAGTAAATACTATCAATGATGTTTTCCCCACAATGTAATTTTTTAGAACACACAAATAATTCATTTTAATATATAGTAAACAGTAACTTTCACTCAAGAACCTTTATTAATGTTTGAAAAAGAAGACAAATTTTAAAAAAGGAAAATATTGCCGTATAAAATTTAGGTCATGGTGGCAGTCATATATATTTTGCATTAAGGCTTTGGTACCAGGGGTTTTTGTGCTTGCATTCCTAAACTCTTTGATGGAAGTTCTTGACACTTGGGATGAATAATTATGATACTAAGACTATTAATTATGTGATATACTCACTTGCTCCCCTTGACCTTGGGGTCAAGGTTGCAGGCATAGAAGATGTATGTTATCGTTTTGCTTTTATCACAGATTCAATATTAATTCTCTCACATTGTATATTCAGACTTGTTTCTTTTGGTAAGGGGAGATAACATATAACCAGCATATGTAATTCTTACGTTAGTAGTATCTATTATTAATACATATACAGGTAGGTAGACAGGCAGATAGACAGGTAGACTGACATAAACAAATCTTACAAGATCTGTTCTTTATTTAAATATTTCTTCACATCCAAGATGTGTTTAGTACTACACCTTTTCAGAGTTTTTATCATTTAAGTAAATTTTAAGGCTTGAAAAGTCCCTTCAATTTCTCATTTTGACAAATGCATTGTGGGTAAGAACAGCTGGTTCATTTATTGATGTCAGATGACACATAAGCAATGTTTACGAATATGGAGTTTCCCTTTAAGAACTTTGATAATGTTAAGATAATTCTAAATGACAGATCGAAATGTAATAACGGCATAGGTCTTTTACCAAAAGTGTATGTGTCACAGAATTAGGCGAAAATTGAATTTATTTCTTCGTGAATAAAAACTAATTTCACCATTTTTTTGTTTCGTCGTACATGCGTTACCTGGGGTGAATAAGTGTTTTTCAAGGTAAGCGACGTGTAGCGATTTGCATGTGCCTGACTAGAAATCACTTGAAGTCAGGAACATTATAATCACGGGGTGCACCGGAATTTTGCCGTGAATTCTGCTCACCTATTTGGGGACATATAAGGCAGACTATTTCTAAAAAAAGATTACGAGTCAAAAGCATCTTGTCAAAGGAGAGATAGCTCGTCATTCTTTCTCCAGCCAAAGGGGTGAGTGTTAAATTTATATTTCGCTTTATTGTGAATTTTATTCAGTTTTACTTTTCATGTAATGATGCCTTTATTACAATGCAGATTTAAACCGTTGAATATTTGGAATTACTAGTCACTATTAGACTTTAAATGCAATAGCCTAATCTAAATTTTAGATGGTTTTAGAAACAACTATTAATAGTTTGGTTTCTTTATTGTAGCTGAATGTCTCTGAATGTGATTGATTGTGCCGTGATTGTGCTGTTTAATTGTGCCATTTGATTGTGCGATCAAATTGAGGTGTCCGACTGTCTGTCAGACTGTCTGTCCGTCTACATTTGTAACTGGCGTAAACAGGTCATGATGTCCGAGGATATCTGTCGTGATGTGTAAATATCCGGAAATCTAGAAGTCTAAATGTCCGAGTGTCGGAGCTGTCTAGAGGTGTAAACTTCCGGGGTAGCATCTAGGTGTTTGGGACCGGTGGTTCTAGTAGGTGCTGTATGCTGTCTGTATGTATAACTGTAGTGGATCTGTGAAGGGCAAGTGGCCGATAAAAGTATTGGGTCAACCCTAGGTATTCGGAGAAGTTGTGCGGCGATTCAACAGTTGGTGAATCGTACGGTTGTACAGGGTCGAGACGCATGTGTGTGTTTCAATTTTAGTTAGAAATGAATACATTGTTATATTTACACGTAGTTACTTTGAATCACAGTAGTATTGGGGAAAATTAGTATTTTAATTGTAATTAACCAAATAACCCTTACAAGCCTATTATGAAAATAATAAGCAGACAACAGATATACATTGCCTATGAAAGCATATTTTTAGCGGTCATATCCCCTTACTAACTTCTCATTTCATATTTTTAAAGCTTAAAGGAGACCAGACATATAAAAAAATCCTTTTACGTATGTAATTCTCTACAAATTTTAATTAGACTGTAATATTTATCAATTCAGTATCTTTAGGCGGGTAGTGATTATATTGCGCGGAAGATACCACAATTCCGATGTGGCGAGACTACGTATTTTGTAGACCCATTACATTTTGTGTTATAGAAATAGTATAGTAAAGAGACTGAGTGCATTTATATAAACAATATAGACAAAAGGACTAAGTGTATTTATAAAAACATAGGAAAGAGAATGAATGTCATTATATTATACGTTACAATAGCATATTTTATTTTCATTTATGCCAAACACAAACAAAGAGAGAATAATTGAATTGTTTAGAAGATAAAACAATTTTCGACAACAAAAAAATATTGAAATTAAATGTTTGAATCAGTAACTAACATAGAGCTAATTTCAAAATGAAAGAAAAGTATGAAATCATACGACTGTTATATAAAACTGATATTAACATGTATGAAATATTTTCCTTTGATTATTTTTGAATTCTTTTATTTATAAACTTGCAACCTTTTCATATAAACAAAATATATTATTCACATGAAAAGTGTTCGTAATACAATAAGATACAATTAGAAGTCATGGGCATAAAATGAGCTAGTTATAACTTCACACAACACTGAGCTATCTCTAATTACTAAATAGGCATACATGCAAATATTCTTAGATATCCTTTAACTGTGGGACTTTTACAAACAAGAAATGGTATCATAGTGAGACATGCTACACGGTTAGTTTAAGAAATGTATTCAAGAAGGGATAATTTGCTGAGAATATGGTTCAGTATGACGTCTGCCGGACGATATGTTTTAACAAGATTGTGTCAGACCTACAGGCGATAATGATGCCTCTTAAATATTCAAACTCTCTAGAGTTAGGGTCGTATCACATTAAAAAAATTATGATGAATATTATTTTTCCTTGATGTTACTTATCCATTATCTAAGACGCCAAAGACTGGTTCTTCTATCACTCCAATTTCCCCATAATAACTTTAGAATTTGTATGCGCGAATATTGTTTATGAGCGAAAAACAGTATTTACTTCCAGCAGATGCTTACAGTAACCTTCGACTTTCTAATCTAATCATACTATTATCACACCCTCCCTCTTGTTTCCACTCACATCCATTTCCCGATTTTAAAAAACAAAAAGCATCAAGGATATAAAACATTCACAAAGCATAACCATTTCTTTAACTGGTTTAGAAGTTCTGACTTAACTGTCGCCAGGGTTCCCTTATAAAGTTAACTCCACGTTTCGAATCAAGCGAAAGTCATTTATTAGTAACACGGTCACCATATTTGCATGGGTGAGTCTATATTTTCAAGAAGCTTATATGATACACTTCGCCAACTTTTATAATCTTAATAATTACATCAACTTTACCGAAACAGCTGTTAGTACATATACTCTAGAGTTTTCCTACTTATTTCTTCAACTTTGTTTTAGAAATATTAAAACTAGAAATGTCAAATATTGGACATGTACTGCATAGTGTTTACTCAAATGAATTTTGTCAAAACAAGTAAATGACAGTAAATTGTCTGTCTCTTTACATAGCGAGCGTCCGCTTTGTTTGGAACACCAAGAATTGACAGTGTTATGGACCCCTTGGTGATAATCAGTTTAGAAATTATAAATGAATGAACGAAATTACTAAATTTTGTGCTTGTTATATCCTTGATATTTTTCGTTTTTAAATTGGTCGGAGGTTACAAGTAAACGTGAGAGTGGGCAAATACGATAGTAAACTGTACGGTGATGACACAGTTTAAATCATTAAGTTATTATGTAAACAGATTTCCAATAATTAGTTATATATTCAATCAGAAATGGTCACATAGAGATGCCCAAAAAAACTAATGTTGAACGAGGGATTGTTTTACACTCATATTTTTTTCAATCGGTTCTCTTCACACACACACACACACACACACACACACACACATATATATTTTAGTTTCCATTATTTAGTGTATATAAGTTCGTATATATTTTATAATTCTTATATTTACAAAATTCCGACAGGGTATATTCATACGACATCAGAAGTAAAATGAACTGCTTGCAGATGACTCATACTGCATTCTATGCACAAATAAAGACAGATAAGTAGCTACGTTTTATCCTCTGACAAGATTCACCTATTGATTAACTTGGACGCTAGTACTGTTAGGTGCCAATGTGTAGAAATGGACCATTTCTCTACCAGCAGCATAGGACGTAGACTCATGGCTCGGCGGAAACAGCCGTAGCTTCTGAGGTAGTCCTTCTTCTCTAGATAGAACTGGCCAAGGACATTTAGCGCCACATCACGGTATTCTATAAATGGGTCAAACAGTTCCCGGGTGGCTATCCTAATCAGGTTAATGAAGGCACATTGAGCATTTTCTTTATCGCCCATGTATGTATGACACTTGTAAAGCAAGTAGTACCTCAACATATCAGGGTCAACGTAGGCATCCGGACCTATCAATTCAATTTCTGGTAAGTGGAAGAGTTTATATTTGATAACATCTGGAACAATGCCCATCTCAATCGAATCGGATGTGATGGCCCTGCTATCTGTTGGAATTGCACACATAACGGAAAACGCTGTATCATCACCTGTTGTATAATCTGAATAAAGGCTAAACTAGACAAATAGAAGTTTAGTTTTGAATATGGCCCTACCGTTAAAATCATAGCTTGCGTGATAATGTTTTCATTTCATTGTGATGACCCACTCGTAACGACGTGTAGCCGTGATGTACTTCCCTGTCCTCTGTATAAAGAACTGTATGACGAGGTCTGGGTGGATTAATATATCGGCTACAGACTCTCATAAACTTTAAACAGACATATAATCAGTATCACCCTGTCCTACCAGCGATGTTCCATCAGCTTTCCCGCCTGATACGATATTTCCCACAATGTCATTTTCCAATACGCCTATTACGTCCACGTGCCTTGTATTGTTTATTCGGAAGTCTATCATGTATCTCCTGAATCCCATGGAATCCAGCATTGCAGAAATGAAGACTGAAAGACGATCTGTATTGGCCATCTTAAAACAGTTTTAAGTATATCAGATCAAGGGGAGACTGACTGACGTATTCTGTTTACAAACAATGTTATATGCATAGCTAAAAATACATTATATAGACAACTATGTTGCGGCGCACTAAAGGGAGAAGCAATTATAGTCAAATAATAATAATCATAATAATAATAATAATAATAATAATAATAATAATAATAATAATAATAAATAGTCTCAGTATGGAAATAACATTTATTGTCTTAGAGGATACAGACAAAAATTTAAGAAAACATCATAAAAAAACTTTTTCTTATGTACTATAATTGAATATTTTATTTGTCTCAGTGTGCACGTGCGGGTAGTCCTATAAATCAATCCCCAAGATTGGTGTTGATACTGATGATCGATATATGAGTCTGATGTCAACTGTTCATTAAAATGTGCAATTTTGCTGCATTCAGATCATTCCGGAACACACCTGCGGACAGTTTGGACACATACCGGTATTTGGTTACAGGCACATGTAGCGCGAAATTCAGAAATGAGTTGCAATTATACCTCCAACACTAACAGTGAAATTCGGAATATTCTCCGCTCTTTCAGCGAGTAAAATAAGTGATTGTTGAGAATTCAAGTAAGTGTTTAAACTCACAATGGCGCGCGCAAAACAGACTGCGAGAAAGTTTACCGGCTTAGACTCAACAATGTAGTAAGAATCACTAAGTTATAAAAATTACAAAAGGACATATACAATGCAGTGAAGGCTGAAAACATATTATCATAAACCTTATAAGTGAGAATTACTCAGATGAAAAGCTAGAAAATATGGCCGAGGCACGCAAGGTGACCAATGAAATATTTCCAGATATGAAGAATAGAAACAGAGGAAGGATCCTTCATTGAATATAATTACAAAGAAGGAACACAGTTTTTGGATATGCAGGGGATACAAAGAGGAAACATACCCGGAGAGTCAACAGTGTTGATAGTTTTAAAAATCAATGATCCTGAAATACAGCAAAAGATCTACTTTACCAATACAAATGGGTATAAAGGGTATATAATAAGACCACGAGAGCAATACCTGACGGAGTAATAACCATACATGGAGAGAAAGTGATAGGCAGGCATAACCACTACTTAAAAGAAACAGACAGGATAATTAACCTTGATGGACATACCAAATTAGTTACCTTTAGAAGACACCGTAGAAAGGTTTTTGTAAAAAATTGGGATAAAAGTGGAAAATCAAGACTCAGAATGGTTCCTGGTTTCTCAATATATAACGTAACCCGGATACTAGAAATAGAAAAACCCAGACCCAGAACAATTAAAGGAAAATTCTATCTACATGAATTCTTAAAAGACTATATTTACTACAGGAAGTGCAACAGATGTGGAGAGACGGGGCATACACAACACAAATGCCCCAAAACTGCAAAACAAATGGTAGAACCCACAAACATCGTTAATTCAGATACACAACTCCAACACCAGCAAATAGTAACTGAAATGCAAATACCCATGCAGACACAGAACCAGCTGCAGAGAAGGGAAATGATGATATCCAATAGCCAAGAAGAACAGTGGATACAGAGAAAGATACAACAAAAACAACTTGGCGAGAAGAAAAAGGCAAATCTCAAAGAGATAAATAAAACACGACAACAACAGGAGAGAGGGGAGTTACGTTTATCGGATATAGCAATTAATATTTGAGATTAAAGTGGTAAAATCAAGATGCGGAACTATCCCTGGTTTCTTAATTTACGACAGAACTAGGATATCAGAAATCGAAAAAACAAGGCTCAGAACAATAAAGGGAGAATTTAACTTACATGGTTTTGCAACTAAGGCATGTTACGAAGGATTAGAAACCACAAACACCGAAAAATCGGAGACAAATCTCCAAACCAGCAAACAACTGACATGCAATTACCCACGCAGAACAGAACCAGCCGCAGAGAATAGAAACAGAGAAACAAAAGACTAAAAATGGGAAAAAGATACAAGCAAACGCAAATATCAAGGAGATACAAAAAACACCACAATAACAACAAGAGCTAGGGAAGAAATCACAGACTTCAAAGGAGAAAAATGAGAAAGAAGAATCCGTGAAATATAGTACAACAAAACATATGACAAAAAAAACAAATATTCGTCCAAGAAAGAGAAAATAGAAGGAAAGAAAAAAGAAATAAAAGAGGGGAAAAAGACAAAAAATGATGGAGGAATGCCTACATCAGAATGAATGTCTGGAAGAAAAATTTGGAAAAAATTAAAGATGAAAATAAAACCAAAAAACAACAACACATATATACATATCTATTTAATTTACAATAAACTTTATAAGTAAATTTTCAAAAAATCCCCCAAAAACCACTTAATTACAATTTTTTAGTTTGATCAAGGAGACTGAGAGAAGAAATAATATAATGCAGAACATATGCAAAAGATGTAGACAGTTCCAACCTATGGAAATTGCAGATGTGTTGATCAGGCATCATTCTTATGGAATTTGTTTTAGATTATATTCTTATTTAGTATTGCCCGTCTATTACATCTAAAAAGGACATTAAAACCACTATTTGACATAACTATTTCAAGCGAACATTGCTGGCGGTGACTTTGTTTAACTGTCATGTTGAAGAATAATATGTATATTTATACAAAGATCAGATCTATATCTACAGTGCAAGCAGCGATTGCGTTTGGTTTCTATTTTGAAACGTACACTCTAATTTGTGTTACTGGAAAGAGGAAAATGATATATTTATATCAATGTAAGACAGAGTTGCTGTCCATTGACATAATACAGATGGGCATTACAGTATATTTTCAAATTATCACATGAAGGGAAGAAATACATTTTACTTATTGATAACTTTAGCAAATTTTGCAATACTTAGTAAAACAGCAATATCAACACCCGATATCTACATAAACTGTACAGCATTATTTTTCTAATTATGAAACATCAAATAATAATAATAATAATAATAATAATAACAATAATAATCATAAAATATTAATAATAATAATAATAATAATAATAGCATATTTGATTGTAATGCAAATAACATGATATTTGATATTGACATGTTTTTCTTTTTGCAATTATTGTATGCATCCCGTCATAATTCCTTTTACAGTCATAAGAATTGAAGAAAAATGTATATTCTATGAAAAAGTTTAAGACAATTTGAATATCATCTTAAAAATGTTTCAGCTGGGGATTCTTTTGATTATTGTTGTCATTAAACTAAAATCAGTATTGAAAATAAAATAAATAACTTGCCAGCATTGTTAATAATACTACTAATGGTAATAATAATGATGGCTTTGTATGGGCCTAATCTTTAGAAGCTCTAAGCGCGTTACAACATATATAATTATATGACTTTAAAAAAATAAAAAATAAAAAACTCACCATGAAATTAGAAAACATAAAAACATGCTGAACATATTTATGGTAATAAACATTGCAGTCGAAAAAGGGTTCTTTTAAGAGCACGTTTGAAAGAGGTCACTGTGTTTTTGTGTCTTATTGGGAATAATGAATATACGATTGTCAGAGGAGGATCGTAAGTATCGTGCATGTGTGTACACATGGGTGAAGGTATGTTTGCCTGGATTCCGTTAGTGATACTTTGCACAGAGAACACATTTTGTGCTTGATTCTGGATCGAATGGATAGCATATGTCGCTTAGAGAGCAGCGGGGAGGTGTGCTCTGATCGTGAGATAAGTAAAGCAGCTTTGTTTTGAACTTTTTAAAGTTTCTGGATCATAAATTGAGACGAAGCAGAAATAAGTGAGTTACAACAGTCCAGTCTTAAAAATACTAAAGAACATATAAAGGTTTTAGTGCCATCAACTGAAAGATATTTGGGAATGGAGCTGATGCGTCTCAGCTCAAGATGTGCGGCCTTGCATATGTTCATGATATTTTTGTGTAATGTGAGAGTACTGTCCAGAGTAACACCTAGGTTTCGTACTCACTGTGTGAAGCTAATGTTTGTGTTGCTGATATTTATTGTTTCAGGTAAAGGATGTGAATGAGAAAGTCTTTTTGTTGCGATCAGAATGGCCTCAGTTTTATCATCATTCATCTGCGGCATGTAACATGTCATCCATGATTTCACATGGGAAATGCACCTCTATACTCCTTGGATGGTAGCATCAACTTCAGTTGAGTGGCTAGATATGTATGTTTGGGTGTCATCAACGTACAATAAGTGAGACACTGGATGATGATCTAGGACACTTAAGAGCTGTTCAGTGAAAAGAATGAAGTAAAATGATCCAAGAACAGACCTGTGGAACACGACAACATAGATTAAGTAGGCTGGAGTGTATTCCATTTCCAGACACGATGTGTGTTCTGTTGACTAAGTAGGACATTAACCACAGTAATGCTTTAGTGTGAATGCCAAATACATGCTGGAGACGGGGAAGTAATATATTATGTTCTATTGTGTCAAATGATGCAGACAAATCAAGGAGGGTGAGGATTGTAATCTTCTCGCTATCCAAAGCAGATATAATTTCAGTACCTACTTTTAGAAGAGTAGTTTCGGTATTGTTGTAAGGGCGATATGCACACTGTACATTGCTAAAAAGACTGTTTGAATTCAGATGAGATACAAGTTGCGTTAGATTAACCTTTTCTAAGACTTGAGATATGAACGGAAGATTATAAACTGGGCGGTAGTTTTTAAATCGTTATGGTCGAGTGTTTCTTTCTTTAGCAGAGGCTTGGCAGTGGCAGTTTTGAAAAATGATGGGAATCCCTCGGACGAGAGGGACAGAGAGGTATGAATAGCATCAGTTACTGAAACCAAGATCTGAGCACTCAAGCAGTGTATCTAAGCACTCAAGCAGCAGTGATGCTAGAATTGGATCAAGTTCACACGACTTTGGTGCACTCTTCATCACGAATGTACGTACTAAATCTATAGAGACAGGTTCAAATGGATGTCATTCAATTTATACACACTTTAATGATCAAGCTTTAGTGGTTCTGTACAAATAAGCAAATTAATTATGAGAAACTCGAAGGGAAAAGACGGCCTTCAGAATAATTATTGATATATTTCTGGTTTTCAAAGTTTTACAGCTGATATAATCATATAGATGAACACCTACATTTGTATGAATCCTGGCTGCCATAAGGAGTATGAGTTAAAAACTCACAGTGCATATCATGTTTTAAAATTTTAATTTTATTGTTGTGTCTAAGCTTTTTTTAAAAAGAGAAAACAGTATAGCTTTCCAGAAAAACTTTGTTATAGTCATCAGTATAGTAGAAAATCAAATTGAGAAATATTGATATTCATTTATGTATGCAATATGCAGGTATTATGTTTCTGTTAGAGTTTTGTATTTGTATTATTAGTGCTTGTATTCTTATATGACATGCAGTATAATTTGCCTTACAAAATTCCAGTCAACAGAATGATAAAGGACAGAATATTCATGTTATTGGTCTTGTTAATTATCTTGCTTTGCAATCCATACAGCATGTGCATGTGATAAACGTTACGTATGGCAGTTGTAGAATTTGTGATTCGCATTCAGAGCAATTTATAGACAAATGTTGTTCAGTCTTTACCCATAATAGGTCATTTACTCACATTTTCAGTACAAATATACTAAAGTTGTGATATTGCTCTCTCACATGACAGTGTGGCTGGGTTTAATAAAACTGACAGTGCTAATGTTGCTATTACTGGAAGTGCCAGTTATTCATGACAGATGTAGCAACCACATTGAGACCTGTGTCAGAAATATCCAAAGTCCAATTTATTGTATCTCTCGAAACAGCCCTACAATTTTGTAAAATAATTGTTTTCATGGATAGTTTTAACTTTGTCATAAAATGTTACAATAAGTAATTAAAATTGGTACCTATGACATCATAAGCATGTGTTGACAGAGGTAAAAATGTTAAAATCCTTGGTTTTCCCAAGGAGAGCAGATTTAAAAATCTGCAGATTTGTCTAGCTGTCTAGTAAATTATTCCAGTTGCTCCCATGATTGCTTTTGTGAAAGTTGTTTAGCAGCTTATGTCAGAGAGAGAGAGAGAGAGAGAGAGAGAGAGAGAGAGAGAGAGAGAGAGAGAGAGAGAGAGATTCCTAACTGCACACACAGTCTTGCTAAAGGTCCAGGTTATTGACACCCATTGGTGGATAATCTCCAGTCAACCCTGCCATCCTAATGCCTACAGATAGAACTGTTAAGCACAGGATAGTCATACATGCTGTCAAATGTTCTCTGTTGCAATTCTTTGTTTTGCAACTAGGTGTTACAGTTTTGGCTATTAAGTTGCATAGGAGCACGTATTACTGCTCCACTGTAAAATTTTCAGCTACATGACTTTGTTTGCAAACATGTTTTCAAAAATAGATCCCCTTTCCTAAATTCTTGCTGATGTGTGACATGGGTTGTGGTATTAATGATATCTGCATAGATTGTTCAATTAATTATGTTACCAAATTCACTAGAAACTAACGAAATTGATTAAACCGATTTGCACGCATGCAGTAATATGTATAAAAAAAGCCTGGCTGCTTATTATTCAGTGACTTTGATTGGCTGCATGGTTATGCCAATATTGAGATTGCAATGCATTTAGTGTACTTGTTAGGGACGCTATGAAGAATTGCTTACCAAATACAAGTTGTATTCCATGCACTCAAAGCCTGAGTAGAACAGGACATGGTATATCTTCATATTTCTCTCAATCATGGGAAGTATATTGCTCATTATACTGAATAAAACAAGACAAGGAAACAAAATTGCACGAGGGATCTTTTGTTTGCTGATACTTGACATTATGTGTGCCAATAATTAACATTGATATTTTATACAGATTAATAATATTTGTAATGCCCTTTGATTATGAGAGATTAATACATTAAAAGTAACAGCTTCATTTGCTGATTACAAGTTATTACTTAAGGTTGATATAGGGTTATTAACTCTACTGGTTAGAGAACAATCAAGTTTTGGGGATGGTTTGTCAGCTATCATTTTGTAATTCCTAATCCTCCTAAACTACTTACAGATGTAACATTAAGCATTACACACATTCATTACATGGTCCTAAATAAAAATGGTACCACTCGGACATCAAATATGGCCTAAACAGTGGTCATCTTGAATTCATGCTATAGCAATACCTCCTCGGTGGATTGTGTTACCAATATGGGTTTTCCTGAAATACGTCTTATGGTATCTAGCTGATTCTAAATGAAAATGGGTTCAATTGGATGTCCAATATATTGAAGATTCTGCGATCACTACTCCTCCTGAACAGACAAAGTAAACTTATCGTCATGGGGATCGCTCCATTGGCCTATTGGTTAGACCGTCCACCTCAGATGCTAGAGGTTGTGGATTCAAACCCCAGCCGAGTCATTCCAAAGACTTATAAAAATGATACTGACAGCTGTCTCTCTTGGCACCCAGCATTAAGAGGTTAGTGTTATGACCGGTCGGCCTAGTGTCAGGATAATGTGACTAGGTGGGACATGATGCTACATGTCTGTGGCATGATGTACCAGTGCTAGACATCATTAGAAACTGCCATACTGCATACGTTCAAAGAAAAACACATGCACATCAACATGGGGTTATCACTAAAATTCTTATTATGAATGGCCATCTTAGAGACTTTATTTACTAATGGAAAATCACATTGGCATGGTGTTATCACCAGAAGACGTCTTTTTGATTCCTGATAAGTTCTAAATAAATATGGTGCTGATCTAATTCCCAGTATGACGTATACAGCAGTCATATTTAAAATCTTGTTTTCAATAATAGTTTTTAAGATAGGGTCTTCAATGATAGACCTTATTTTATGGGTTTTCTTAAGGTATTTAGTTGATCTTAAAATTAAAATGGGTTCAAATTGATCTCAAATATATTGAACATTCTGCGATCACTCCTCCTCCTGAACAGACACAACTTTGGACATGGGAATCGCTCCATAGGCCTATAGGTTAGACCGTCCACCTGTGTTCAAGCCCCAGCATAGTCATACCAAAATGGTACTAATATCTGTCTCACTTGGCACCCAGCATTAAGAGGTTAGCGTTATGATCGGTCGGCCTAGTGTCAGGATAATGTGACTAAGTGGGACACGATTCTACATGTCTATGGCATTACGTCCCAGTGCTAGACATCACAATATAAACTGCCACACTGCAAATATTGTAGCGATATGACTGATAGTGTTAAAAATATACGTTTAAAAAAATCACATACACATCAACATTTGATTATCACTACAATAATTATTATGATGTCTACAGGGTAGCAAATTAAAATGTGATGAATCTGGTGTCTATTATGGCCACCAAAATGGCCATCTTAAAGATCTTTTGTTAATGGAAAGTCACATTGACATGGTGTTATCACCAGAAGACTTCTTTTGATGTCTGTTAAGTTCTCAATAAATATGGTGCTGATCTTATTTTCAGTATGACTTATACAGCTGTCATCTTTAAAATCGTGTTATCAATATAAAAAATTACATGGGGTTTTCATTGTAATACCTTATTATTTCTAGTTGGTGCTTAATCAAAACTGTGCAGATTAATGTCCTATAATTGGCTGCCAATTTGTTCAATTGACAATCTTATTACAACTTGTTAAACAATGTAAAATTGCTATCAGTTTTCTCCAGAAGACTACTTATGATGTCTGATTGGTCCTAAGTGAAAATGGTGCCAGTATGATGGCTCGTGTGGGGTTTGCAGTTTCCATTTTGAAAATTCTGTTTTTGCTAAACTTCTTGAAGGAAAAGTAATATTCACATGGGTTTTTTAATGGAAGACTTTCTATGATGTATAGTTGCTCCAAGATGAATGTGGTGTAAGTATGATTTACAATATGCCCACATCAGAAGCCATCTTGAAATTATTATTGCTACTTCTACTCAATGGAACTGTTTTACTAAACATCTTACGATGCCTAATCAGTCCTAATGGTGCATCTCTGACAGTCAGTGTGCTTATCAACGTACCTATCTTCGAAAGCTCATGATATCTTTTTCTATTAAATGATGGGTCATATCAACATGGAGTTTTCACTGAAAGATTTCTAATGATGTCTAGTTGGTCTTAAATGAATATGCTAATCCAACATCTAATATGACTGCCACAATGGCCATCTTCAAAATCGTGTCATCACTATTTCTAGTAGAAAGCTATTCAAATCAATATCTTGTGTGCTTTAGCAAAAATGCTTCTCATGATGACTAATTGGTACAAAATAGAAGTGTCAGTCATATATAAAATTTGGCTACCGTGACATCCATCTTTAAAATCTTGTAACCATTTATTATATGGCCACTGTGGAACCATTTTGAAAATCTTGTTACTGTTGTTTGTCAAAAACAAAAGGTTTTATCAACATGTTACCAAAGAAATGTTTCTTATGATGCACTGTTGGTGCTGAATGAAAAATTAGAAAAAAGGTTAACATGCAGAGTTTCCATCACAGCAGCTAATTTTAAAATAATTTTATCACTCAAGAATTCCTTTAGCAATATTAAAGTCGGTTCAACACTCTGCACTAAAAGGAAGAAATTATCTGTAAATTCCTGGCAATTGTTTCATCCAGTAGAGTGTCAATTCTTATGAGGGAATTTTAATTGTAGTACTAACTGGTATATGTATTTCAAAGTATTGTATAATTCACTTCATTTAATTCTGATCAGCAATATAGTATGGAATGTGATAACTGGAACAAGGCAACCTATTCCATGAAGAATATCTTGAAAGAAAACGATGCCATTTTCTCAAACTCTGATTCCTTACATGACCTTTTGTGAACTATTTTATAACAGAATGACAAACAAGTTATTGGAACTAACGTATTTTATGAACCAGTTTATAGTCCATATCATTTTGAGAGTAAAGGTTACTGTTTAGGGTTCTGTATATGGGATCTAACAATGACTGTGATTTAACAAACAAATGATACTCGCTTTTATGCATTGTTAAAGAATACATTTCTAGATTAAAATTTGCTCGCTTTGTTTAATAATAATAATAATAATAATAATAATAATAATAATAATAATAATAATAATAATAATTTATGATCATGTATTTATTTTTATATTTTTCTTGAAAATATTTAGCTTTGACAATGAAACATGCTACCTCTGTTGAAAGTTGATGCCTTCCCCCTTTCATGGGTACTAAAACGTAACTATAGTCAATATTCATAGGTTTGGTCTATATCATGTGGAAAGTAAAATATAGATTGACGGGTATCAATTTTAAAAAACAATGGCACATTCTTTTGTAACCTGTATGACCAAGTTATGACTAATCTGTCTTTCATTCTTTGTTAACTCCCTATTTAATTATGAGGATAACATAAATGTAATAATCGTACAAGTTTCTTTATCATTGGTTGAAACTACCAATTATTTATAAGAGCCCATGCAAATACTTTTTTTCAAAAAGTAATTCTGGCATTCTCGGATAAATAGAGTTCAACCACAAAAATTGTCTCTTTTCAGATAGTCATTTGATCCTCATGCAATGGCTAAGAGATTAAGAAGTCTCATGCAATAGCTAAGATATTAAAAATTCTCATGCAATGGCTAAGAGATTAGGAATTCTCATGTAATGGCTAAGAGATTAAGAAGTCTCATGCAATGGTTAAGAGATTAGGAATTCTCATGGCGCATTCTTTTGTGACCAGTATAATCAAGTTATGACTAATATGTCTTTCATTCTGTGTTGGCTCCATATTTAAATATAAGGATAACACAAAGGAAATAATTGTACAAGTTTATTTCACATTTGTTGACACTACCGTTAATTTTAAGAGCCCATGCAAATATGTTTTTAACCAGGTAATTCTGGAATTTTCAGATAAATAGAGTTCGACCACAGAAATTTTCTCTTATCAAGTAGTCGTTTGATCCTCATGCCATGGCTAAGAGATTAGGAATTCTCATGCCATGGCTAAGAGATTAGGAATTCTCATGCCATGGCTAAGAGATTAGGAATTCTCATGCAATGGCTAAGAGATTAGGAATTATCATGCAATGGCTAAGAGATTAGGAATTCTCATGCAATGGCTAAGAGATTAGGAATTCTCATGCAATGTCTAAGAGATTAGGAATTCTCATGCAATGGCTAAGAGATTAGGAATTCTCATGCAATGGCTAAGAGATTAGGAATTCTCATGCAATGGCTAAGAGATTAGGAATTCTCATGCAATGGCTAAGAGATTAGGAATTCTCATGCAATGGCTAAGAGATTAGGAATTCTCATGCAATGGCTAAGAGATTAGGAATTCTCATGCAATGGCTAAGAGATTAGGAATTCTCATGCAATGGCTAAGAGATTAGGAATTCTCATGCAATGGCTAAGAGATTAGGAATTCTCATGCCATGGCTAAGAGATTAGGAATTCTCATGCCATGGCTAAGAGATTAGGAATTCTCATGCAATGGCTAAGAGATTAAGACGTTATCCTTGGGCAAGACACATTACTTACCTCAGCATGTTAGCACCTTTAGCATACTGCAGTGCTGTAAAACACAACCCCTCCCACCACCACAATAAAACTAAAACTGTACCACTCGATCCTATGATGATTTGAAACTAATAGATCGGCTAACTTGTTTAAATCTATTTCAAATTTTAGTGTAATTCGGTGAAAGTTTAGTTCTAAGCAGCGTGTATTCCTAATGAAAAGAAGACACATTACTTGCCTCAGCATGATATTACCTTTAGCATACTGTTGTGCTATAAAACACAACCCCACAAACCCCCAGAATCAAACGTTAATACCTCGCATTCAATATAACATGCGATATATTTCTTTGAATGAGGGAACATTAATGTATTATCAGTAATACATCACCAGTCACTTTGTCATTGGCTACCTTCCAGAATGGAAGTCTCCCCAACGCGTATATTAAAAAGTCTATTCTTCCATTAGATGTTCAGAACTGGAATGAACACAGACCAGGTATGTTCCCTACATCACACACCCATACACATTAGCTGCTTTCATTCGTACAGATACCATCTTGGAGTCACTGAATTTTTCGTGCTCAATAGCCTTATCTCCTATCAAAATGTGTTTATTGCATCTAAAATACAACTTTCCATATTTTTAGAATGTTTGTACATTCAGACATTGCTTTCATCACAGTTGGTCTTCTCACAAGATTTTAGGACTTTTGATATTTTGTTGGTCAGCAGTACTTCTTTAAAAGTATCCTTAAAGTCAACAATTTTTTCATAATTCAATTTTTTTTTACAGTTTACTGGAAGGCGTTGTTTTGTCGTTCATCTCTGAATTTGGCTTGACTTCCATTTTTGTCTTCATTTACTTTTTCAAAATATCTGGTTTAAATGTTTCATTGGATATTGATATGTTTATTTTTAGACTTGCTTAGGTCAGTTGCATACTAGCTGTATTTTCTTAAAAATTGCATGACTTTATTTAGTTGCACACCATTCATTGATAATATTATATTTTGTTTTGTTGTTATTACTACTCAGATAATGTATTGATGATGTTAGATCATGTTTGACCACAGGTCACTTGCCATTCATTATGATATGCATCTAGTCAAAATCATACTACATTCATTTGTATTGATGATATTAATATAATTCATTTTTAATAGCAATTTATTTTGCTCGTTTTACAACAGTACTTGTTATCAATTCTCATGTTAAGTATTGCTGATGTTAGCTTGGGTCTGACTCGCAGTAATTCTCCACTAATCAAATTTGTCATAATCGTCCATTCCTGTACATTAAAGGTTAAGCTGATAGTTCAGCTGTTACGATTTGTTGGTGGATTACATTGACAATGAAGAGAGATTACCAGTGTCTTACTGGTAGAGGACTGTCATTCATGAAAATAATAGCTAATGTGTCTCAAGCCATTTCTTCCTTCTCTTGTAACGTCGGCCATTAGCACACCAACATAAAGTCCTTTTCACAAGAAGCCCAATAACTTCCTTGAAAAGATTACCAATGCGGATTCAACCTGGCCGTACTAACCTGCTCTTCTGTGAAGGTGAGTAATCCTTGTGTTTGTTTTTCATTCGTCAGTTTTGGATGATCAACCTCCCACCTGACTGATGAATTTGGTGATGCAATGTCAACATGACATGTCTGGTACTACTGATATTTAAGCACTTTTTGAGGTGATAAATCTAAACGAAGTTTTGGGGGTTGCAAAACTAATTGTAACGATGTAAAACTTACCTGTTGCTATTGCGATAAAACCGCCGTACTACCCCCACCCATGGTACATCGGTCCCATTAAAGTAGGCTGCATAATCAAAATATTGAATAGATACCAACATGGAAGTCTAATATGTATGGGGTTTTCAGGCAGCAGTGATCTAGTGTTCTAGAATTATTGAAATGAAAAAAATGCCATCATTCGGTTGGGGTGTCTTCATCC
Source organism: Unio pictorum (assembly GCA_030141615.1). Lineage (NCBI taxonomy): Eukaryota > Metazoa > Mollusca > Bivalvia > Unionida > Unionidae > Unio > Unio pictorum. The sequence continues at coordinate 984,622 of JARLTB010000218.1, forward strand.
CGGAAAACGACATGCAGCTATATGATAGCAGCAAGTAAATACAACATGATTATAATCAGCCCCCCTTCGCTATTAAACAAACTTTTGTCAAGCAAAAACTGTGTTGCGAATTACGGGGGAGGGGGGGGGCGGGGGAGGGGCGGCGTCAATGCACCTGAAACAAAAATGTCAACGTGGTCCAATTGAATATGGAATGAATTTTAAAATAAAAATTTGAGTGGAAAAAAAATCTCTATTTCTATTAAGCATTTATTACATGTAGAAGGAAAATATAATTGGTAGACATGTCTTTGTGAAACATCACCACACACATGCCGCGTAGTCTAAAGTGCTCAACTTTAATGATCACTGCCGTCTCAACTGTGTTCGTGTGTGTTCGACTCTTGGGGCTCGACCAACGTGGGATGGTGAGAACGTTTGCCACTAGCTTCCCGTGGGTCGTTGATATTCACTAGGGTTATACCTCAATGTGTTACACTGGCTGCCATATATAGCCTATCGTGCGCTGAAACAACTGCAAATATATTGAATGGAAAAACGAGCATGCACGAAGTTTCTCTTTAAGATCTATTCGGTGGCAAACTATATGTTTCATTACATGCAATCGTTCCTGCTCTCAGTAAATCAGTATTGGATATGAAAGTAATGCATGTGTCGTTTGTATTCATCTTTGCCCCTAGTAAAGGCCATCGTCCTTGCTGAATTTGCTGCGTAAATCCTGGTCAGAAGTAAACTGATCTTAACAACCGTCATATTGAATTGCCAGAACTGATCTAATGCAGTTTGACCCACGAAATCATTTTGTTATCTGAGGGACATACTATTTTCACGTCTAATGGATGCCTTACAATTAGTACAACAATAACAAAGTCGTTTTAAATCGACACAAATCAGCTGTGTAAACATATATGTTTATTATTCTCTTTTAATCAGTCTGTTTCATGGCTCAAATCATTTTAAAAATCATGGGTCCATTAATGGTTGCCAATTTAGCAAGATTAAAATAACACATGATAAGAAAAATAACTGATCTGAATGTTCACTGCTACATTTCGAAGATGGTCTGGCTTGTCCCGATGTTACATAGAGGTGGTTCTACCATTTCTCACATTCCAGAATGACATATGTCGATATGGTGTTTACAGCATGTGCTAATAAATAAATGTTCCCCTCCTCCCTTGCTGCTGTGGTTTTCAAAGTAGACCAGGAGATCTTAAATTTATGTTTGCTGGTTTGTGAAGGCTTTGTTGATAGTTAATTGTTTCCGAACGGTAAAAAGTGCGTTTTGACACTTTGTCTTTGATCATAAATCAAACGTAGACAGTATTCCGATAACTAAAACAATCGTGTTTAACTTTCTATAGGGGCCCCGAGTGGCCGAGTGGTCTAAAGCGCTGTCCGTTACGGATCACTGCCATCTCACCTCTGTCTGCGTGTGTTCGAGTCTAAGATTCGGCTTATGTAGTTATGTGAGAAAGCTTGCCAGTAGCTTCTCGTGGGTCGGTGGTTCTTTCCTGGTGTTTTCTGGGTTCTTCCTCCACCATTAATACTGGCCGCCATGTATAGTCTATATTGTGCTGAAAAATGGCGTTAAACCAGAAAAAACAAAAAACAAACAAACTTTCTATATTTGAAGTAAAATCCGACATCAAATAAAACTTGTTGCTCTTCACTTACTTGCCAATAATCTTTTAATAAAGACAGTGTAAACATTCTCATTCAAGGCAATGAAGTGTAATAACCTTTGTTCTTCAACATCTTTTTGACCTGCATGTAACCTAACACTAACTGGATTATTCCATTTTGTGAACTTTACCTATGCAAACTGGCCTAATGAGTTACTTCATGGGTCTTCACAAGATTTACCATATCACTCTAGCCATTGTCAGTCAGTGAAGTAATATATGACATGGTGATTGGTTATATCTGATCACATTATCTTTTTAAGTCTTTATGGCACTTAGCTGTACAAGCTGTCCCAGTGATATTTTTAGACAAACTCTAAGAAAGACTGATCGCATGCGGATCAATTCTTGACTGATTCGTAAGTATTTCCTTATCCTTGTCCATGGCACTGTCGGCGGAGCTACTCCACCTCCACTGCGATATTGCTCTGGAAGGTCAACGTTCTTAGACAGTAAAAACGTTTTAGACTGACCTTTTTGGAGGCAGAGACATTCTTCGGGAGGAATTGATTCCACTGGGGCATCTCAAGACTTGGAGGATTAAAAACACGTCCATCGCATCCACTCCTGACCCTTCGAAACTGCGAGAAGGCGAGTACATATTGCATTGACAGTCTATAGCTACCCGGCGGAGCCTTTTTGCTAAACCTAACGAAATCGGAGTTAGTTCTGGCTCATTAGTTCCTATACATGATGATAAATTTCGTCACCATGAGCTGTTTTGTTTGTTTCACGATCGACAGAGTAGACGTAGTAATGATTGTTTCTCAGACGCTGTCTACTCGCTAAAATCTTTATCATCTAGGAAACATAAAAGACGTCACTTGAGCCTCCTCCATTGTTTACATCTGGCAAACCGGCAACAGCACATGGATCTCGTAAAAACTCAGAATTATTTAGGATCTGGATTTCAGAACCAATCGAGTTGGTAGGAAAATTTGAACTGCATTCTGCCAGTAGTCTCCGTCCGATCCTCTGAAACCTAAAACTCTCCTATATTTTCAATGACGCGTCAAATTCAGCGTTAGAGGCTCATTTTGGAAATGAAATTGCCAATTCTTTGGAAATCGAGGTCCCGGGAAGAATCTAACCAGCACATAATCAGTTTGGAAATTAAGCTGATATTATTAGCCATAAAGGGGTGCTTCAGGAGTTGATGTGTGATCTTCTCCAACGACAACACATTCCTCAGTCAACAATGATGCACACGTGCCCAGTCTCCGTGCATGAACCTGAATTACTCAGCAAACTAGCCAGTGATTACCCTCACAGTCTATTATATTCATGGGAAAAATAAACAGTCTATTAGGAGAGACAATTCAGTACTTACTGATCGGTAGCTTAGTACCGCTTCATAGTATGGCGGTGACCAATGATGGGTTTGATTGCGACAAGGCTAAACAATAAGCTGTACTTTTTCTTTTTACTTTTTCCCTATCCAGGGCTTATGGGGTGTTATGTTGTTTCTCGTCCTTCATTCATCCGTCCGTTAGTAGCGATTGTTAATGCTAATCTTCCTGAACTAACTGGAGGATTACCGTGAAACTCTGAACACAAATTCATCCCATGATCCAACTGTATCTAGCGGAGATGATGCCAATCTGAGGTCAACTAAGGCCGTTTTTGTCCATCTTAAAAGCGCTATTATTGCTCCTCGTTTTGGATTGATTGTCAAATTAACATGGAGTTTTCACTAAAAGACTTCTGATGTAAAGTCGATTTTTAGTGAAACTGATGTCAATGTTGGGTTTAAGAAGGCAGCCACTGTGGACATCGTTAACTCTTGTTATTGCTATTCTTCCTGACGATAGAGTAATACTGAAATGGTGTTTTAAACAGATTACTTATGCTGTTTTCTTACTTCTAAATGCATTGATGCAAATGTGGAGTCCAGTGTGGCCATAATTAAAATCATTTTTAGCTACTCTCTCTCTCTCTCTCTCTCTCTCTCTCTCTCTCTCTCTCTCTCTCTCTCTCTCTCTCTCTCTGAACAGATACGAACATGGGAGTCTCGCTTTAAGACATCTTTTGATGTTGAGTTGGTCTCATATGGCAGAATACACACATCGTTAAAATCTTGTTATTGCTATTTCTCTTGACCGAAATGTAACAATGTAATATAGCTTTCAACAGAAGACGTTTTACGATGTCAAGTTGGTTGTAAATCAAAATGGTGCCGATCTGATATCTGATGTGTCTCACAGAGTGGCCATCTTGAAAATTGTATTACTGCAAATCCTCCTGAAAGAAACGTATTATTGACTAGGGTTTCAACCAGAAAATCACTTATGATGTATAGTTAGCCCAAAATCAAAATGGTGCTGATTTCCGCTACTTTGGCAATCTTGAAAGTCTTGTTAGTGCTACTTCTCTTGAATGTGAACTAAACATGGCATATTGTTTTACCAAATAGCCCTCTTACGATGTTTAATTTCTTCTAAATGAAAATGGGGTGGATCTGATGTCCAATATGGCAACAACAGAGGTCATCTTGGAAATATTGTTATCCTCCTAACTGGATGGTTATCGCAACATAGTGTATTTACCAAACAACATCTTTTGATATCTAGTTGGTCCTAAAGGTGCCATTTAATCACCAATATGCCTACCATATTGGCAATCTTCAAATTCTTGTTATCAGCCACATGAAAGTGGTGCCGATCTGATGTCTAAGATGCTAAGAATCTTTTTATCGCAACTCATTGTGAACGGAAAGTCATACTGACTTTAGGTTTGCATCAGAACACTTCTTATTTTGTCCTAATAGAAAATGATACCAAGTTAATATCTAATATGTCCACAGCATCAACTACTTTGAAAATCTAGTTATCCATGAAGAATATCAAAGACTGTTTCAACATTGCAGTTAAAAGGAAGAATGACCTTATCTTTAATTCCTAGAAATTATAATTAGCTACTTGAGCATCAGTCCCTTCTATGGCTCTTGTTTTGTTTTCTAATCCTATTTGAAGCCTTATTTAACACGCACACATTTTTAAATTACCTGGTCATTAATTCAGACCGTTGGAGTTGCAGAGATGGTATCTCGTTCACTAATGCCGAGATTTCTATTTCTAGAGCGTGTTGTGGTGGTTGACAACCCATATAACCAAATGTACATTTGGGTAAAGCTTCGTTCGGATACAATTAAAACCTTTTAGAAGAAAGCAACGTGCCTCGTTAGCTCCACTCCGAAAAGATATACCATGTCTGAGTCGTATTACTGATGAGGATGATCAATATTATATATTTTGCCGAGTTAGGGATTTACGGTTTTATTTGGTCAGTTCTTAAAAGAGATTGAAGGGTACGCTGCGCTTTCTCCTTCCGATACTGACATTTTGATATCGAATATTTAAAAGTGAATTGTCATAAGGATAATGAAGGCGAAACAGTCGCTTTGGAACTTCAAGCACCTCTGGGTCTTCTGTTGACGGATGGTTGTAGAGTGATTTACAATACTCAATCCATCTTTATGCAATGTCACTTGATTCTGTGAGGCATTTTCCATTTTCGTGTTGAATGGTACTGACTCTTTATAGGATATATAACACATTGGAAAACAAATCTCAATATACAGCAGAACTGATTGCCTTTATGTGTTGATAACTACCATAGAATTACTGTCTGACTACAGTGTCACTCACTGTCTGTTCTGACTAGAGTAGTACGGAAGTAGGACTCTGACATTTTTTGATACCCTATGAGGACACTTATAGCCGTATCAGACACTAACCCCCATGACTGGCACAATCGCGTCACGTGTGCTTGATCCTCTAGTCACCACTAAACAAAAGTGATCAAATATCTATGGGCCGAGTGCGAGAAAACCTGTCATGGTGGTAAGAGGCTATGACCGATGTCCGTGGACACATAGGGTAGCGAATATGGTAAAAGTCATATTGATGTATTACTGTTCAGTTTGCACAAGCGTTGATCTACGAGATTAGCGAATAATCATCTCATGCAAATACAAGCCAAGCAGAAATGATGAGAACCTGATCGAGAATACAAGTCCTGGTTTTATATCAACATTTGAATTATCACTCGTTTGAAATGGCACTGCCGTCCAGATATAAGGTGGATATTGTTCTCCATCTATAATTCACCTAGTCCGATAAATCAGCCCCCCCCCCCACTAATCTGTGTTCATACTGATGGACGATATGTGGGTCTGATTTGACATTTTCATTAAAATGTGCAATTGTGCTAAACATGCGTACACTTTATACGTGATAGATGGTTGTGTTATTCCATGTGGTTTTACAAGTCACCAAACATATGATTTGCTACGGAAATATAATATACATGTCGCAAAAAAAAAAACTCTTCGGCCGACGATAGCTGTACAGCATACAAAGATACCGGTAAGTGAATAAAATGTACACCGATATTTTCAGCCAAATTTGAATGCAGACAAGAGCAGCTTTTAATGAATAGGCGATATCACTCCCTCATCCGAAAATCAATATTAGCAGTGGTGAAGGGCTGATTTAACTATAGACACACATAAACCATCAATAACGAAATGATTAAAGTTACGTCAAGATTCTATAGAACACTGTAACACAATTGAAAGAAAGTGCAGGATAGATGATTACTATATACTTAGAAGTTCGTATTCATATTTACGTCGTATCTGCCTTTATATTGATCAAGTTATATTTCAGGAGGAACACGTATGCAAACTGTAACAGAATGATCCGAGATGGGGTCAGATTATAGTGAAGACAAAGAAAACGATTTCGTGAATGACATGTTTATTTATAATATGATTGAAAAATGATTAAAGTAGCACCAAACTTGTGCGTTTAAATTCCAACAATTAATTTAAAAAATATTGCGCATCGAGATAAACAACTGATTTAAGGAAAATAATAATTTCTAACTAGAACAACTCATAACATGCAACTTACGTAAATAATTAACAAGAATTAACAAATATAAATTAAAAACGATAATTGACTTTTGGATCAATAACCATAGATTATGAATCTGTGAAACTTAACACAAAACGAAAAGTATTGCATCCACTCCCAACTTGAAGCAAAAGATACATTTTCACAACTTTGAAAACGGGATAATTATTCAAATAAAGTATACAATTTGTACAAATGCGGATATTTGATCACAATTAGGACGTAGATATATACATATTATATTGAATTCAGTTCAAAGATCTCTAGTAGTTCCTATATGTTCGTCTGATGCATTTACCTTGTATTGTTCCTATATTACACATGGATATCGTACTTTGCTAGCTGTAATGTTTGTGTCATTACTAATGAAAATGTACCGCTATTGACTCCATTACTGTATATACACATTTAATGAAACATTTAAATTATGTATGTTTACGTTACACTTTACTTATTCACCTGCAGATGTTATATAGGTCAAACTTTTCTACTTTAGTGTTTAGTAAGTCGATAACTCCTCCGAAACGATTCCCCTTGAGAACCTCTTCAACATACCTACGCAGTCTTTTCTATAAGTATTTTAGACGACACGTCACACCACCCTATACATGTATTGCTTCTTTGTCCCCAAAGTCTAGAAAAACGGTACAACAGACTTGTCAGATCATTTATATACTTATCGAAGTGTATACATGTACTGCGTTAAATCCTTTGGACGTAGCCAACAGTCAATATAGGCGTACGTGTACATATGTATTATGCATACAAATACATTAGTGTATAATACAATCTGATTAAAATCACACCTCCTCAGTCCTACGTGAAGTTAGTGGAGATCGGATTTTAATCAGACTGGTCTAAAAACTTAATCCATACAAATATGGAAGTATGGTCTAAACAAGTTATAAATGTTCTAGACTCAAAATTGTTATAATTGCAAACGTTATTCAGCAAATAATTAAATCACTTTAGGAGGTTGATTTATATTTCAGATCTTCACACTAATTTCAGTTAGAGTAAAAATGTACGGTAGGGATACAACAATTTACGTGATCGATGATTTATGTTAATAGGATGAGTTTATTTGAAGAACACTGACAATAATGTGTTGTAGAAACAATATAGTAAAGAGACTGAGTGCATTTCTAGAACCATTACATAAATGATACTGAGTGCATCTATATAAATATTATATAAATGAGACTGATTGCGTCAATAGACATATTATTAGAATGAGACTGAGTGCATATAGAACCATTACAGAAGTGAGACTGAGTGCATCTTTATAAATATTATTAGAATGAGACTGAGTGCATCTATAAAACCATTACAAAAGTGAGACTGAGTGCATCTTTAGAAATATTATTAGAATGAGACTGAGTGCATCTATAGAACCATTACAGAAGTGAGACTGAGTGGATCTTTAGAAATATTATTAGAATGAGACTGAGTGCATCTATAGAAATATTATTAGAATGAGACTGAGTATATATAGGTTAGATAATTTATAATTCGTAGTCCGTGGGTAAACGGCATACATTTCCTTTCCTGTACACACCAGCCCATATTCCATCACGACTAAACACACATTACCAAAATTTACACAGTCATTCCGGATTTCTATCAAACATTTTCCTGTAGATTCAAGGGATATAATCTTCAGTTCGGTCTGGTGTATACTCATAATTTTCATGAATTAATCCTATATACCTTGATTTTTTTCATATGAATCCGTAGTGACTGTAAATAGATGATAATTAATTACTAGGTCGTCATGCGAGTCAGCGAGTGTGTCTGCTACACACGAATGCGTATAACACCGATAGCATCATTTTTTGATGATGCGTGCTTAATCTAATCATGGCATTCCCACACCCTCCCGTTTATTTGTACCTTCAACAGCCGATTCTGAAGCAAAAGACGTGAGTTAAATATACAATAATAAAATGTATCGTACATGTGAACAAAAATTAAAATGATCTAGGTTTCATAGTTATAGTTTTTCTCACCTGTCCTGTTCATGCATTCAAACAGGCAAATTTTTAATTAAAAAAATAATTTATCTAATTAAATGGCAAAGTCGCTCTTATAACATGCCATAAATGGAAACCTCGCAATCGCTAGGATAAATGAAAATAACACGAGAACGCGCAGTTGTGCTGTCTGTAATAGGTCGTCATGCGATTCACTCAGAACATACTTTTCAAACATGATTGGGGGCCCGAGTGTTCTAAAGCGCTCTCCGTTACGGATCACTGCCATCTCACCTCTGTCTGCGTGGGTTCGAGTATAAGATTCGGCTAAAGTAGTTATGTGAGAAATCTTGCCAGTAGCTTTTCGTGGGTCGGTGGTTCTTTCCGTGGTTTTCCCCGGGTTCTTCCTCTACCAATAATACTGGTCGCCATGTATAGCCTATCGTGTGCTGAAAAATGGCGTTAAACCCTACAACAACAACATCAAGCATGATTTATGCAATGTGTACAGTACAGCTCTTTACTGAGAGCAATCGAGTCTTTAATTAAAACTTCCATTTCACTCAATCACACTTTCAGGCAAACTATGCGATCCATAAAGCAAAATCAATTAGCATTATCACGAGACTGCACATATAAAAAGTTTATTTTAATTTCAAGGATTGGTTCTCTCTAGGTCGCGTATTCGAACTTCGGGAATGTGAAATATTTTGAGTGATAGCCTTGTTGGTTTATCAGATAGATAGTGAAGGAAGTCTCATTTTTGAATAATGGAAAGTTCGATGTCGCGCATTACAGAGATCATGTAATTAGAACTATGTACAAACGGACACTCTCCACTTTGCATAACCGACCGTCCAGATCGCAAGACGCTACCATGGTATGACACCATTCACTTGCTATAAAGGTAGTTTTCAATTCATGATCAAACAAATCACATTATCGTGATCCGTTCTATGTTCAGTTTCCATTGCTTCTTTAATCAATATATTTGATAGAGTATAGACCATGACAACTTAGCTGAAACCCTCTATTTCAGTGTCGAAAATTTAACGAAATAAATTCAGCTACATCATGCCCACAAAGAAACAAGAAAATACATAAACAGAAAAATTACATTTTCATATATACTGTAGTTGGATCAGAGGTACATTTATTCCCTACATTTTTGCGAGCAACTACCTCAACGTATGGTCGGTCCCTAAATATGTCAATAAGGATTTGTTTTATATATGTGTTATAGGTTCATACAGCACCCCACCCTACCCCACCCCCCAAAAAAGACGAAGCAGTCGTATGCCACTTAAATAAATTAGCGAACACGATAGTCTCATCCAGGCAGTTGTTTCGTAACTTTGTATTATTTACATTGTGTTAACAATGTAGCAACATTCCATGGAAAGTGTACGCATACGGAGTTGATTGTTTTTATTCAACTGAAATTCCTTTTTTCCGTTCAATATATCCCTTCATAGATTTGCACCTAATTGTATTCTTCGGATGAGAGAGAGAGAGAGAGAGAGAGAGAGAGAGAGAGAGAGAGAGAGAGAGAAAGAGAGAGAGGCGGGGAGCGGGGGCGGAACGAAAACAAAGAATGCCTAGGTAGTTTAATCAAGTTCTGTATTATTTTATGTGTTACAGCGTTGTAGATATAATTGAAAACTTATATTTTGATCTTTTTATTTTCCTATTTATTAGTCACGAATGACTGAAAATTCATCACCTGTCCAGACAGTGTGAATGCAACATAATACTGTGGAAATTTTAAACCACAATTATATACACACACCATGAGCGATCTTTATTAGATTTAGATAGCGCTTGGGTAATAATCAGTTTTGCATGTGCAATAATTTATGGTGGTTCATGCAACGTAAATGGTTCCCTATAAAGTATTTTTGTACCTTCTCGACCGTTAAAACCACATTAACCAAGATATTAACAACCAAGTTCCTATTCTATAAATCATTTAAAATAATCGTGTTATGTTCTTGTGCAATAGGTCGGAGGTCACTATCAAACCCCAAATGATTTACATTTAAAACCAACGTCAGAGATTTCACGTTGAAAACTGTTTTAAACATTTTGTCTTTTTTAATAGCATCTATTACTGTAAATAGTGAAAACAATTCAATCAAATTTTATTTATCTGAAATTGGTTTAAAATATTCAAGTGAACACTACATTGAGAATTTGAGACAATCTGAACATCCTCAACCTTTTTCCGAGAAGTCGAATTGAAGGAAATGGGTGAAGTCCGCTTGTACGTCAAGGGTAATGCATTTTTTTCTCCAATACAACCTCTGCTCAATTGCAAAAGTACCTCTTACATAGCCCAAGATAAAATATAATCATATTAAGATTGATAGAATATATGTTGTGAACAGCTATAACATTAAGCTCAATTGTTTATTTTACCCGTACTATACGAATGCCGATTGAATATTAAACACATCAATCCAAGTCACCAGGCAACAGTTAAAATGAATATCTTCCTTAAATAAGATAGGTTCATACGTATTAACGTTGAGGTGTCTTTTTTTTTAAATCGGAGACTTCCCAGAAGTCACTTCAAAAAATAATACGAAAATAGTAACAGTAATAACTGAGATTTCAAATGGCTTTTTTGACGCATGTGTACTGGGGTACATTTTGAAATTGTGAAAATGGCGTTGTTCAATAAGACCTTTCAAGTATTCATTTCTCCTTAAATGCATCTCATTCTCTCTCTCTCTCTCTCTCTCTCTCTCTCTCTCTCAATCTCTCTCTCTCTCTCTCTCTCTCTCTCTCTCTCTCTCTCTCTCTCTCTCTCTCAGAAATAAATTATTCTGATAAGATAAACTTGGGAGACGTAACTGTTCCATTTATATATGCTCTAACTTTTACTGCCATCAGTTTTATAGAATATCCGAATATCAACTCTTAAATATTTTCCATTTCATTATCACTAATTGTAAGATTGATGTTACAGTGAAATAAATTGTGCAACATTGCTCAAAGGAAAAGGTAATAGTAAATTTGTCGGCTGAGACTAGTTAGATGATGATCAAAATATTTTAGAACACGTTTGTAAGTGGAATCAGTTTCAATGAATTTTGTTTTAGAAATTAAAATAAATCGGTAACAATTCAAACTATGTAAGGCAATCTTTGCTAACAATAGTTAGTCGAATATATTCGAAGAAATATATCGATGCTATTACACACTGTGGACAATTTGGGGTGAAGCGCATTTGTTTAAAGTTCTCAATGTATATAAGTTGGCATCGCCAAGTGAATATATTTTATAATTCTTATATTTAAAAAAATCGTGGCAGGGTACATTCATTCAACATCAGAAGTAAAATCAGTTTCTTGCAATTACTCATACTGTATTCTTATAAAGATAGGGAGTTAATTTTTTTTTTCTCTGACAATATTCACCTGTTGATTAATTTGGACGCTAGTACTGCTAGGTGCCAAGGTGTAGACGTGAACCTTTCCTCTACCGCCAGCCTTTGACGTAGACTCATGGCTCGGCGGAAACAGATGTAGCTTCTGAGGTAGTCCTCCTTCTCCAGATAGCACAGGCCAAGGACATTTAGCGCCACCTCGCGGTATTCTATATGTGGGTCAAATGATTCCTGGGTGGCTATCCTAATCAAATTATTGAAGGCACCTTGAGCATTTTCGTCATCGCCAAGTTCTGTGAGACATTTGTAGAGCAGGTAGTACCGCAACATATCAGGGTCAATGTAAGCATCGAAACAGAATAAGTCAGATTCTGGTACGTGGAAGAGTTCATATTTGATAACATCTGGAACAATGCCCATCTCCTCCTTGGTATACCTCACATCTAGTGATATACATTTTTGTACATATTTGTCTCTGCAGAGTCTTGCAAATGCAGCATAAGCATTATCCGAGTCTTTTTTTGTGATGCTGCGCCATTTACAAATGATTATCCGATGATGCCATTTCGTACATATACCAAACAGAGGCGCTAATTTTATAGAGTACAATGTTTCAATTGCTTGATTTGTTTTTCCAAGTACATGGAGCACCCCTGCAAATTTAATTCTCCCTGCCATCTTATCTGTGTTACTGTTTATAGATGCTATGACGAGCAAGGGTCGACACAATTCATACTTCCTTCTGTTCGACATTCTTGTATTCATGATCTTGGCTATGTTGACATATGCAAGTGTAGCTTTCATTATTTTAGACACACTTTTTGTTAATAACCTGTGTCTTGTCATATCAGGTAAGTTTATTAGTGATAGAATATGGAGTATGTGTTTCATTGATAGATCCAGACGGAGATAGTGACGACAAAATTGGAACGTGATGTTCATCATCTCTAAACCACTGAAGTATACTCCAAAGTTATGTCTCAGTCCCGGAATTTGCATAATATGAAGTTGCTGCTGTATGGAGGGAAAGGCAAGAACACACCTAATCCCCTGGGAAAGCAAATTATTTAGAAGACCAGACAAAAGGGTTGCCGTATGCGGGTTTATTTTTCCGTCAAAGAGATTGTTTTCCGGGATGAAGTAAGCAGGAAGATTTTGACTCTCTACACAGGTTTTCAGAAAGCAGAGAGCCTCCATTACACGATCTAACACGTGCGATCGATCCCAGTCCTTGGTGTGGTGAAGTTCTACCTGCCACAGAGCTACAGTTTTCATTGTGTACGATGTTACTAAATCTTTCAAATCGGGGAAACCCTCTTTCAGATCTTTTGCCATGATTTTAAGTAAAATGTAGAAGTGTTTTTGTGTCATGTTGAACAGCTGTAAAATAGATTTTTCGTGTACAGCAAACGAGAAACACCATTCCATGTGATAGGACGGACTTCCATTGAACCCCTTGGGTACGATATGACACCCTGACTGTACAATGTCTGTCACGATGATTTCTTGCGGCCATCCTTTTGTGACACATCTGTCCATCCATTGTAAAGCTTGAACGGGCCAATCTGGGTGGGGAAATGCATATACTCTATCAATCTGAAATCCCTTAAATAGAATCGGCTGTGATGGCCCTGCTCTCTTCTGATACTGTAATTGTACATTGTGCGGAAAATCCTTCATCGCTTGCTGTTGTTGATTCTCAATAAAAACAGAACTTGAGAAATAGACGTTTAGTCCTGAATGTGGCCTTTCCGTTAAAATCATGGCTTGCATAAACAAGTTTGATATTTCACCGTGATGGCCCACTCTTAACCACGTGTAGCCGTGATGGACGTACCTGTCCTCTGTATAAAGCACTGTATGTTGAGGGTTGGGTGGATCAATATATCGGCTGCTGACAGTTGTATCCTTCAATACCAACATAATATCGGTATCACCTTGTCCATTGTGCGATATACCCTCAGCTTTCCCTCCTATTACGATTTCGCCCAGAACGTTATCGTTCAATGCGCCTAGTACGTTTTTGTGACTTGTACTGCTGATTCTGAAATCTATCATGTGTCTACTGAATCCCATAGAATCCAGCAATGCAGAAATGAAGATTGAAAGACGATCTGTATTGGCCATCTTAAAACAGGTTTAAAGTCTATTAGGACAAAGGAAAACTGAAGTGTTGTTTATCTGCAAGGTGATATACATAGTTATATAAACATTCGAGTCACCGTCGTTGTGAGGCAACAAAGGGGTAAGTTTCTATTGTCAAATGATGAGAAATAATAATAATAATAATAATAATAATAATAATAATAATAATAATAATAATAATAATTAAAATAATAAAAATGATATATTCTAAGTATTGATAGAAAGAGTTTGATTTAGAGAATAAAACAAATTATTTTTGTAAAACTTCAGAACATATCGTATTATTTTATACTATACTTTGAATAGTACTTTCACACCGTGTACACACGTAGCTAGTCCGACAAATCAACTCTCAAAATATGTATTGATACTGATGGGTGATATGTGGGTCTAATGTCACCTTTTGATTAAAATCTACAATTTGATGCCTGCAAATCGTGCAGTTTAGATACTGATCAGTACTAGGTTACAACCATATCTAGCGGAAAATTTAAAATTCCCCCATGATAGAGGGTTGTGCCATTCCATGTGGATTTACACGTCGCCATAAATAGGATTCCATAGTATTTATTTTATCGCCCAACGAACCATTTAGTATAGGGTATCTTAACAATAAGTAGTAGAAAATATACACCGATGTGTGCGTACAACATTGTCTGCATGATTTTGCTGGTTTTAATGAACACAGGATATCGTAATTTAAACCGTCACTCAATATGTATCACTGGATGTATGGGGGCTAATTTACCAACAAAATGTGTTGGGAGTTCTTTATCATTGCCGTCGTATCTTATCTTTTTGGTTATATATAATGTGGGTTTTGTTTTTGTATTTTGTACAATGTTGTTGTGTGAACATACTTTAATATATAGACTTCATACTTGGTGCTTCATCATCTCACCTGAAGTAACTTTGCTGTCTGCCAGACAGAGTATTGTTTTGATTCATCGGAAAATAGAATGGTAAACTATCATAACAGTGACAATAGAAGGGAACTAAATGGTTAGTCATCGTATCTCGAAATCAAAATTTTAAATCAGCTAGGTTAATTTCTTCGTAGGAGACAAAATATGACTCACGAATATTCAAACGATGAAATGAACAGCTAGCTTATTAAAGCCGCATGCAAGGGAGGATTCACGGAAATTAACATAACAAGGAGTTTTTAACTTGCCAATCATATTAAAGATAACGGTAGAAGTTCGAAGCGATTACAACCGGTATGGCTGCAATGACATGTGAACCTATTTATCAGAAGACAGTACAGCCAGACACGGCGTTTGGTGGTGGCACATGGATCGACCGCCGCAGGCCCCGCTATTGAGGGAGCGACACATTAGCCCCAAGGTCGTCCTTATAGACATAATCAGTGTTTGCTTTTTTGGGGGGTGGGGGGGAAACAAGACAGATGACCCCCCATTTGAAGATAGAAAAAGTGTGTTTATGTATGAGTGTGTTCCCCCTGATGTGTTCTTCTGTGTTTTTTAATATCTGTTTTCTTTAATTTTAATCCTAACCTTAATTTTTTCCCATAGGGATTATATCATAAATAGGAGGGTTTTGGTCCCTAGTGTCTTCTATTGAGATGATTTCGTCAGGTCGGGTTTGAATTACCCATCCTGTGTCTCTCATCTGTTTTTTTCCAATAGTTAACCCTGGCTAGAGGTTCTTTGCATCCTGTGTATTCTATTTGTGTTGTGCTATCTGTATGTTGCTATATATATACATCTATATACAGTGTGTATTGTTAGGATAGCCTTTTTAGTAATCAAATTTCCCAGCTGTATATCAGTGATTTGACCACGAAACGGTCTTCACTTGTTTGCATTTAAAATTTGAATTCGTCCGTTTATTTTCTTTTTTTTTTTTTTTTTAGATTTTTGAATTTGGTACAAGTCTGGTGTTTCTAGTTTTATTTATCATGGGTTATTTGCCCTTTTTCCTTAGTTCTTTAATGATTGTAATTATATCGTGCCGAGACTTGTATATTTCCTTATTTACTTCTCTAGGTCGACTGTGTTCGATGCGGGATATGTACATTTTTTAATTTTATTTGCACTTCATCCGTCTCTACTATGTTCGTCCTTTCGTTATTTATCTTCTTTTATCTATTCCAGGCCGAAAAATATTTATTTGTTGTCTCTTTAAAGCGGATTCTCTGTATAGTTCATGAAAACTATACAGAGTGGTGGTGATATTAGGTCACTAGTGACTATAGTTGGAGAGCATGCTTTTATGAGAAACACATTTTTTACCCTTTCTAATCCTATTTAGTGTATTTTACCTGTGTTGTTGATTTTTCACTAGGTGAGTTCACACCAATCGAGTCACCCATACTCTGGCCCCGCGCGGTCATGGTCGGCCCTAGGCCTCCCCTACTCCTAACACCGAGTCTGAGTAAAGCGACATCGTTCCTTAGCATTCAAACATGGCCATGTGAGCAGGAGAATGACGATAAACAAATGTTGTGTGCGCGTCAAAGTTGATAATCTAATCATCGCAATATTAAGACACAGAAACACCTCCCAATTCATTCTCGATTCTCTCTGACTTGTGATAGAACCTTTAGGATTACTTTTATTTAATTCACCGTACGGTGAGTCCCTGGTTAAAACATATAGTGTGGTTTTATATGAGGAGTGTTCTGAAACTAAGAAATGCAAATTAAAAATAATAACCATCACATATATTGAATTGTAAAAAGTACCAACATTTTTTAAAACTCATTTTATGAAAATCCAAACACAAATATCACCATAAAGTATAGTATACCATGTCCAGAGTAATATGTTGCTTTATAATACTTTTGGGCAGTGGCAGATGCTCTATCTGTTCGGGAAATGGACGAACCCGAACATACACGAGTTTCCTGCTGCCTTGCAGGTTGGCTTTGGTTTTCCAAAGGCTAAGGGAGTAAACCCTAAAAGAAAATCAGGAGTGGAGACCCTAAGGCAGTTGGACGATGTACTACATCCCCTTCTGGCAACTCCTTGGTCTTGCGATGGATGGGCTCCGCCAGACGACTTTTTCCAAGACACACTGATAATGCTGGACAAATCTGAAGTTATTATACCGGATCGGTCGTCACCCGGGTCAACAAGGACCGCGCCTACCGTTTTCCACCAGGACGGAGGTGACAAGTGTGCTACTGGTACTTTTCATAAAATGAGAGCGAGAGACAACGTTGCCATCGCCACCTGGAACATTAGAACTCTGTGGCGCAAACTGGAAGACTCCAAGAGTTGACATATGAGATGGAACACTACACATGGCACATACTGGGACTCTATGAAGTAAGATGGAAAGCCCTAGGAGAACACCAAACTGAAGATGGGCATATATTATACTATATTGGAGAGTTGGACAAGTCCATAAATGGAGTTGGCTTCCTTGTAAACAAAGCCATCAAGGTATCTGTTCTTGAATGTCGCCCCATATCTAGCAGAATCATCTCCATTCGTCTGAAAGCATCCCCCTTTAACATCACAATTATCCAAGTCTATGCTCCAACTACTGATCATGATGATGAGGATATAGAGGAGTTCTACAACAAACCTCAAGGTATAATAAACATGGTAAGTAAAAAAGATATCCTTATTATCCAAGGAGACTGGAATGCCAAAGTTGGCAAAGATGCTCTAAAAGACTGGGATGATTATTGTGGACCTTCTTCCAATGAGCTTACCAATGAAAGATGGAGACATCTGCTCCAGTTCGCAAGCTACAACAGCAACAGATTGGTACTAGCCAACACCCTGGGTCAACATAAAGCTTCCCGATGCTGGACATGGCATGCACCAAATGGAACCCATCATAACCAGATCGACTACATACTAGTTCAAAACCGGTATCGATCTGGCATCAATAGAGAAAAAACAGGAACGTTTCCAGGTGCTGATGTTGGGAGTGATCACGACCTCGTCATTAAGAACTTCCGAGTGAGGTTGAAGAAAATTAACAAGCCAAAGAAAATGAGGCTCAAATTCAACCTTTAACAACTGAAGGACCCTAACAACTGCAAGTTATTCCAAGCCACAAATGGAAGAATTTGCTTCACTCCTTGTGATGGATGTTGATGTTAAAGTGATGACAGACACTTTCAACAAAGTCATGACAACAATTGCCAAGGACATCATTGGCCTCCATCGCCTAAAGAAAAAAATCCTGGGTAACAGAAGAGATTCTGAATCTGTGTGATGCCCGCAGAGACCTAAAAAACACCAGACATACAACAGGGGCAGTGGAATATCGAGAAATATACAAGAATGTCAGTAAAAAATGAAGAAAACAAAAGAAGACTGGATTGTACAACAGTGTACAGAAATAGAGAACAGTCTGATAAAGAATAACAGCAAAAAGGCATTCCAAATTGTGAAAGACCTCACCAGAAAGAAGCAACCAAGACTCAGTACCATTCAAGATGAAAATGGAAAATACCTCACAGAATCAAGTGACATTGCAGAAAGATGGACTGAGTATTGTAAAGAACTCTACAATCCGTCTGCAGGAGACCCAGAGGTGCTTGACGTTCCAAACTCCACAAATAATGATGATTTCCCCATTCTCAAAGAAGAGGTGGACTCAGCAATAAGAGCACTAAAGAATGGAAAGGCAGCTGGAGCAGACAACATCCCAGCTGAACTTACCAAGATTGGTGGGGAATTAGTGATAGAACTACCAACAAAAATCTGCAACAAGATCTGGCAGACAGGCGAATGTCCAACACATTAGACCCAGTCACTAATTATAACACTCCCCAAAAAAGGCAATCTCCAGCTGTGCCAAAATTACAGAACTATCAGTTTGATCTGCCATGCTAGTAAGGTGATGCTGAAGATCATCTTGAACAGACTGAACCCACAAGCAGAAGAAATAATCACTGAAGAACAGGTAGGGTTCCGTAGTGGAAGAAGCACAACAGAACAAATTTTCAATCTTAAGGTTCTGTGTGAAAAGAACTCACAACATCAACAAGACATCTATCATGTGTTCATAGATTTCAAAAAGGCTTTTGATAGAGTGTGGCATGAGGCATGAGGCATTGTGGGCCACAATGAAGAAGTACAACATGGGTCAAAAGTTGACCAACACCATCAAGCAGCAGTACGCCAAGGCTACCAGTGCAGTAATTGCTCAAAGTTCTGTGGGGGACTGGTTCAAGACTACAGGTGGAGTACGGCAAGGCTGTCTCCTGTCACCCACGCTTTTCAACATCTACTTAGAACGCATCATGAGCGAAGCCCTGGAAAACCACTGAGGGACAGTCAGCATTGGAGGTCGTAACATCACCAACCTCCGCTTTGCAGACGACATTGATGGGCTGGCAGGCAGTGAAGATGAGCTTGCCATCTTAGTGAAGAACCTGGATAAAACATCTTCCAGATTTGACATGGTGATAAGTGCCGAGAAGACAAACAGTGGCAAACAAATCTCAACCAAGATTAAAGTCAGAGGACAGGAATTGGAAACAGTGGGCCAATTCAAATATCTTGGTTCCATAATCACGGAAGAGGGATCAAAAGCAGAAATTTTGTCACGAGCAGCACAAATAACGACAGCTATGTCAAAGCTAAGACCCATCGGGAGAGACAGGAACATCTGTCTGAAAACTAAAATCAGACTATTGAGAGCACTAGTTATCTCAACTTTTTTGTAGTCATGTGAGGCCTGGACCTTGACAGCAGAATTACAACGAAGAATTCAGGCACTTGAAATGAGATGCTACAGAACCATCCTTGGCATCTCTTACATGAACCACATCAGAAATGAAGAAGTGCGCAAAATCATCAGGCACGAAGTTGGCCATTATGAAGACCTCCTCACCATTGTCAAAAAGAGAAAGCTGAAATGGGTATGGCCATGTCACTAGAGCCAACAGTCTATCCACAAAAGTACTGCATGGTAGTGTCCAAGGTGGTTGAAGGAGAGGTAGACAGAAAAAAGTGGAGTGACAACATCACAGAATGGACCAGGAAAAGTTTTGCACAGACACAGGCATTGGCACATGATCGAGTCAAGTGGAGGGAACTGGTCAGATGTTCAGCAGCACAGCGCCTCAACGACAACACTAGGTCAAGAGACTGATGATGATGATTATGATGATGACATACTTACTTTAACAGTGCAAATGAGAAGCCATATCATACGTTGAGAAAACAATTAGAATGTGACTATATATAAAGGTCATGATTTTAGACATCCATCCTTGAAGTCGTCGTTGCACATAGAAGCTAATATTTTTGGGGCATCGTATATATATATATATATATATATATATATATATATATATATATATATATATATATATATATATATATATATATATATATACACACACATATATATATAATGAGAGACAGACAAATTTACAGAGATATGATACTTACAATTTGAAGTTATGGACAAACGTTTGACATAAAATATAAATATAAATAACAGTTGTTTAAATAATAATAATATAAATAATAATAATAATAATAATAATAATAATAATAATAATAATAATAATAATAATAATAATTGTATTATTATAGTAGGTGTTACAGTCCATCAATATATTAAACACATTTAGGTAGCTTACTATTTTGCATCAACAACAGTAATTAACTTGCAGTGAAAACATTTTGATATTTATATATACAAAATTGCAATCGAAGTAGCTGTTAGAGGAAATTAATGTTTCGATTGGCCAGAATGTTGCCACGTGATCAAAATAAATTGCGTTCATATTTCTGTATGAGGTATAACGGTACCAATTGCGCAAGTCCATGTGGGTGGAGCTCGAGGTGTATGGAACATTGCAATCAGAAAAAGAACAAGAACACTAGCTATGATTGGTGGATTATGTAAGAGTTGTACTTTCTGTTATGCTTCAAAAAACGTTTGGCCTCTTGGCAACATATGAATTTATTCTAATTCCTAAGTAGATCAAATTTTGTATTTTTTATGATCTTTTGAAAATGTAATACACATGACTGAAAATATGTATGTTGTGACTAGATAACTCATACCCCTGTCTAGTTCCAGCAGAGTTATCTCTCTTAAATGCAATGGAGTACTTGGTTTTGTCATCGTCAAATTGACAATCTAACATTGTTCTCTATAACAGTGTGTGAGATGCACGCTAAATTAGGATAGAAAATATATTTATCTCTCCAAATATTAGCATTGAGGTCTATGGAAAAACAATTGGTACCGTGATACCATGAACTGTTAGGAGAACTACTTTTCTAAAAATACCCACGTCTATATATATAGTCACGTGTACAGCAGAAGATAAACACTGCTAGTGAAGGTAGACACGAAGTAAACATTAAAGGAAAAGAACCATTTTTACAATTTTTTAAATAATAATTGAACCAATTTAGTTTGAAAGATTAAACCAAAAGATATTTATCATCTTTTATAAATAAAATCCTTAATTGTTTGATGATATTTGTGAAGAAAAGTATGGATAAAAAAATGTTTAAAGTGTGCTATGTCAATGTCATCGGTATTGTGGCTATCCAACGTCGAAACTAAAATGTCAGAATTTGGAGATTTTTTCGATAACTTTGCCTTATCAAATAGATTTCACGCATGATGATATTGAAAATTTTGATCCATCGATATTTAACCAGCCTTTCGAATTGGACGAAGAATTACAAACCAATTTAACATTTAGTTTGAATGAACTAACACCAGTACAATTCCCAGTTGATCAACAGGATGACCACAAACCAAAACGGTTCAAATCACTAAACGAGGAAGATTTCGTAAACATTTCAGAACAGGGGTACTCTAAATCTACTAAGAAATACACTAAATGGGTTTACAACACCTTCACAGGTAGATTTATTCATTCATTCAATAATCATACTAAATTAACTATAATAATAACAATAACCAGAATACTGGACTGTTTATTAATGTAAGCTTAAATAATATTGCTTGATTCTGAAATTGCTCTAAATGTATTATTTTCTTAATTATATATTTTAAAAAAGCAATACAAATGTTTATTTTTATGCTACAATGAAAATCCATTAACATCATTCAGGCCGTTCTTTTAAATAAAAATGAGACTTAGCTTACTTTAAAGTGAAACAAATGTAGTTTATCTTTAAACTAATATTTTTTGAAAGCTTAAAAATTGTTTAAAAAAATTGTTATATAAATACAAATTAAGGAAATATGCATGAATGATTCATCCCAAAGATCGAAATATTTTAAATGTTAAAAAAAGTTATCACCAAGTTGAAAAACATGAATTTCAGAGTGGTGCAAAGAGAAGAATATGGAGGTAGATCTGACGACAGCTGATTCTGCACATTTGGGCCAAATGTTAGCAATATTTAATGCCGAAGAAGCCCCAAAGGTCACCACAGCACGAAAGAGGATGTTAACTGAAGCCTAAGCTGAGGAATACCATAAAAACACTTTAAAAAATGTCAGGGCTGCTAATAATCGCCACATTTAGGCTAAATGTGGTCGTTCCATTAATATTGTTAAAGATCCTGAGTTTAGAAAAGCAAATAACAATTAAATGGAAAGTTAAAACTAAACATAAAGCCTGGCTTATCAAGATGAACACAACACAAACCAATTATTCCTCCATCAGACATGTATGCGATCAATCAATACCTGATGCAAGATAATCCTATCCCACTCAGATACAGGGTTTGGTTATACCTCTCCATCCACTATGTTACACGTTGATTAGAATTCCACAGCCAATTGACACCTACCAGTCTTGAAGTCAGATTTGATGAAACTGGGGCTGAATATGTCATTAGACAGACTTAAATGCTAAGGAGGAAAATTATGATAAAAGAATGTATGCAACTGGTGTTCAATGCCTATGCAAAAATGCCTATATATCTGTAAAATATGCTGCTCACTCTCTTCGTGCCAGATATTTGAATGCAATAACAGATGCCAACCTTCCTGCTAGGCACATTATGTCTCTGCCTGACAACTCGAATGAGCTATCCTTGAAACAATACACAAGGCCCAGCACTCAACATAAACAACAAATTAGTAACATTCTTTCAAATGTATGTGCAAATGTAGAATTGTCTGCTCAAAACTCTTCTGCAGTACTATCTCATGCAACTGTAAATGTTCAAATGACCCCAACAAACTCAAGCAGTACGACTCAAGAAAATGTTAAAAAAAACTCATACAAACCCAAGTAGTACAAACAAAGTAATTGTTACTGAATCTGCTCAAAATCCCCTACAAGCACTATGAACATGATACAATGAACTCTATGACAGGTTTCAATACACAATCCACCTGTCATTTCAATAGCTGCACCTTCCAGTTTAGTTCAAAAACTGAAACAAGTATATGCAAACAAATTAAGCAAATGTCTTATTTTCAAGTAAAGTGTCTATGTAAACTATCCATACTAACATGTTATTTGCTTTTTAAAATAGTAAATACATTAATGTGTCATACAGTTTTTCATTACTTTTCTCTACCAGCTACATGGATTGCAATTATTATGCTGCATTGTCATTATTATTGCACTACTCAGCATAATTCAAAAAGTGTGTCAACAATAAACACAAATTTTACATATTAAATTGTCTTACTGTTCTTAAATCTGTCATTTTGTGTGTCTGTCTGTTCACTTCTTACACAGATGTCACAAATTTGAGGAGAGGAATCAGGTTATGAACCATTGTCACAAAACAACTCATGGAATAACTAGCGGGATAAAATAAGTACTTAATTATTTTAGAACTGTGCGCGTATGTGTATGTTTGAGCCAACAAAACTGATCACATACTTTCTATAACCAAACTTAATACACCTACATGTATTAGTACGACCTGTTTATAAAACGAAAATAGGTTCTGATGAACGAAATCAGATTACTCACTTGTCATAACAGTGATGAATATGCCAAATCACATTAGGTCAATCTATAAAGGCACACATCTTTATAGCCATCGTGACTTTAAATATTGAGCTTCCACTTTAAATACACGTGTATATTATGATAAAATATTCAAAATGTTCAAATTCCTTCCGTGGGTTCCATTGGATGACGGACTTACAAGGAGGACAATCCCAAGATCTATAAATAGCTACGTAACAGAAACCCGAAAAACGTATTGCCACGCACATTTATGATTATTTATTTTTTATGATGAAAAAAGAAAATAACATAACGATACACGGCAATTTCAATTATAAGAGTTTAACGTTGTTTTATCTGCGATCTTCAGTCGTTAGTCGTTGTGTGATTCGGCAACTGACAGTTTATACTACGATGAACGCAGAAAAAAAAACGTTAAACTCTTAAAATATAGTACTGATATTTGCTATATAACAACACTTGTAACCTTTGACATTCTTATTATAAAAAAAGTCTTAGTGAAAACAATATTACTTCGGAAAATGTTAAATAATGTAATGCATCTAATAAAGAAGGTATTCATTGCATCGATGTCGTCTTGAAACAGTTTTATTGACACATCTTAACTAAATCCATGTAAAGTGGTTCCTTTAGAGATAAAAAAAACATTGCATTTATGTGTTAATATTTTGTCACTGTGCAAGTGACTATGACGTAATCGTATAAAAATTCTTAAATTCTTTGCTAATGAATTGAAGTGAAATTTCTCCACGAACGTTGTGTATACAGCCGGATTTGCAGACAAAGACCTGGAATAACCCCAGTTGTAATGCGTATAAAGTCGTTACATCACTGATTAACGCCTCTAAATGCAAAAAATCCCCAACCATTTCTAGACATGAAACATACAATTTATGAAATGCCCTTGTAACCCTATATCGTTTGATATAATATTCGACATTTTCTTGTCATGGACAATAGCATAATAGTTGGCATTTACCTCTCATGGATACAAACATCAATATTACTAAGAACAAAATGTAAATTAGATGTAGATTGAGGACATGACCTGTGATGCCTATACTTCAATAAATATTAAAATATTCTAATTACACCCTAGATGTATGTACTTCCCTTGTCAGGCGCTTCTTGACTACCATTTCCAAAAAGCTGACATAGTAAGAAATATTTGGAAAATTGAGTTTTCACAAACCCAACTGTGTGTGAAACCTTAACGCTATCATAGTTATCTCTAAGATCAAGATTTCAGTATTCCGAATGAATGAACGTGATAACTATTAGCTTATATTCCATACATGGAGGTCAAATGTCGAAATACAGAAAATATCCATTTGCGAATTTTAGTGTAGCTTTCTATATCATATTTATGTGCATTTATTTAAACCTTATTAAAATAGACTGAGTGTGTTTTAAGAAACATTATAGAACAGAGACTAGTGTATTTATAGTGTTACGTGTTTAGGCTCTAATAAACAGTAAGACAGAAAAGTAAAAAGAACAAACTTTGTAAAATTTATCAAATTATATTTTTTAAAATCCAAACATAATCCAAGAATAGTCCTCGAATTAAATTACAAACGTCCTAGTACAGTATTGAAATATTCTAGTAGAATAAAGTTCGAGTCTTGTTGGAAAATCCAAGATGAAAGACGATGACGTATAGTTGCAGTATGTATTGTTTATCTACAGTTCCGTGTAGAATCACAAGAATTTACACTTCGGTCTTGGAAATCCGAATAAAAGTTTTATAAAATTTCTTTGTCCAAGGATTCTAAATGAGCACATCAAATATTTCTAGAGATATGAATCCTTTAAAATCCAAATGAACGGAAGAAAATACTAGAAAAACTGGCTAAAACAGAAAAATTTAATATGCAGTGTAAAAAGCCAAAAACTATTCCAATACGCAGTTAGGAAAAGAAGAAAGAAACAAAAGTGATTCTGTTTATTTCACGTACTCCTTAACATGACCTTGTCGAGAACAAACCATTTTACTTAATACAAATGTTAGTTACTTCTAAGTTCATTTGTGTCATCTTAACCCTAACAAGAACTAGTCAGTTTAAAATAAAAAGTAAACCTGTTTACGAGGCTGACACTAAACCCGAATCAAGGTCAGGATCTAGGTCAACATTAGTTGTTTACCAAATAATAATTCAGGTCAACCGATTTTCGGATAAAACGTCATCTTCACTGAATAAATTTACATTACAATAGAATGTAATGCAAAATAAAGCGGACAAACAAACAATTGAATTATATATATATATATATATATATATATATATATATATATATATATATATATATATATATATAGAAGAAGAAGAAGAAGAAGATGAAGAAGAAGAAGAAGAAGAAGAAGAAGAAATAAGTAACACTTCTCCGATAAAAAGAACGATTTAAAAAGGTTTATGTTTACCTTATATTATTTATACATGAGGTTTAAGAAAAACATAAGTAGTACTCTTATGAATTATAGACAGTGTTCATTAAATAATACATTTCTACAAACGGGAAAGTGCATCTGCTATTACATTATATTTTCCTTTGATGTACCTCATTCCAAAATTTTAATCCTATAATAATAAACTCCACCTATGTGGCTGAAAGTTGGCTATTACATTATGTTTTCCTTTGATGTGCATCATTCCAAAATGATATTCCTGTAATAATAAACTCCACCTTTGTGGCTGAAATTTGGATATGTAAGAAGTACTCGCTTTTGAGTATAGCGTTTAACCTATCAAAAGCCTCCTGACATTTTTCAGTCCAAAGGAACTTGGTTTCCGTACTCAATAAAGTTTCCAGGGATTCAGCAATTACAGAAAAAGTTTAACAAAATTTCCTATAGTACCCTGCCATACAAAAATCGGATCAGTTACTTTTAATTAGCACGCACGGGAATATCCGAGATATCCTTGACCGTTGCATTTATAGTTTTAAATTGTCCACGTCCCACGATATGTTATAGAAAAGTTACAGTAGCACGGCAGGACTCACGTATAAATAAATTAATTTTCAAATTTGCATTGGTGAGTCGGTCATAGAGTTTCCGAATTGTTGATAAATGCTCTATCTAGGTGTCGTTGTAGATGATGACATTATCGATGTAAGCATCCTAATTATCTAGACCAGATGTGATCACATTCATGAGGCGTTGAAAGGTATTTGGCGACCCTTTCATCCCAAGCGGCATTACTTTATATTGGTAATCACGAATGCCGAAATTTCCTTTGTTTCCGTTAGTGGAATTTGCCAAAATCCTTTAAGAAGGTCACATTTAGTGACATACTTGGCATTTCCGATCTTATCAGTACAGTCATCGAGTCTTGGTACTGGAAATGAATTTGTCTTTGTCACACTATTCACCTTCCTATAATCAATAAACACACGGAGAGTTTTTTTTTGTTTTGGAATAGGTATACAAAGTGAACTCAACTCCCTTTTACTGTGATCTATAAAATCATTATCCAGCAAATGCTGAATTTTCTTTTTTTAAATATTCATGTTTAAGGGGCTTCTGTACGGTTGTTGTTTCACATCTTTAAAATCTACAAATTCATCGTCATGGACAATATTTGTCTTCCTTGTATGAACATCTTAAAATAAAGGCTCAAAGTCAATTAATAACTTTTTGAGTTCATTTCTTTCTTGTTCTTGCAAATATGAAAGTTTCTGGTCCAGGGTATTCGTAATATCGGAATTCCAAAGATTTGGCACTCCCATTTCTGATTAATCCTATTTTATTCCTTTACTTCAATATTGACAAAGTGGGACAGGTACAACTAATTTAGTTGGATGTTTTACCTGGCTATCTCTTTCAATATACTGGTGCATCTATAATTTATTTAGATCCCAGGAGTACTAATGTAATTTACTCATTTATTTTCTTTTTAATCTTTCAAAGGGTCAAAAAATCTAATATGAAGAAAGTTTTGAAGAATAAGAGAGACAGAAATCCGTCACCAGATTTAAATGTTCTCTCAATTGTAGTTCTTTTAAACCAAAATTTAACTTTTTACCTGAATTGCAGAATGCCAAATTCAAGTATAATTGGCTGGAGAATTTCAGAATTAAAATTTGACTTTTAATTAAATTGGTCAGATTAAGCAATGCAAACTGAGTAAAAAATATTTATCAAAACGTTACTTTTGTTTAAGAAAATATGTCCCTCAAAGGAATTGCCTCTGGAAACCTTCTTGACACACACATAATGGTCAAGATATATTTGTTACCTGACTTGATGCTAGGTAAGAGACCAACACAATCAACCATAATTCTACTAAATGGTTCGTCAAATGTAGGAATAGGTTGCATATCAGCTTTAGGTATCATCTGATTGGATTATCCAACTGTTACACAAATATAATATCTACAGTATTTGCAAACATCACTTTTGATTTGTGACAAATACATTTAAGTAAAGATCCTGTGATAAGTATTATTAATTGCTAAATGTCCAACCAAAGACGTTTCATGGTCCAGACTAAGTATTTCATGGATATAAATATAAGGTTTTGAAACTACGTTATGATAATTCACTGACCGCAGGTACCTCGGGAGGACTCCATTGTCTCAAAAGAATTTCATTTTTAATGAAATAACAAACAGGTACTTCAGAGGCTTCAGTTTCTGCAATCGCTCTTTGAAATAAACAGGAGATCTCATGATCATTTTCCTGTTCGACGACAAGTGATTGTCGTTTATTACCCTGATTAGAATAAAGAGAATGTGTAGTTAAAAGAGAATAACTTTGATCAATACCGTCCGATTGATCCAAACAAAAAGTGAAAGTGGCCAAATTAAAATCCTGACCAACACACGTCAGCTAAAAGCATACGGACCTTATCAAAGTCATTTTCAAGAGTTTTCTTTGCCATAGCTCTGGTAACTGCACAAGCTGTGAAGAAATCAGGGAATTCTTGTTTAATTAAATCGACGTTCTGATCCAAGCAGGGTTTGTCAGTTACAAGTGGATTCACCACAACTTTGTCTCAAGCTAGGTCCTTGCCTAGTAATAAATGAATGCTCTCTACATTTAAAACAGAGACTGTTCCAAATGTCATGGGTCCAGAGACTAAGAGTGATGACAACATTACAAAATGGATAGTAACATTAACAAAGCCGCACTCAGCTTCCTGAATAAGAACTCATTACAGGAAGATTTTCAGAACAGCAAAGTGCCTGAAAAAAGCATTAGAAGCTCCTATGTCCCTTTAAAACGTTAATGGGGGTGAGATTGGCCGAATCATCCATGCGTGATATAGAACCCTTCAATATGAATGGTTCTTAATTCCCTATAATAAAATTAGGCTGGGGATAATTAGATCCAACAAATTTATTGCTTTCAGTGCATGACCGTAACCTTGACCTATTAGAGATAAGAGCATTTGAAACAGGTCTGTCTTGATTGTGCTGCCTATTTTTCAGTTTGAAGCAATCAGAAATGACATGTCCATTTTCTTGCAATAGCTATACATAAGAAGAGACAAGGATCTAGATTCAAACTTCTCTGAGGTTTGATTTTTAAACTTTGTTCCAGTTTAAGTTCGTAAGGTCTTGTATTAGGCTAAAAACATTTCTGCAAAATGACTCTTGAGTGAAAGTCTTATTTACAAAAAGAACTTTATGAGTTAAAGAGTACTCATCAGCGGCACGAGCAGCATTTTCCAAGGTTTCAATTTTGCGCTCGTCATAAGTTTGAATGTCATCATGGACACAGTTCTTAAACTCTTCAAGTAATACAAGTTGTTTGAGACTTTCATACTTGTTTTCAACTGTCTTGGCTAAGTACCATCTTTCAAATATCTGCTCTTTTTTCTCTAGCGACTTCGACACGAGTTTGTCCAGTTTATTTTTGTTATAATTTTTGAATGTTTGCCAATAAGTTCTCATAACCCATTAAGATGTATTATTTGACCGCATCATAGTCATCATTTTGGTGAAATGACAGTGAATGGTAAATATCACTAGCCTTACCAATGAGTACACATTGTAAAAATTAATTAAATCCAGTGCTTTCTTGACCATTTCAAATTTTTAACAACTTTATCACAACCAGATAAATATTGTTTACTACTCTTTCCCTGAAAGGGGGCACTAACCTAATGTTCTTCGCAAGATCAAAACGTAAATTTGGAGTATGAATGTGGTTTTCACTAGACAGCTGTATTTCTTTCATTCTACATTGATATTACCTCCATTCTTTATCCGTTTGCATCCGCATCTGCCTCTCTCTCCTTCTAATATTGCAGTTGTCGTTCTTTTTACTGTATTTGTCTGTCTTTTTCTTCATTATCTAACTAAATTTGGATCTTGTTCTTCTTGTACCTGCATTATCTTTCTTTTCTTTTTCTTCCTGATCTAACTAAATTTGCATTTGTTCATTTGGTAACTTCATTTTTCTCGTTATCTAATGCTCGAGTGTCCCTGTTGTACGAATGTTGTGGTGAACTTTACATTATTAAGTAGAACACTCATAGTTTCGTATTTCATCCATTTTTTTTCCAAACCAGTAACTAAAAGGGTGTTGCAATTTTTGTAGAAAAAAAACCATTTTACTCGTCAGCTTTTCTTTATTACAAACATGAGGTACTGCCATTGCCTTAACAATATTTTACGTATCTACAAACCAACGACTAGCTTATCCTGTACCGACCAAATTAAAGAGACGTATCTCCTGTTACCCGCTATTTTAAACCACCAAGGTAAGAACATTATATAGTTAAATAGTTAACGTATATTTGCATTATAGTTGTCAGCTATTAAATTTCATGGATGTAGGTCAAAATATGTATAGAGATGAACATTTACAGTTGTTTTACTACATATACACCATTACATATTTTTTTGGCTATTTTAATTAAATCTTAGAGTGAATGTCATTTATGAAGTTAAATGATTCACGGTGGTTAAATTGTTATATAATTGTTGTCGGTACATGGTGTTGCATACTTGGTGTAGGCAAATTGTTTCAAGTTAGAGCAAACAAATTTGCATGCAAAAAAATCATGGCATAAAAAGCTATATTAAAGCATATTTTGTCATATTATTTTAATTATTATTTTTATTATTATTTTCTGATATACTACTTGAGCTCCTTAGGCGGGTGTAACATGAATGATGAAACTATGTAATAACAAAAAGACTCTGGTCAGAGTGTAGTCTAAAGGGACGTAAAGGGAAAAAAGCATATAAAGACCTTGTGATATGCTGAGTTTTGATCAGTACGTATGACATGATTTAAATTGTCTATTATTTTTTAATTACTCGCCAGAGATTTTTCTATGAATGGATAAGGTACTACATGTTTCTTCACGCATACTGCAATTACATCTATATGAAAGAACCTGAGACCACATTCAAAGTAAATATTTTATAAATACTCCATTGATTATTGTTGGCATTTAGAAAACTGCAATGCATTCTTTGTTGTGAAACTTATTTTAAAATATTGTCTTGCTCTCGCAGAAGCTTGCTTGAAAAATGGCAAAGCGAAAGAAATTGAAATAAATATGCACCCAACCAAGTTGGAGGGATAATCATCAATATTGGATTCAGTTTTTTAAAGCATCGTGGATGCACCTCTTAATTGCAAACAAAATCAGCTTATCATAGTTTCCAGGACTATTAAAGCTGTAGTACAGCTAACTACAATTTTCATCCATCTTGTATGATAGGACAAGTGCTTCCACTTGGAATATTTATTCACATCCATTTTTTGGACAAAAAAAAATTCATCTTTGCGCAAATTGATTTCAACATCCACTTGCCTGAAATGACACATACGTACAAAGTTATTTTGTAACTTGCCTTAATAATATTAAAGGAAGCACAAGTGCAGTGAAGAAAGTTTCATAAAGTTTAATAATACTAGTTATTGTGACTTCTGCATGTGTAAGCGGTGCTGAGATTATATGTGAATTTGAAATTATATTTTAATTTGCAGGTTCCTGAGCAGAAGAAGAAAGAGATAGTGGAGCAGGAGACTAATTCTGAGTGCTAATCTTAATTCAATCTAGAAAATAAATCAAAAGTGATATTAAAATATCTGTTGTATTGTTCCCTATTTCCGTTTTGTCTTTTAAAAACAAATGTTTGAACCTTCAGTCTGCAGATTCATGGGATTCCTTATCGGGCAAAAGCAGTGTGGTTTACCCATCTACTTACACTTTACGCCCTGCTACCTATAATGTTTATATCCTCATTGGAGTAGATCTCCCCAAATCCCTGCCTACTTGGTGAACTCACATGTCCATTTTAAATCTATTGAAAGGCCCTGCTGTAAAATCTGTTAGAAAAACTACCTAGAAAGAGGATTTCAGACAATGAACAGTAAGCAGTGGTTGCATATAAACCGTGTTAGAACAGCTGCACTGAAACTGATTGCAAACTACAGAACGGACGTATGAATTCTTTATTAAATTAGTATCATTACTTTTTTTTTATCTAAGATTCTTTTTAAGTGCATAAAGTGATAAATACAAATTCTGTATAGTGAAGAGTGGATTATTATATGTGCAACTTTGAACTGGTTTGTGAGAGTTGTCACGCATCAACGAAAGCAAAGTACTATTCCTATTAGTATTTTTATTATGGTCAAATGACTGGTGAAGTTTGTTTTGTCATGAATGAAAATAGTGCAGAAATGACACTTAATGCTGTCACAATGGCAGTCTTGACATTCCTGCTATCGCAACTCCTAGCTGGATGGTAATATTGACATTTGTTTAAATGCTGATTTGTTTTAAATTCTGGCCAAAAGTGCGGAATACGTGTTTCAGAAACACCAGCCGGTTTCATCAGATTTCCATATAGGATTTGAATGTTGCAAGAATGTTGTAGGAACGTTATTTAATAACGCTAGACAACAACGTTGTAGCAACGTTCCCACTTGTTCACCAAATCACATTACCACAACATCATTTGACAATGTTGCCACAACCTTATTACAACGTTGCTGCAACGTTGTAGCAGCGTGGAATTGTTAGCTGGGTAGTTGATGATCAACGGTGCTACGATTTGTTAAAATAATTTAAGAAAACCGCAAAGGCTTTAGATGAAGATGGTTATGATGTTATTGGATTCATTACTGATATCGATGAAGAGCTGAGTGTTGATGATATTAATGGAAATATTAATACATTTATATGTTTATGATGATGTAATGCTGGATAAACAATCAAATTCTGCAGAATATTTTACTGAGGAAGACATAAAAACACCGATGTGATTTATGTTACCCAGAGTTATACACAAATTCCTAAACTGATCGGGGATAACTGTAATATTCTCTCTGTGTTTAATAGAGTTGATATACACACTTAGAAATATTTATCAAACCTGGTGTAGAGGCGACATGGATTATAATGTTTATATAAATTTCTTTTCAAAAGCGCAAGCTATCCCGACTTGTTTTACAACAATAAATTTATAGGATCCTAGATCAAGTTATCGAATCTGTCTTTATCAAATATTTGGATAATAGCAGAAATGAGGATAAATGTCTAATACTAACTCTGTATAGGACTAGGTAAAATATTTGTTATATAACAATGATTTAATTCAATAGCAGCAGAGGGGGCGCGACCTCAAATGAGGCGCCAAAGGGTAAACATCACGCGTATACGTTTAGAATAATACTAAGACACCAGCTAGTAACAAAATTATCTAACCCCAAGAAAGGCTGTTGGAGAGAGATCCTCAGCTAGTTAGAAACTTTGGTTCTGTTTTTTTGCCGTTATTTTTTCGGTGTTGTTGGAAGTGTTAGTTTAGCAAATAGACGTTTCTAAAATTTGGTCTGTTCGCCCCCTCTGCTGCTTGTTCACTTAATAATCTTATTACAACTGTTGAAACAATGTAAAATTGCTATCATGTGTCTACAAAAGACTTGTTATGATGATTGGTTGGTCCTAAGTGAAAATGGTGCCAATATGAAGGATAGTGTGGGCTTTACAGTGGCCATTTTAAACATTCTGTTTTTGCTAAACCTCTTGAATGAAAAGTAATATTCACATGGGATGTTTAACGGAAAACTTTCTATGATGTATAGTTGCTCCAAGATGAATGTGGTGTCAGTATGATTTTTTATATGTTCACATCATTTTGAAATTATTATTGCTACTTCTACTCAATGGGAATGTTTAACTATACATAAAATGATGTCTAATCGGTCCTAATGGTGCCACTCTGACATTCAGTGTGATTATCAACGTACCTATCTTCCAAATCTTATGATATCTTTTTCTATTAAATGAAGGGTCATATCAACATGGGGTTTTCGCTGAAAGATTTCTGATGATGTCTAGTTGGTCCAAAATGAATATGCTAATCCAACATCTAATATGACTGCCATAATGGCCATCTTAAAAATAGTGTCATCACTATTTCTTGTAGACGGCATTTCAAATCAACATTTTTTGTGCTTTAGCAAAATTGCTTCTGATGATGACTAATTGGTACACAATAGAATCCATCATACATCAAATCTGGCTACCGCGACATCCATCTTGAAAATCTTGTAACTATTTATTCTCTGGCCACAGTGGGATCCATATTGAAAATCTGGTAACTATTTATTCTCTGGCCATTGTGACATCCATCTTGAAAATCGTGTAAACATTTATTCAATGGCCACTGTGGAATCATTTTGAATATCTTGTTACTGTTGTTTATCTTTAAAACAAAAACGTTGTATCAACATGTTATCAAGGAAATGTTTCTTATGATGCATTGATGGACCTGAAGTAAAATTGAGCTAAGTTAACATGTAGAATGTCCATCACAGCATCTAATTTGAAAATATTTTTATCACTCAAGAATTCACTCAGCAATATCAAAGTCGGTTCAATATTCTGCACTAAAAAGTAAGATATTATCTGCAAATTCTTGGAAATTGTCTCATCCAGTTGAGTACCAATCCCTTTGAGGGACTCTTGTTTGTATTACTAACTGGTATATGTATTTCACAGTATTGTATAATTTACTTCATTTAATTCTGACCAATAATATGGTATGGAATATGATAGCAGGAGTAAAGCAAGTTGTTCTATCAAGAATGTCTTGAAAGAAAATGTTGCCATTTTATCAAACTTTGATTATTTTTTTGACATTTTATGAAGTACTATAATTATATAACAGAATGACAAGCAAGTTATTGGAGCTAGGGTATATTTTGAACCAGGTCATAGTCCATATCATTTTGAGAGTCAAGGTTACTATTTAGGGTTATGTATATGGGATCTGACAATGACTGTGATTTAACAAAGAAATGATACTCTGTATTTGAAAACTGTTTTCATTTTTTTTTTATCCATATCCAACTCATTATAGAGTTATTACACATTTATATGTATTTTTAAGGAATACATTTATACAGATCCTACAAGTGGTAAAAACATTATATATATATATATATATATATATATATATATATATATATATATATATATATATATATATAACATTTATCAACAACTTTATGCTCATGTATTTATTTTCATTTTTCTTGAAAACATATAGACTTGACAATGAAACATGCTACTCCTGTTGACAGTTACTATAAATTGACTATGTTCAATATTCACAGGTATGGTCTATATCAGGTGTAATGTAATATGTAGAATAATGAGTATCAGGTTTAAAAAAAAAACAAATGGCACATTCTTCTGTAAGCTGTATAACCAAGTTATGGCTAGTATGTCTTTCATTCTGTTAGAACCATATTTAAATAAGAGGATAATACAAATGTAATAATTGTACAAGTTTCTTTCCCATTGGTTGAAACTACCGTTATTTATAACAGAGCCCATGAAAATACTTTTTTCACCAGGTAATTCTGGAATTCTCGGATAAATAGAGTTCAACCACAGAAATGTCTCTTGTCAGATAGTCATTTGATCCTCTTGCAATGACTAAGAGATTAAGAAGTTATCCTTGTTCAAGACATTACTTGCCTCAATACGATATAACCTACAAGATAATGTTGTACTGTAAAATACAAACCCAGCCACCCTCATATCCAAACTAAATCAAACCTTTTATTATCTCGCATTCAGTGTAACATGCGATATATTTATTTAAATGAGACAAAAGTAATTTATTATCAGTAATACATTACCAGTCACAATGGCATTGTTTATCTTTACAGAATGAAAATTTCCTTAATGCGTATATTAAAAATTCAATTCTTCCATTATATAGAAAGTTAACAACTGGAATGAACAAAGACCAAGTCTGTTCCCTACATCATAGACCAATGCACATTAGCTGCCTTCATTCGTGCATTCAACATCTTGGAGTCATTGAATTCTTCATTCTCAACAACATTTTCTCCTATCAGTATGTGTTTATTGAATCTAAACAGGCAAGAAGGCCAGTACCTATTGCAGGTACAATCCAAATTGCAACACCAATTTAACCAACTGCTCTTTCCAGCTAGTCGGCTTCTAGACGGGATCGCCTGAAGGGGGAAGAAGGGAGAAATTAACCTTCGCCTCCGATGCATCCTCCTTCCAACAATTTCCGTAGGTGCACACATAACCTTTTGAGAGGTCAGTTGCAGTATAACGAACTATGGATTGGTCTTCTGTATAATGAATGGAGGATACTAGCTTCAGTTCCTCGAACATCCTCTTCTGGCAATGACTCTCAAGATTTTAGACCTGTCAAACCTGGTTTGGTTAAGGAAAGAAGTGCTCTTCCTTCTACAGAACGGGGCTGTAGACATGTGGTCGAATTACGTATCTCCAGTTATCTACTTACGTATTTATCTGGTGACCAGAAAGGTAGAAAGTGTTGGCTTATTCTAGAACTTTTGCGTTAAGCTCGTTTTTTTGCAGGAGAAATCTTTTAAGTTGGAAGCCACAGCCTTTGTCAGAGATATCTAAGACCCTTGCTTGTATTGATCACTGACATCTCATAGCTGTACGCGTGGGTTCAAGTCTCAGTAAGGCCCATGTTTATTTGTGACAAAATTGCTTCCTGTTGGTCAGTGGGTCATTCTGGTATTTTCTTGTGTTTTCACCCTCTATCAAATATACAGGCCGCCGTGTTAACATATCGTATGATGAATAATAGCGTTAAAACAGCACAAAAAACAACATAACATCAGTCTTAGCGATTGTCCGGACTCCATCGATCTCACGTATGCGTACTGCTTCATAACATCTTTTCCTCTTCACAAGAAATACTTCCGGGTTTGTCTGCACCGGGAGGTTTTCCAGTCTAGCGCTCGGCCGTTCATCGTGCCTTTGCACCAAGAGCCTTTACCAGAGTAGTGGGAGTAGTCACCTGACCGTAGTGGATTATATATGCGGATCTATGGGAAACGGCGGAGCCTTTGGCCAAACATAATGAAATCGGAGTTAGTTATGGCTCATGATTTCCTATAACTGATGATAAATTTCGTCAACATGAGCTGTTTTGTTTGATTTCCACTCGACAGAGTAGACATAGTAAT
Source organism: Unio pictorum (assembly GCA_030141615.1). Lineage (NCBI taxonomy): Eukaryota > Metazoa > Mollusca > Bivalvia > Unionida > Unionidae > Unio > Unio pictorum. Next base: position 1,022,065 of record JARLTB010000218.1, read on the forward strand.
GGTTCTTTCAAAGACGATGTTAACCATATCTTCGCTGTCTACTCGCTAATATCTATATCATCTAGGGAACATAAAAGACGTCACTTGAGCCTCATCCAGTGTCTACATCTGGAAAAAAGGAAACAGCTAATGGATCTAGCTCAGAATTATTTAGCATCTGAATGTCAGAACCAATCGAGATGGTAGAGAATTTTGAACTGCATTCTGCCAGTTGTCTCCATGCAATCCTCTGAAACCCACTCCTATATACATTTAGCCAAATTTAGGGCTAGGGGCTCATTTTGGAAAAGAAATGGCCAATTCTTCAGAAATCGAGGTCCCCAGAAGAATCTAACCAGCACATAATCCGTTTGGAAATGAAGGTACTATTATTAAAGATAAAGGGGTGCTTCAGGAGTTGTTGTGTGATCTTTTCCAACGACAACACATACCTCAGGCGACAATGATGCACACGTGCCCAGTCTCCACTTCCATGAACCTCAATTACTGAGCAAATTTGCCAGTGATTATCCTCACAGTCTGTCATATTCATGGGAAGAATAATATTACGGCAAACAGTCTATTAAGAGGAGCAATGCAGTCCTTACTGATCGGCAGCTTAGTACCGGTTCATAGTACGGCGGTGACCAATGATGGATTTGATTGCGACAATTTTAAACAATAAGCACCTCTTTTACTTTTCCCCAGCCCCAGATAGCAGTGCCTAGATAGTGTATACCTTCATCCATAAGTGTGATCATCTGTTTACTTACGTATTTGCTCAATTTGATAATACCTCTGTTGCCCCAACATTCTTTTCATCAGTTGATAAGACTAACCCAGGACATTGGCAAGGAGGACATACCTTCGGTCGCCGTACAGGGGCTCACTTTTGCCCAAAGCTTACAGATTCTCCATTTTCATTGTTGACTCATCTCAATTAATATGTCTCCCTAGACAAGTGTTCATGCAAAGTTATAACGTGCATTGTTAAGTCTAACAAAAGTTCCACTTGGGATATATATTTTTCATACTGAATAACTTGTGTTACTTGTATAGTAAGGAAACGCGTTATACCAATCCTTAATGTATAAGCTCAACGACTGACTGCTGGTAATTCTGGTCATAAACCAGACTAGCTTATGGATGGGGTGGTATTTTATCTCTCGTCCTTCATTCATTCGTCCGTTAGTAACGATTTTTATTGCTACTCTTCCTGAACTAACTGGACGATTAACCTTGAAGCTCTGAACACAAATTCATCCCATGATCTAATTGTATCTAATGAAAATGGTGCCAATCTGATGTCAAGCTCGCCAGTGTTCATCTTAAAAGCGCTATTATTGGTCCTCCTTCTGGATTGATTGTCATATTAACATGGAGTTTTCACTAAAAACTTCTGATGTAAAGTCGATTTTAAGTGACACTGATATCGATATTACGTTCAACAAGCCCATCACAGAGGCCATCTTTAAATCTTGTTATCGCTATTCTTCCTGAGGGTAGAGTAATAATGTAAAAGTTTTTAATCATATGACATATGCTGTCTTGTTACTTCTACATGCAATGGTGGAAATATGATGTCCAATGTGGCCCTACTTTAAATCATTTTTAGCTACTTCCACTGAACAGAAAAGAACATGGGATTTTCGCTTTAAGACATCTTATGATGTCTAGTTGATTCCATACGAAAGAATACACACATCGTTAAAATCTTGCTATTGCTATTTCTCTTGACCGAAATGTAGCAATGTAATATGGCTTTCATCAGAAGACGTTTTACGATGTCAGGTTGGTCGTATATCAAAATGGTGCCGATCTAATATCCGATGTGTCTCACAAAGTGGTCATCTTTAAAATTGTTATACTGACAATTATTCTGAATGGAAGGTATTACTGGCTAGTGTTTCCACAAGAAAACCTCTTATGATGTATAGTTAGTCCAAAATCAAAATAGTGCTGATTTTCAGTCCAGTATTGCCGCTAATTTGGCAATCTTAAAAGTCTTGTTAATGCTACTTCTCCCGAGTGTGAACTAAAAATGACATATTGTTTTACCAGATGGCTTCTTATGATGTTTTGTTATAAATGAAAATGGTGTGGATCTGCTGTCCAATATGTCAACAACAGTGGTCATGTTGGAAATGGTGTTATCCTCCTAACTGGATGGTTATCGCAACATAGTGTATTTACCAAATAACTTCTTGTGATATCTAGTTGTTCATAAAGGTGCCATTCAAAACCCATTATGCATGCCACATTTGCCATCTTCAAATTCTTGTTATCAGCCATATGAAAATGGTGCCGTTCGGATGTCTAATATGTCCAAAAATCTTTTTATCTCTAATCATTTTGAACGGAAAGTCATACTGACGTTAGCTTTACATCAGAAAACGTTTTATCTGCTCCTAATCGAAACTGGTACTAAGTTTATATCTAAAATATCCACAACAGCAACTACTTTGAAAATCTCATTATCCCTCAAGAATATCAAAGATAATTTCAACATTGCAGTTAAAACAAAGAATAGACTTAACTTTGATTACTATAAATTATGTTTAGCCACTTGAGTATCAGTGCATTCAACTGCCTCTTGCTTTCTTATCCTATAGGGAAGCCCTATTCAACACGCACACATTTTTAAATGACCATGTCATTGGTTCAGACCGTTGATATTGTTGAGATGGTGCCTCGTTCACTAATACCCAGATGAAATTTCTCGAGTGTGTTGTGGTGGTTGACACCTCATAGAATCCAAAATACATTTGGGCAAAGTTTTGTTCGGAAACCCTGAAAATTTCAAAGACATTTACGCGTTGGAGTCTTTTATTTTTCAATGAGGTTTTTTTTTATAGAAGAAAACAGCATGCTTCGGTAGCTCCACTCCCTGCAGAGATCCAGAGTCTTAGTCGTATCACTGATTTGGATGATCAGTATTATCTTTCATGCCAAGTTAGAGATTTACGGTTCTATTTGGCCAATTCTAAAAAGAGAAAGAAGGATATGATGTGCTTTCCCCTTCCTATGTTGATAGGTTGATATCGAATATATAAAGGTGAATTTTCATATATATCTAGAAGGCTAAACAGTCGCTTTCCAAATACAACTTTAATTCATGACGTTTAAAACTGTTGGGACTTCATGGTCAGACCCAACTCATTCATTATTCATCATCATTATCAGTTTCTTGACCTAGAATGGTCTGCCCAGTTCCCCCCCACTTGTCTCGAACATGTGCCAAATATTGTGTCTCCGCAATACCTTTTCTGGTCCTTTCTATGATGTTGTCAGTTCATTTTATTCTCTGTCAACCTCTCCTTCTGCCACCCAGGACGCTGCCCTGCAGTACAGTTGTGGATAGACTGCTGAATCTATTGACATGGTCATACCATTTCAGCTTTTCTTTATGCCAGTGATGAGGAGGTCTACATAATGGCCTATTTGTACCTGATGTTGTTACGCACTTCTTCATTTGTGACTTGGTCTATGAAGATGCAAAGGATGGTTCTGTAGAATCTCATTTCAAGTGTCTGGAGTCTTCGTTGTAATTCTGCTGTCAGGTTCCAGGCCTTACATGAAATTGAGATGACTTTTCAGACAGATATTCTTGTCTCTCCTCATGGGACTTAGATTAGCTCGTCTTCACTGCCTGCAAGAAAACCAATGTCGTCTGCAGAGCGTAGGTTGGTGATGTTCCGCCCTCCAATGCTGACTATCCCACAGTGGTTTTCCAGGACTTCGCTCATGATGGGTTTTATGTAGATGTTGAAAAACGTGGGTGACAGGAGACAGCCGTGATGTTCTCCAACTATTTTCGTGAACCAATACCACACATAACATTGAACAATTACTGCACTGGTAGCCTTGGCGTACATCTGCTTAATGGTTTTAGTCTACTGTTGACCCGTGTTGTACTTCTTCACTGAGGCCCACAAGGCCTCATGCCACACTATGACAAAAGGTTTTTGGAAATCTATGAACACATGATAGATGTAATGCTGATGTTGCGATACTTTTCACACAGAATCCTGAGATTGAAAAATGTGTTCTGTTGTGCCTCTTCCGCTCTGGAACCCTGATTGTTTTTCAGCTATTATTTATTCTGCTTTTGGTTTCAGTCTGTTCAAGATGATCTTCAGCATCACCTTACTTACTAGCATGGCTGGTCAAGCTGACAGTTCTGTAATTTTATCACAGCTGGAGATTGGTATTTATGGGGAGCGTTATAGACAGTGACTGGGTCTACTGTGTGAGCCATTCACCCGCCTGCCAGATCTTGCTGAAGATTTTTTTTTATTTGCTCTATCACTGATTTCCCCCATTTTTCAAAGTTTAGCAGGGATTTTGTCTACTCCAGCTGCCTTCCCATTCTTCAGTGCTCGTATTGCTGACTCCACCTCTTCTTTGAGAATGGGGAAATCATCATCATTTGTGTAGTTTTCAAACTTCAAGCACCTCTCGGTCTCCTGTGAACGGATTTTTGTAAAGTTCTTTACAATACTCAGCTCATCTTTCTGTAATGTCACTTGCTTCTGTGAGGCATTTTCCATTTTCCTGTTGAATGGTACTGACTCTTTAGAGTCAATATACATCAGAACTGATTTAATACGCTTATTCATTCATTGCTTGGCAACATTTATGTGTTGATAGCTACCACAGAATTGCTGTCTAACTACATCATCACTCACTCGCTGTGCGACTAGAGTAGTAAGGAAGTAGGACTGATTTTTTTGATACCCTATGAAGACACTGATAGCCGCACGAGACACTAACTCCCATAACTGGCATAATCGTTTCACGTGTGTTTGCGCCTCTAGTCACCCCTAAAGAAATGATCAAACGTTTATGGACCGCGTGCGAGAAAACTTGTCATGTGGGTTAGGGGCGAGGACGGGTGTCCGTGGACGCACAGGGTAGCAAATGTGGCAAACGTCCTATTGATGTATTACTGTTAAATTTGCACAAGCACTGATCTACGAGATTACCGAATAATCATCCCATGCGGATACAAGCCAATCAGATATGAGAAGCTCATCGAGAGTCCTGGATTTATATCAACATTTGAAATATCATTCGTTTGAATTTGCACTGCCGTCCGGATATAAAGCGGATATTCTCCATCTACAATCCACCTAGGCCGAAACATCAGACACACACACCACCGCCAATCTGTGTTGATACTGACGGAAGATATGTGGGTCTGGTGTTAAATTTTCATTAAAATGTGCAATTGTGCTGAATGCATAACTTTCCAGAGCAAACTTGCGGACACTTTAGACAAGACAGATGATTGTGTTATTCCATGTGGTTTTACAAGTCACCAAACATATGATTTGCTCCGGAGATATAATATACTTGTAACTTAAAAACATTTCGGCTGACGATAGCTGCACAGCCACAAAAAATACCGGTAAGTGTATAAAATGTACACCGATATGTTCAGCCAAATTTGAATGCAGACCATTGCAGCTTTTAGTGAATAGGTGATATCCTATCCTCACCCGAAAATCATTATCATCACGGGTGAAAGGCTGATTTATCGGCATGTAACTCACCATGACTGGATCTTTAACCAATTAAGCCTATTCATCATAATAAACCTCACAGATGTGTTTTCATAGTTCTGCCTGTTGTAATCATTATAGACCAGTGGTTCTTAACCTGGGTTCGATCGAACCCCAGGGGTTCGGTGAGTCAGTCTTAGGGGTTCGGCGGAGGATAAGACACACCCGACTCATATGACTCGTGATGACACGCCCCCCCTTGGCCATCATTGCCTGCATGTGATCACGCAATATCGCTTGGCCTATCTGTGCTGCAGGAAATTTGGCGCGCCCAGTAGTCGACTTGTGACTGTCGTGATGGTACGTCGTGTGATTTCTTTCTTAATATTTTAATCCCTTCATACTAACTATGTCGAGCAAAAAAAGAAAGTGGTCGGACGAATATGTACAATATGGATTCACATGTATAATGGAACATGATGGGAGTAAGCGTCCTAACTGCATTATTTGCAATGCAAAGTTGAGCAATTCTAGTCTAGCACTGGCAAAACTAAGAGAACACTTCCTTAAGCTGCATGGAGCTGGAAAATACAAGAACACAACGCTCACTGAATTCAAGGTGAAGAGAGCCAGATTCGATGAAAAGGCTACTCTGCCTGTTCTCGGCATTGTACCCATCAACAACCGATCCTCACAGCATCGTACGAAGCTGCTTACCTGATCGCAAAGCAGGGAAAGCCACACACCATTGGTGAAACACTCATAAAACCAGCTGTGTCGAAGATGGCGAATATCATGCTGGGAAAGCGGCTGAAGTTAAGTTATCCCAAATTCCTCTTTCAAATGACACCATCAGCGACAGAATAGAGGACATGAGCAAAGACATCTTGGCTCAAGTAGTTGCAGATATGATTTCAAGCCCGGCAAAATTCAGCCTTCAACTCGACGAGACCACAGACGTTTCCAATCTAAGCCAGCTTGCTGTATTCGTGCGCTATGTGAAAGGCGACTTGATAAAGGAAGATGTTTTATTTTGTAATCCTCTTACAACAACAACTAAGGCAGCCGATGTGAAGAAACCTGTGGATGATATGGTTTCTGCAGTTTGTTCGGAAGGAGCTCCAGTCATGCTGGGAAGAAAGTCTGGTTTTGGTGCGCTAGTGAAAGCTGATGCACCACACATCATTGTTACGCATTGTATTCTGCACAGGCATGCGTTGGCAACAAAAACCTTACCTCCAACACTGGCAGAAGTATTAAATATTGTAGTGGAATGCGTGAACTATGTGCGAAATAGTGCTCTGAGGCACAGCATCTTCAGTGAGCTGTGTAAAGAAATGGGCTCTGAATTCGAGGTACTAACGTTCGGTGTTTATCCCGGGGACAGGTGCTGAATCGTGTTTTTGCCCTGCGTGCGGAATTAGCCCTGTTTTTGCAAGAGCACCAACATTTTCATGCAGATGGCTTCAAAAATTCTGAGTTCATTCTCATTTTAGCGTACATGGCTGATATCTTCGCAGCTCTCAATCATCTCAATCAACAGATGCAGGGCGGTGGAGTCAACATCATCGAAGCGGAATAAAACCTGAAGGCTTTTCAAAAAAAGCTACCGTTATGGAAACGACGAATAGAGAACGATAACTTCGCAAACTTTCCTCTGCTAGACGACTGTAAGTAAGATCGAAGATGTATATGGAATCGGAGACATTTCTTTACCCGCGGAACTGAAGCAAGCAATTGCCACGCACTTAGATGAGCTTGCAAAGTCTCTCGACGGATACTTCCCTACAAGAGAGTCTTATCCAGCATGGGTGAGACAGCCGTTCACGTTTAGTGTTGAGACAACATATGTCAATGATGAATACCTCGATGAAATCATTGAAATTCACCTTAGCCAGGTTCAACAGCAACTCTTCAGAACAACAACGATCTCAACGTTTTGGTGTCAACAAATGGTAACGTACCCTGTTATTGCTAAGAAAGCTCTGGAGATTTTCATACCGTTTGTTACAACATATCTTTGCGAGCAATCATTTTCGAGGATGCTGGACATAAAAACGAAGAAAAGGAACAGACTTTGTTGCGAACATGACATGAGAGTGGCACTTGCCAAGGTGAAGCCGCGCATTTCTGAACTGGTCTCTGAAAGGCAACAGCAGAAGTCACACTGATTTGCAGTAAATATTCATTATTATGTTTGTTTTTGTGTGAAAATCATGTTTTAATGGTTTTGTTCTTTGAACACAGTGATGTTGATGCACGGTTCATTTTGTGCACCAGTAAAATATATACTTATATTTTGAATTTGAACAAAATCATATTTTATTTTTCCAATTAAGAAGGGTTCGGTGAATGCGCATATGAAACTGGTGGGGTTCAGTACCTCCAACAAGGTTAAGAACCACTGCTATAGACACACAGAAATCATCAAGATCAGAGACATATAAACCATCAATAATGAAATGAACAAGAGTTATGCCAAGATTCTTCATTAGTCCGTAATACGACAGAAAGAAAGTACAGGATAGATGCTTACCAGATACTTAGAAGTTCGTCTTCACATTTACGTCGTATATACCTTTATGCGGATCAAGTTATATTAAAAAACGAACACGTATTTCAACTGTAACAGGATGATCCGGATGGGGTCAAATTTTAGTTAAGACAATAAAAGCAATTTCGTGAATGACGTGTTTATTTATAATATGATTGAGACATGATTAAAATTGAAACCAAACATGTGCGAGTAAATTTCAACAAGAAATTTAATAAAATGATGCGTACCGAGATGAACAACTGGTATAATGAAAATAGTAGTTTCTAACTAATAGTAATCATAACATGCAACTTAAAAGTAAATTCAACAATAATTAATGAATAGAAATTATAAACGATAATTGAATTTTGGATCTTTAACAATGGATTAAGAATTTTTAGAAATTAACACAAAACTTGAATCAAAATATAAATTTTCAAAACTTTGAAAACGGGATAAATATTTTCCGAGGGTGAATAAAGTATAGAATTTGTACAAATGTGTATATAATTTTTTATCACAAGTAGTACGTACATATATACATACAAACATATTAGATTGAATTCAGTTCAAAGATCTCTAGTAGTTCCTATATGTTTGTAGCATGCATTTACCTTGTATTGTTCCTATCTTACAGATGCCGATCGTACTTTACAAGATTTATTATTTTTGTCATTACTGATTAAAAGGTACTGTTATTTACTACATTACTGTATATACACATCTAATTAAACCATTAAATTGTGTCTTTTTACATTACACTTTACTTATTCACCTGCAGATGTTACATAGATCAAATTTTCTAATATAGTGTTTAGTAAGGCAATCACTCCTCCGAAAAGATTTCCCTTGAGAACCTCTTCAACATACCTACGCAGTCTTTTCTATAAGTATTTTAGACGACACTTCACGCTACCATATACATGTATTGCTCGTTTCTCCCCAAAGTCTATAAAAACGGTACAACAGACTTGTCAGATCATTTATATACTTATCGACTTGTATACATGTACTGTTTTAAATCCTAGGTGCATAACCAACAGTCAATATAGGCGTACGTGTACAGATGTATTATGTATGCAAATACATTAGTGTATAATATAATCTGATTAAAATCAAACCTCCTCAGTCCTGCGTGAAGTTAGTGGAGATCGAATTTTAATCAGAGTGGTTTAAAAACTTAATCTCTACAAATGTGGAAGTATGGTCTAAACACAAGTTAATTGTTCTAGACTCAACATTGAGTTCATTGCAAACGTCATTCAGCAAATACTTTAATCATATTGTGATATTCATTTATGTTTCAGATCTTCACACTAATTAATTTTTAGTTTGAGTACAAATGTACGGTACGGAAAAAACAATTTACGTGATCGATGATTTATTTTATTAGAATAAGTGTATTTGAAGAACAGGTACAATCGTGTGTTTTAGAAACAATATAGGAATGAGACCGAGTGCATCTATATAAATATTATTTGAATGAGACTGAGTATTAATAGGTTAGATAGTGCATTATTCTTAGTCTAAGTCGACACAAGGTCCGCGGGTAAATTGCATCCGTCACCTTTCTGATACACACCTGCCCATGTTCTATCACGACTAAGCACACACAGAGGCATAGCTGGGTAGAGGGGGGAATCAGAGGGGGACAGATGTCCCGGGGGCCAGACCAGTCGGTGCGCAAAAATGGGCTTTGATAAAGGTTGTATGTGGATTTTTTGCTGCAAATATGCATCTATGCATTAGTTTTTTTCTTCTCTTTAACAGCTGTTGGCGTTACATTGGGTGATGGTGATTTTATTGGTGAAAATAATAGACTTCAGAGTTGAGGGGGAGGGGTGTGTGTGGCGTAAATATGAATCTTGTCCTTGGGCTCCAAGCACTCTACCTACGCCTCTGAGCACACATTATCAAAATTTACGGTCATTCCGGATTCCTATCAAATATTTTCTGTAGAATCAATGGATATCATTTTCAATTTTGTCTAGTGTATATTTATAATTTTCATTAATTAATCCTATATACATTGATTTCTTTCAAATGAACCCCTATTGACTGTAAGTAGACCATAATTAATTGCTAGGTCGTCATGCGAGTGTGTTTGCTACACACGAGTGCGTGTAACACCGTTAGCATAACTTTTTGATGATGTGTGCTTAATCTAAATATGTCATTCCCACGCTCTCCCATTTATATCTACCCTCCATCACCGATTATAAAGCAAAAGACGTGAGTTATATATACAATAATAAATACAATAATAAAAGGTATATTACATATGAACAAAAATTAAAATAATCTAGGTTTCAGTTATAATATTTCTCACCTGTTCAGTTAATGTGATACATACATACATACATACATACATACATACATACATACATACATACATACATACATACATACATACATACATACATACATACATACATACATGATCTATATATCTATCTGCGCCAACCTGCATCTTCCTTCAGACATTAGCAGAGTCATGGATAAGCAATTAAGGTTCATGTGTACCTAAGAAATACCATGCATGATAACCAATGAGGCACCAAAGCAAAAATCATTTATCTAATTGAATGGCGAAGTCGATCTTATAACAAGCCATCAATGGAATCTCTTTGCGATCGCTGTGCTCAATTAAGATAACACGAGAACGTGCCGTTGTGATGCATAGAATAGGTCATCATGGGATTCAATCAGAAAATACTTTTCAAACCTATGATTTATGCAATGTGCACAGTATAGCTCTTTACTGAGAGCAATCGAGTCTTTAACTAAAACTTCCACTTCGCTCAAACACACTTCCATGGAAACCATACGATCCATAAAGAAAAATCAATTAGTATTAAGACGAGACTGCACATATACAAGTTTATTTTAATTTTAAGGATTGGTTCTCTCTAGGTCGCGTATTCGAGCTTCGGGAATATGAAACATAGAGCTATGAACAAACAGGCACTCCACCTCGCATAACAGACCGTCCATATCGCAATACGCTACCATGGTATGACGTCAATGGCTTGCTATTAAGGTGGATTTCAACCAATGACCAAACAAATCAAATTATCGTATTCCGTACTATGTTCAGTTTCCATTCCTTCTTATAATCAATATATTTGATAGATTATAGACCCTAACAACATAGTTGAAACCCTATTTTCATTGTCGAAAATTTTGTGAAATAAATTGAGCTAAATCATGCTCACAAAGAAACAAGCAAATACAGAAACAGTCAATTACATTTTCATATATATTGTAGTTGGATCAGAGGTACATTTATTCCCAACATTTTTGCGAGCAACTACCTAAACCTATGGTCGGTCCCTACATATTGCAATAAGGATTTGTTTTAGATATGTGTTATAGGTTCAAAACCCAATGTGTACTGGGGTAAATTGCGAAATTGTGAAATTGGCGTTCTTCTATAAGACCTTCAAGTATTCATTTCTCCTTAAATGGAACTTAAACGCAATCTCTCTCTCTCTCTCTCTCTCTCTCTCTCTCTCTCTCTCTCTCTCTCTCTCTCTCTCTCTCTCTCTCTCTCTCAGCTTTCAGAAAATAATCATCCCAGTAAGTTAAATTGGGAAGAGGTAATATATGACATAGATATTCTCTACCTTTTACTGTCATCAGTTCTATATCATATCTGAATATCAACTCATAAATTGTGAAACAATCTCTCAATATATATTATTATAATTCTTATATTTAACAAATCGTGACAGGGTAGATTCATACAACACCAGAAGCAAATAATTCAGGTTGTTGAAATTACTCAAACTGTACAAACAATAGAGAGATAGGGAGCCAAAGTTTTTTTTTCTCTGACAATATTCACCTGTTGATTAATTTGGACGCAAGTACTGCTAGGTGCCAAGGTGTAGACGTGGACCATTTCTCTACCCGCAGTATTGGACGTAGACTCATGGCTCGGCGGAAACAGATGTAGCTTCTGAGGTAGTCCTCCTTCTCCTGATAACACAGGTCAAGTACATTTAGCGCCACCTCGCGGTATTCCATATATGGGTCAAATGATTCCTGAGTGGCTATCCTAATCAAGTTATTGAAGGCACCTTGAGCATTTTCTTCATCGCCAAGTTCTGTGTGACATTTGTAGAGCAGGTAGTACCTCAACTTATCACGGTCAACGTAGGCGTCCGAAGGTCTCCAGTCAGATTCTGGTACGCGGAACAGTTCATATTTGATAACGTTGGGAAAAATGCCGATCTCCTCCTTGGTATACCTCACATCAAGTGATATATATTGTTGTACATATTTGTCTCTGCCGAGTCTTGCAATAGCAGCATAAGCATTATCCGAGTCTTGTATTGTGATGCTGCGCCATTTACCAATGATATTCCGATGATGACATTTCATACATATACCTAACAAAGGCGCTAATTGTATAGAGTACAGTGTTTCAATTGCTTCAGATGTTTTTACAAGTACATGGAGCACCCCTGCAAATTTAATTATCTCTGCCATCTTATCTGTGTTACTGTTTCTTGATGTAATGACTAGCAAGGGTCGACACAATTCATACTTCATTCTATTCGACTTTCTTGTATTCATGATCTTGGCTATGTTGACATATGCAAGTGTAGCTTTTATTCTTTTAGAGGCACCTTTTGTTAATAACCTGTGTTTTGTCATATCAGGTAAGTTTATTTGTGATAAAATATGGTGTATGTGTTTCACTGATATATCCAGAACGAGATAGTGACGACAAATTGTTCCATGAGGTTAATCATCTCCAAACCACTGCAGTATACTCCAAGGTTCTGTCTCAGTCCCGGAATTTGCATAATATGAACTTGCTGCTGTATGGAGGGAAACGTAAGAACACACCTAGTCCCCTGGGAAAGCAAATTATTTAAAAGACCAGACAAATGGGCTGCCGTACGCGGATTTATTTTTCCGTCAAAAAGATTGTTTTCTGAGATGAAGTAAGCAGGAAGATTTTGACTCTCTACACAGGATTTCAGAAAGCTGAGAGCTTCCATTACTCTATCTAACACGTGCATACGGTCCCAGTCCCTGGTGTGATGAAGTTCTACCTGCCACAGAGCTACAGTTTTCATTGTGTACGACGTTACTACATTTTGCAAATATGGGAAACTTTCTTTGAGCTCTTTTGCCATGATTTTAAGTAAAATGTAGAAGTGTTTTTGTGTGATGTTGAATAACTGTAAAATAGACTTTTCGTGTACAACGAACGAGAAACACCATTCCATTTGATAAGATGGACTTCCATTGAACCCCTTGGGTACGATATGACACCCTGACTGTACAATGTCTGTCATGATTATTTCTGGCGGCTATCCGTTTGTGACACATCTGTCCATCCATTTGGAAGCTTGAACGGGCCAATATGGGTGAGGAAACGCAGATACACGATCATACAGTCGTCAACTGAATCGAAACGGCTGTGATGGCCCTGCTATCTGCTGCAATTTTATACCGTACGGGAAAAACTGCATCATCCCCTGTTGTGTAATCTTAATAAAAGCAGAACTTAAAAAATAGAGGTTTAGTCCTGAGTGTGGCCTTTCCGTTAAAATCATCGCTTGCATGAAAGAGTTTGATATTACTTCGTGATGGCCCACTCTTAACCACGTGTAGCCGTGATGGACGTCCCTGTCCTCTGTATAAAGCACTGTATGTTGAGGGTTGGGTGGATCAATATGTCGGCTGCTGACAGTTATATCCTTCAACACAAGCATAGTATCGAAATCACCTTGTTCATATTGCGATGTACCCTCAGCTTTCCCTCCTATTAAGATGTTTCCGGAAATGATAGAGTTCAATGCGCCTAGCACGTCCATGTGATTTGTATTGCTTATTCGGAAATCTATCATGTGTCTACTGAGTCTCATTGAATCAAGCATTGCAGAAATAAAGTCTGAAAGTCGATCTGTATTGGCTATCATAAAACAAGTTGAGTCTGTTAGGACATGGTAAGACTGAAATGTTGTTTATCTTCAATGTGATATACATAGTTAAATACACATTCGAGACACCGACGTTGTGAGGCAACAAAGGGGTAAGTTTTTATTGTCAAATGATGAGAAATAATAATAATAATAATAATAATAATAATAATAATAATAATAATAATAATATATTCTAAGTATTCATCTAAAAGAGTTTGTTTTAGAGGATAAAACAAATTATTTGTGTGAAACACAAGAACATATCGTATTCTTTAATATTATAATTCGAATGTTACTTTCGCTCCGTGTATACAACACACGTAGCTTGTCCAACAAATCAACTCCCAAAATCTGTATTGATACTGATGGGTGATATGTGGGTCTAATGTCACCTTTGGATTAAAATGTACAATTTGCTGCGTGCAAATCATTCCGGAACACACCTGCGTATAGCTTATACACTTACCGGTAATTGGTGATAACCTTATCTAGCGCAAAATTTAAAATCGCCGCCTAATAGAGGGTTGAGCTATTCGACGTGGATTTACAGGTCGCCATAAATAGAATTCCATCCGGAATAGTATGTATTATCGTCCAAAGAACCATTTAGTGGAGGGTATCTTAACAGTAAGTGTGTAAAATATACAACGATTTGTGCTGACAATATTGTCTTCATGATTTTGCTGGTTTTACAAATGGACGATATCGTCCTTTAATCTCACTGAAATGTATCTTTAGATGTATGGGGGGCAGATTCACAGAACAATTGTGTATGCAGTTATGTGTCATTGCAGTTGCATCTTATCTTCTTGGTTATACATAGTTTTTTCTTTTGGTCCTTTATGTACAACGTTGTTTTGTTCACAGGCTTTCATATAGAGACATATGACCTAGTGCATCATTACCTCACTTGAAGTAACTTTGCTGTCTGTCAGACAAACGTTTGGTTTGATTCATCGGAAAATAATAGGCACAAGAGAGAGGTTGAAGGAAAATAACATAATAATTAGTTTATAATTTGCCAATCATATTAGCGACAACGGTGGAAGTTCGAAGTGATTTCAACCTGTATGGCTGCAAGGACATGTGAACCTATTTATCAAAGGACAGTACAGACAGACACGGCATTTGGTGGTGGCACATGGATCAACCGCCCCATGCTCCGCTCTTGAGGGATCCCCACACTTCAGCCCGAAGGTCGTTCTTATAGACATAATCAGTGATTGCAGTAGCATACCAATCGAGACACCCATAATTCTGGCCCTGCGCGGTCATTGTCGGCCCTGGGCCCCGCGTACTCCTAACGCCACCTCTGAGTACAGCGAGAGCATTCCAACAAACGCGCTTTAGCAGAAGAATAACGATAAACAAATGTAACAGCCAACAACGAAAATCATTAGTTGGTGCAGGTTCATAACGATTGTTGACAATCAGATGAAAGTATCCTTTTTGTGTGAAAGCTTATAATCTAATCATCATAATATTTATACAAATTTCTCTGAATCTTAGCTAGATCCACGGAACACACCTCCTAATTCATTGTCAATTGTTTTGGACTTGTGGTAGAACCTTTATGATTACTTTTTATTTAATTCACAGTACTGAGAGTAATACAGTTTTATATGAGGAAAAATGTGGTTTTATATGAGGAGTAATGCGGTTTTATATGAGGAGTAATGCGGTTTTATATGAGGAGTAACGCTGTTTTATATGAGGAGAAATGCGGTTGTATATGAGGAGTAATGCGGTTTCATATGAGGAGTAATGCGGTTTATGAGGAGTTATGCGGTTGTATATGAGGAGTAATGTGGTTTTATATGAGGAATAATGCGGTTTTATATGAGGAGTAATGAGGTTGTATATGAGGAGTAATGCGGTTTTATATGAGGAGTAATGCCGTTTTATATGAGTAATGCGGTTTTATATGAGGAGTATTGTGGTTTTATATGAGATGTACTCCGACACTAAGAAATGCAAGTTTAAAATAATAACGATCGGAGATTTTGAATTGTAGAAATACCAACATTTATTAAAGCTCATTTTATGAAAATAAAACAAAAATATCACCCTAAACTATATACGGCAATCCATCTTGACTACCGTCTCTGAACATTCCGTTTATGACTCAGCAACAATTGTTGTCGTGCATACACTTACCACATGATGCATGGCATCAATAGCCATGTTCTTTGATGGCATTCTAAGAACATGACAGGCATGCAAGCGTTATAAATGGAAATGCATGCGTTGGAAACCTTTATTTCGCATTCTAAGAAAGAAAAGGCATCATAGCCGTTACATAAAATCTAATGTTTCTTCGGGCATCGTATACACACACTACACAAATAGAGAGAGAGAGAGAGAGAGAGAGAGAGAGAGAGAGAGAGAGAGAGAGAGAGAGAGAGAGAGAGAGAGAGAGAATGAGAGACAGACAGAGACAGATAGAGAGGACAGACAGACAGAAAGAGAGAGATTGATATATATGATACTTACAATCTATAGTTGTGGACAAAAGTTACACATTCAATATAAATACAAATAACATTTGTTTAATAATAATAATAATAATAATAATAATAATAATAATAATAATAAAACTAATTAAAATATTATTGTTATTAAAAATGTAGGTGTCACAGTCCATCAATATATTAAACACATTCAGGTAACATGATATTTTGCATCAACCACAGTAATTACCTTAACCGCTCTGTTGGCCACGTGCTTAGAGTGTCCGCCGCGGAATCGGAAAGTCGTGGGTTCGATCCCCAGCCGAGTCATACCAAAGACTTACAAAAATGGTACTAACAGCTGCCTCGCTTAACGCCCACCATTAAGAGGTTAGTGTTAGGACTGGTCGGCCTGGTATCAGGATAATGTGACTGGGTTGGACATCATGCCACATGTCTGCGACAAGATCCCCCAGTGCTAGAGATCACTATAAACTGCCTCATTGCAGACATCGTAGCGATATGAATGAAAAAATTGTTAACGCTACGTTATAAATCCTAATCAAAGAAACAAACAGAAGTAATTACCTTGCAGTGAAAACATTTAGATACTTATATATACATATAGTACTGGCATTTGCTATTTAACAACAATTGTAACGTTTTGACATTCTTAATATAAAACAAAGTCTCAGTGAAAACAATATTACTTCCGAAAACGTTAAATAATGTAATTGCTCTAATGAACAAGATATTCATTACATCCATGTCGTCTTGAAACAAATCGTTTTAATCACACATCGAAACTAAATCAGTGTAAAGTGTTTATTTTAGAGATCAAAAGCATCGCATTGATGTGTTAATATTTTGTCACTGTACTAGTGACTATCATGAAATCGTATTCAAATTCTGAAATTGTTTGCTAATGAATTTCCAGCATGAAGTGAAATTTCTGTACGAACGATGTGTAGCCGGATTTCCAGACAAAGACTTGGAATAACCCCAGTCATGATGCGTATAAAGTCATTACATGCCAGATTAACGCCTCTCAATGCAGAAAAAAAACCCAACCATTTCTAGACATGAAACATACAATTTATGGATTTGTCCTTGTATTCATATATCGTTAGATAAAATATTCGACATTTTCCTGTCTTGGACAATGGTATAATAGTTGGCATTTACCTGTCTTTGACACAAACATCAACATTACAAAGAACAAAATGTAAATACAATTAGATGTCGATTGAGTACTTGGCCTGTGATACCTATACTTCAATAAGTATTACAAAATTTCAAATATTTCCAGAGATACGAAGTAATCCTTTAAAATCCAAATGAACGGAAGAAAATACTCGAAAAATTGGCTACAACAGAAGATCTTAATATCAAGTGTAAAAAGCCAAATACTGAGAATATTTCACTGAAACAAAGATTATATCTTATTCTAATACTCAGTAAAGAAAAGAAGAAAGAAAAAAGTGTGTGTGTGTGTGTGGGGGGTGTAAACGTGATTCTGTTTATTTCACGTACTCCTTAACATGACCTTGATGAGAACAAACCATTTTACTTAATACAAATGTTAGTTACCTCTAAGTTCACTAGTCCTTTCTTAACCCTGACAAGAACCAATCAATTTAAAATAAAAATTAAACCTGTTTACGAGGCTGACACTAAACCCGAATCAAGGGCAGGATCTAGGTCAACACTAGTTGTTTACCAAAGAATAATTCAGGTCAACCGATTTTCTGATAAAACATCATCTTTAGTGAATAAATTTCCATTGCAATAGAATATTAAAATAATAAAGCGGACAAACAAACAATTGAATAAATATAAATATATATATATATATATATATATATATATATATATATATATATATATATATATATATATATATAATGATGAGGACTTTGTATAGCGCCCAATCTTTCAAAGCTTTAAGCGCTTTACACCATCAATAACGATATGACTACACTACAGAACAACAAATGACAAAAACAATGAAATTGGAAAACATAAAAACATGCTGAAAACATATACGATACAAAACATGATTAGATCGCTAAGTTTGACCCTGCAGTCGGAACAGGTGAGCCTTAAGAGCACTCTTAAAAGGGACCACTGTGTCTTTGTGTCTAATGTCAATGGGCAATTCGTTCCACGTCACCGGGCCCTGGTGTGCAAACGAACGTTGTCCATATGACTTCGTTTTCACCTTTGGAACAATGGGTATACGATTATCAGAAGAAGAGCGTAAGGATCTAGCTGGTGTATACACATGGGTGAGGCAGGATATTTATATTGGACTGGAGTCTGTCATTGAAACATAGCAAAGAGAACAAAGTTTGTGTTTGATTCTGTATCGAATTGATAGACAGTGTAGGGTACCTAGAAGTGGTGAGGTGTGCTCTGATCGAGGTACTCTAAAGATGATCCGTGCAGCTGTGTTTTGAACGTTTTGAAGTTTCTGGAGTAAATATTGTGACGAACCAGACAGAATTGAGTTACAATAGTCCAGTCTTGAAAGTACTAATGAACACCCAAGTGTTTTAGTGGCATGAGAGATCTTTACGAATGGAACTGATGCGTCTCAATTCAAGATATGCAGCCTTGCATATGTTCATGACATGTTGGTGCAATGTGAGAGTCTTGTCTAGAGTAACGCCTAGGTTCCGTATTGACTGTGAGAATTTAATGTTGGTGTTGCTGATATTCATTGTCGGAGGTAAAGGATCTGAATGAGAAAGTCTTTGTGTTGTGATCAGAATAGCCTCAGTTATATTATCATTCATCTGCAGCTTGTTACATGTCATCCACGATTTCTCATCGGAAATGCACTTCTCTACTCGATGGATGGTAGCATCAACTTCAGTTGGGTGGCTAGACTTGTGTATTTGGGTGTCATCAGCGTACAATTGGTGCGACACCGGGTGATGATCTATGACACTTGAGAGCGGCTGAGTGTATAGAATAAAGAGATCAGGTCCAAGAACAGATCCCTGTGGAACACCACAACATACAACAACTGGGCTGGAGTGTATTCCATTTGCAGATATAATTTGTGTCCTGTTGACTAAGTAGGACTTGAACCACTGTAAGGCTATATTCTGAATGCCAAATACATGCTGGAGACGGTGAAGTAATATATCATGGTCTATTGTGTCAAATGCTGCAGATAAATCCAGGAGAGTGAGGACTGTAATCTTTCCACTATCCAAAGCAGAAAGATCGTCACTAAATACTTTCAGAAAAGTAGTTTCCGTACTGTTGCAAGGGCGATATGCAGACTGTATATTGCTACAAAGACTGTTTTAATTCAAATGAGATACAAGTTGATTTAGAACAACCTTTACTAAGATTTTTGATATGAATGGGAGATTAGAAACTGGGCGGTAGTTCTTTAAATCATTATGGTCCAATGTTGTTTCTTCAGCAGTGGCTTTACGATGGCAGTTTTGAAAAATGATGGGAGTTCCCCTGATGAGATAGAGATATTAATAACATATGTTAGTGAAGGTAATATTGGGTCTAAGCACTCAAGCAGCAGTGATGTCGGAATTGGATCAAGTTCACAAGATTTTGGTGCACTTTTCATCACGACTGCTGTGACAAAATCAGGCAATTCTTTGTCAATTGGATTGACGTTCTTATGCAAGCAGGGATTGTCAGTTACAAATGGATTCACCACCTCTTTGTCTCCAGCTAGGTCGCTACCTAGTAATAAATAAATGCTCTCTACATTAAAAACAGACTGTTTAAACTGTCATGGGTCCTGAGACTAAGTCTGATGACAAATTTGCACAATGGAGAGTAACATTAACAAAACTGAACTCAGCTTCCAGAATATGAACACTCATTAGATGATGACATTCAGAAAAGCAAAGTATAAGCAGTATAAGCTCTATGTCCTTTTAAAATGTTAATAGTGGTGCAAGTGGCCGAATCATCTATGCGTGATATATAACCCTTCCATATGAATGCTTCTTAATTCTCCATAATATAATCAGGCTGGGGAATTTTTTAGATCCAACAAATGTATTGCTTTCAATGCATGACCGTAACCTTGACCTATTAGAGATAACTGCATCTTGAACAGGTCTGTTTTGATTATGATGCCTTTTTTCAGTCTGTAGCAATCAGAAATTACATGTCTTATTACTTGTAATGCCTATACATAAGAAGAGACAAGGATCTAGATTAAAACTTCTCTGAGGTTTGATTTTTAAACGTTGTCCCAGTTTGAGTTTCAATGTCTTGTATTAGGCTAAAATACTTGTCTGCAAAATGATTCTTGAGTGAAAGTCTTATTTACAAACGGATCTTTAAAATTTAAATTTGATTTACTCATCAGCGGCACGAGCAGTATTTTCCAAGGTTGTTTTAATGTTGTGCTCGTCAAGATACGTTTGAATGTCATCATGAACACAGTTCTTAAACTATTCAAGTATTACAAGTTGTTTGAGACTTTCATACTTGTTTTCAGCTTTCTTGGCTAAGCACCATCTTTCAAATATCTGCACTTTTTCTCTAGCAAATTCGACACGAGTTTGTCCAGTTTCTTTTAATAATGTTTGAATGCTTGGCAATAAGCTTCTCAATAAGCTTCTCATAACCCATTAAGATGTATTCTTTAACCGCATCATAAGTCATCATTTTGGTGAAATGACAGTGAATGGTAAATAACACTAGCCATACCAGTGAGTAAAAAATTGTATAAATGAATGAAGTCAGGGGCTCCCTTGACTATTTCAAATTTTTACCACATTTATCACAACCAGATAAATTTTTTCTACTACTCTTTCCCTGAAAGGGGGCACTAACCTAGTGTTCTTCGCAAGATCAAAATGTAAATTTAGTAGGAATGTGGTTTTCACTTTCCAGCTGTATTTTTTTTTTCATTCTAAATTGACATTCCCTCCATTCTTTCTCCGTTTGCATCCGCATCTGTCTCTCTCTCTCTCCCTTTCTTATGTTGCATTTGCCTTTCTTTTTACTGCATTTGTCTATCTTTTCCTTCATTATCAAACTCCAGTTGCATTTGGTTTTCATGTAACTGCATTTATCTTTCTTTTGTTTTTCTTCCTTATGTAACTACATAACTATAATTACATGTGTTTGTTTTGTAACTGCATTTATCTTTCTTTTCGTTTTCTTCCTGATTTTGCATTTCCATTTGTTTTTCTCGTAACTTTATTTACGTATCTTTCTCGTTTTCTAAAGCTTGGGTTTCCTTAACTCCAATTACATTTTGTACTTTACTTTGTTTTCGTTCTTTTTTTTAACTTTTAGACCAGTGTTTGATACAGGCTGAATGATCGAAACCAAAGTTATTTTATCAAAAACATTCCTTTCTACCAATTACTGAACGAAAATATTCCTTTTTTGTTGTTTCGTTATAGAAGCTCTCGCTTCGGAAAGATCTTATTTTCTCGCCGGTTGAATTAATTCATCTTTTCTGAAAAAGTCTAATTATTCCTGGGTAGATTTTTAAAGAAAGATGTCCAGTATTGATGACCTTTTAGAAAAAAGCTCGGCGATCTCACTTGAACAGCTGTTAAGGAATAGGGGAATTCAAATTCAAATTTCACAAAGTTTTCCGAAATATTTCAGCCAAAATTCAGAATCTCACGGACAGCCTACCCAATTCTTTGTTACGAATTTATTCTCTATTAAACAGTAACACAGAACAAGGGGAAAAAACCCAACAAGCTTTGAAGATTTTAACAAATATTTATTTCCCTGGAAAATGTTTGTAAAAATGGAAAAAGAACTTACAGTTTTAAAAATCAAATCGAAAAATAATCCAAGAATAATGCACGAATTAAATTACAAAGTCCTAGTGCAGTATAGTAATATTCTAATAGATTAAAGTCTGAATCCTGTTGGAAATTCTAAGATGCAAGACGAGAAATGTTTATCCACAGCTCATTGTAGAATCACAAGATTTCACACTGCCGTGTGTTGGAAATCCGAATAGAATTTTGATGAACTGTCTTTGTTTAACAATTGTATATGAACACCTCAAATATTTCTAGAGATACGAAGTAATCATTTAACATCCTAATCAACTGAAGAAAATACTTGAACAACTAGCTACACCAGAAGGAAACTTGATATCAAGTGTAATAAGCACAAAAATTAGAATATTTCACTGAAACAGATTATATCGTATTCTTATGCGCAATTTCGAATTAGTTACCAAACTGCAAAATCGAGATAAGAAGGGGGTGAGAGGAGTTACGTCATCGAGTTCATATCACGTATTCCTAACATGACCCTGTCAAGAAACAATCATTTTACTTTAAGAATAAAAGTTGTTTACTTTTTAATTTGCTAGGACCATCTTAACCCTGACAACAACCAATCATTTTAAAATTAAAATAAAACCTGTTTATGTGGCTGACACTAACCCTGGTAAGTTTTGTTGTAATTGTTGTTAAACTACCTGTAGGAGTACGAGTCGTACAATTAACACAAAATAAATCCATAATTTTATTCATAATAACATGAATGTAATTGATGTTTCAGCGACAAGAGCGCGGGGAGTGGTTGAGCATCATCCAGCGCTACCAAATTCTTTCAAAATGATAATAATAGGCCCGTCTGGAAGTGGTAAGACACAATTGTTACTTAATCGGATAATGAGATGGTTAAAATGTGACAAGTTGTGTTTAGTTGCTCCGTCCGTAGATGATCAACTTTGCTACGATGTGTTAAAAAAAGATTTTATGAAAAAAACGCAAAGTCTTTGGATGAAGAAGGTGATGATGTTATTGGATTCATTACTGATATTGATGAGGAACCAAGTGTTGATGATATTAATGGAAATATTAATAAATTTATATGTGTATAATGATGTAGTGCTGGATAAACAATCAAACTCTGCCAGAATGTTTTTACCGAGGAAGACATGAAAACACCGATATGATTTATTTTACCTAGCGTTATACACAAATTCCTAACGTGATCAGGGATAACTGTGATATTTTCGCTGTGTTTAACGGAGTTGATACACACACGTAGAAATATTTATCAAACCTGGTGTAGCGGCGACATGGATTATAATGTTTTTAGAAATTTCTTTTCGAAAGCGCAAGCTATTCCAAAATGTTTAATAACAATACATCCTAGATCAAGATATCGAATCCGTCCTGATAAAATATTTGGATAATAGCAGAAATGAGGATAAATGTCTAATACTAATTCTGTATAGAACTAGATTAAATATTTGTTATATTATAAGAAGTTAATTCATTAGCAGCAGAGGGGAAGCGACCACGAATGAGGCACCAACGGGTAAACATCACGCGTATACTTTAACAAAATACTAGGACACCAGTTAGTAACAGAATTAACTAACCTCAAGAAAGACTCTTGGAGAGAGACCCTCGGTTAGTTAGAAACTTTGGCTCTGTTTTTTTTTCTTTCGGTTTTGTAGGAAGTGTTAGTTTAGGAAATAGACGCTTCTAAAATTTGGTCTGTTCGCCCCCTCTGCTGCTTGTTCACGTAATAATCTTAATACAATTGTTGAAACAATGTAAAATTGTTATCAGTTTTCTCCAGAAGAATTCTTATGATGCCTGATTGGTCCTAAGTGAAAATTGTGCCAATACGATGGCTCGTGTGGGCTTTACATTGGCCATTTTAAACATTCTGTTTTTGCTAAACTTCGTGAATGAAAAGTAATATTCACATGGGATTTTTAATGGAAGACTTTGTATGATGTATAGTTGCTCCCAGATGACTGTTGTGTCAGTATGACTTCGAATATGTCCAGATCATATTGAAATTATTATTGCTACTTCTCCTTAATGGGTATGATTTACTAAACATCTTACGATGTCTAATCGGTCCTAATGGTGCCACTCTGACAGTCAGTGTGATTATCAACGTACCTGTCTTCCAAATCTCATGATATCTTTTTCTATTAAATGAAGGGTCATATCAACATGGGGTTTTCACTGAAAGATTTCTGATTATGTCTAGTTGGTCCTAAATGAATATGCTAATCCAACATCTACTATGACTGCCACAATGGTCATCTTCAAAATCGTGTCATCGCTATTTCTAGTAGAAAGATATTCAAATCAACATTTTTTGTGCTTTAGCAAAAATGCTTCTCATGATGACTAACTGGTACCAAAAAATAATGTCAATCATATATCAAATTTGGCTACCGGGATATCCATCTTTAAAATCTTGTAACCATTTATTATCTTGCCATTGTGGCATCCATTTTGAAAATCTTGTAAATATTTAATCTCTGGCCACTGTAGAAGCATTCTGAAAATAAAAACAAAACGTTGTATCAACATGTTACCAAAGAAATGTTTCTTATAATGCATTGTTTGTACTGAATGAAAAACTGAGCTACGTTCACATCTAGAATGTCCATCACAGAAGCTAATTTTAAAATATTTTTACACTCAAGAATTCATTCAGCAATACCAAAGTCTGTTCAACACTCTGCACTAAAAAGGAAGAAATTATCTGTAAATTCCTGGAAATTGTTTCATCCAGTAGAGTACCAATACCTTTTACGGACTCTGTAGTACTAACTGGTATATGTATGTCAAAGTATTGAATAATTAACTTCATTTAATTCTGAAAAACAATATCGTATGGAATGTGATAACTGGAACACTTCAACGTATTCTATAAAGAATGTCTGGAAAGAAAATTTTGCCACTTTCTCAAGCTCCGATCACTTACTTGAGCTTCTGTGAACTATTATATATAACAGAATGACAAACACATTATTGGAACGAGGTTACATCATGAAACCATGTCTTTGTCCATGTCATTTTGAGAGTCAAGGTTACTGTTTAGGGTTCTGCATATGGGGTTTGACAATGACGGTGATGTAACAAACAAATAATACTCGCTATTTGTATCACTGTTTTCATGTTGGTCTTTATCCATATACTACTCATTTACGGAGGTTTTGCACATTTCTATGTATTGTTTAGGAATAAATTTATAGACTAAAATATGCTCACCTTGTTGTCATGAGACAAATGATAAAGATGGTAAATAAATAATATCTAAATAGTATTTATATTTTCATTTTGCTTGAAATAATTTAGGATTGACAATGAAACATGCTAATCCTGTTGACAGTTGATGCCTTTTCCCTCTCATGAATACTAAAACTTCACAATATTCTATATTCACAGGTATAGTCTATATCAGGTGTAATGTAACATATAGATTCACAAGTATCAGGTTTCAAATAGCAAATGGCGCATTCTTTTGTGACCTGTATAACCAAGTTATGACCAATATGTATTTCATTCTGTGTCAGCTCCATATTTAAATATACGGATAACATAAAGGAAATAATTGTACAAGTTTCTTTCACATTTGTTGACACTACCGTTAAGTAAATACGTTTTTAACCAGGTAATTCTGGAATTTTCAGATAAATAGAGTTCAACCACAGAAATTCTCACTTGTCAGGTAGTTGTTTGATCCTCAAGAAATGGCTAAGAGATTAATAAGTCTCATGCCATGGCTAAGAGATTAAGAAGTTATCCTCGGGCAAGACACATTACATGCCTCAGCTTAATATAACCTTCAATGTACTGTTGTGCTGTAAAACACAACCTCAGCCACGCTCACAATCAAACTAATCCAAATCTTTTATTACCTCTCATTCAATGTAACATGCGATATATTTATTTAAATGAGAGAACAGTAATTTATAATCAGTAATACATTACCAGTCACAATGGCATTGTTTACTTTTCCAGAATGGAGGTTTCTTTAATGCGTATATTAAAAATTCAATTCTTCCATTAGATATAATGTTCAGAACTGGAATGAACAATGACCCAGTCTGTTCCCTACATCATAGACCCTTGGACATTAGCTGCCTTCATTCTTGCTGACAACATCTTGAAGTCATTGAATTCTTCATTCTCAACAACCTTTTCTCTTATCAGTATGTGTTTAT
Source organism: Unio pictorum (assembly GCA_030141615.1). NCBI lineage: Eukaryota > Metazoa > Mollusca > Bivalvia > Unionida > Unionidae > Unio > Unio pictorum. The sequence continues at coordinate 1,048,437 of JARLTB010000218.1, forward strand.
TGCATCTTAAACATTCCATTTAGTTAGAATGTTTATACATTCAACCCAACTTTTTGTCTTCATAGCTGTTCTTCTCACAAGATTCTAGTTCGTTTGGTATATTGTTGCCCTGCAGTGCTTCTTTAATATTACCCTGAAGTCAACAATTGGGTAAGACATTATTTTGTCCTAATTTTATCATAATTCTATTCTTTTTACATTTTACTGGAAGGCGTTTACTTCCACTTTTGTCTACATTTACTTTTTTAGAATATATGGTTTTAATATTTCATTGGTTATTGCTATGTTTCTTTTTAGACTTGCTTAGGTCAGTTGCACACTAGCTGCATTTTTGAAGAAATTGCATGAGTTTATTCACCATTCATTGATATTATTATATTTTGTTGTTATTACTACTCAGATTAAGTATTGATGATGTTAGATCATGTTTGACCACAGGTCACTTGCCATTCATTATAATATGCAGCTAGTCAAATTCTTACTCCATTCATGTATGTTAATGATATTAATATAATTTCTTTTTAATAACAATTTCTTTTGCTTATTTCCCAACACGAATTGTTATTAATACTCATGTTAAGCATTGCTGATGTTAGATTGGGTCTGACTAGCAGTCCTTCACCACTCATCATTGGTTGTCATAATCGTCCTTCCCTGAACATTAAAGGTTAAGCTGATAGTTCAGCTTTTACGATTTGTTGGTGGCGTACATTAACTATGAAGAGAGTTTACTAGTGTCTCATTGGCAGAAGACAGCCATTCATGAAAAAAAGATCATAGGTTTCAAGCCATTTCGATCTTCTCCTATTACCGTCGACTATTAGCATACAACGTAAAGTCCTTTCGCAATGAGCCCAATCATCGTCTTTGAAAAGGTTACCAATTCGGATTCCATCTCAGTAATATCCTAATCTTCTGTGAAGGTGAGTATTCCTTGTGTTTGTATGCCATTTGTCACTTTTGGAACCTCAGCTTCCCACCAGACTGATCAATTTGGTGATGCAGTATCAACATATATGGTATTACTGATATTTAAGCACTTTTTGAGGTGATAAATCTAAACAGTTTTAGGAGTTGTAAAACTAATTTTAATGATGTAATACTTACCTGTCGCTATTTCGATAAAACCATCCTCCTGTCCCCACTCCCAGTATTGCTGTCCCACCAAATTAGGCTGCATAATCAAAATATTGCATAGATACCAACATGGAAGCCTAATGTGTATGGGGTTTTCAGACAACGTGATTTAGTGTTCTAGAAGTTTATTGTTTACCTTAATGAAATGGAACAATTTCATCATTCGGTCGGGGTGTCTTCATCCCCGAAAACTACATGCACCTATACAATATCAGCAAGTAAATACAACATGATTATGGTCAGACCCCCTTATATAAAATAAACCTTTGTCAAACAGATATACGGGGTGGGGGTGACGCGGCGTCAATGCACCTGAAACCAAAACGTCAAGGTGGTTCAATTGAATATGAAAAAGATTTTTGAAATTCAAATGAGAATAAAAAAAGAAAAAATAAATCTCTATTTATTTTAAGCATTTATTACACGTACAAAGAAAATATAATTGGTAAACATATCTTTGTCAAACATCACCACACATACAAAACTCAGGTGGCTGCGTGGTCGAAAGCGCTCAACTTTAATGATCATTGCCGTCACAACTGTGTCCGTGCGGTTCGACTCTTGGAGCTCGACCAACGTGGGATTGTAAGAACGCTTGCCAGTAGCTTCCCGTGAGTCGTTGATATTTGCTTGAGTTACACCTCAATGTGTTATACTGGCTGCCATATATATCATATCGTGCGCTGAAATAACTGCAAATATACTGAATGAAACTAAGAGCATGCACGAAGTTTCTTTAAGATCTATTCGATGGCAAATTATATGTTTAATTACATGCAATCGTTCCTGCTCTCAATAATTCAGAATGCGATTTGAAGGTAATACATGTGTCGTTTGTATTCATCTTTGCCCTCATTAAAGACAATCGTCCTTGCAGAATTATCTGCGTAAATCCTTGTCAGAAGTGAGCTTATCTTGACAACCGTCATATTGAATGTCAGAACTGATCCAATGCAGTTTGACACACGAGACCATTTTGTGATCTAAGGGCCATAATATTTGAACGTCTAATGGATGCCTTACAAATAATGCAACAATAACAAATGCGTTTTAAATCAACACAATTCAACCGTGTAAACACATATCTTTATTATTGTCTTTTAATCAATATGTTTCATGGCTCAAATCAATCTAATAAGCTTGTGTCCATCAATGGTGGACATTTTAGCAAGATAAAGATAACACATGATAAGTAAAAGAACTGATCTGAATGTTCACTGCAACCTTTTGAACATGTCCTGGCATGTCCCGATGTTACATAGATGTCTTGCTACCATTTCGATGAATTTCTCACATTTCAGAATAACGTATGCCGATATAGTGGTTGCAGTATGCAGTATGTGCAAATAATTAAATGTTCACCTTTGCAGCTCTGGTTCTCAAAGTCAACCTCAGTCAACCAGGATTTCTGAAATTTAGGTTTGCTGATTCGTGAATGCTTTGTTGATAGTTTATCGTTTCTGAACAGCAAAAAGTGTGTTTTGACACTTTGCTTTTGAACATAAATCACACTTGGACAGTTTTCTGACTATTAAACGAATCGTGTTTAACTTTCTGTATTTGAAGTAAAATCCTAGATCTTATAAACATTGCTGCTGTTCACAGACTTGCCAATAATCTTTTCATAAAGATAGCGCAAACATTCTCTTTCAAGGGAACGATGTGTAATAACCTTTGTTCTTCAACATCTTTTTGACCTGCAAGTAACCTAACACTAACTAGATTGTTCCATTTTGGGAATTTAACTTATGCAAACTGGCCTAATAGTTACCATACGAGTCTTCAAAAGATTTAGTGCTCTTCATTCTACTGAGCGGGGCAGTAGATATGTGGCCAAATATTGTATCTCCAGCTATCTACGTACGTATTTATCTGATGTAAAGAAAGGTAGAAAGTGTTAGATTATTCTAGAACATTTTCCTTCAGCTCGATTTTTGCAGGAGAAACCTTTCAAGATGGAAGCCACAGCCTCAGTCAAAAATATCCCAAGGACAAGGACCCCAGAAAACAGCATGGTCCAGACGCTTTCCTTTACTGATCACTGACATCTCACAACTGTCTGCGTGGGTTCAAATCTCAAATCAAATATACAGGCCGCCGTGTATAGGATATCATATGATAAATAGTATCGTTAAAACCATACACACACACACATACACACACACACACACACACACACACACACACACACACACACACACACACACACACAAAGGCCATTAGTAATGACGATTGTCCGGACTCAGTAGATCTCCAGAATATGTACAGCATCATACAACCTTTTCCTCTGCACAATAAGTACTGCCGGGTTTTACTGTACCGGGACGTCTTCCATCTAGGCCTCGGCCGTTCATCCTGCTTTTGCACCAAACGCCTTTACCAGAGTAGTGGGAGTAGTCACCTCACCTTAATGGCCTCTAACTGTGGATCTATAGGGACCCCGCGGGACCTTTTGCCAAGCCTAACGAAATCAGAGTTAGTACGGGTTCATGGTTTCCTGTACGTGATGATGAATTTCGTCACCACGAGCTGTTTTGTTTGTTTCCCGCTCGACAGAGTAGACGTAGTCATGGTTCTTTCGAAGACGATATTAACCAAGTCTTAACCTGTCTACTCGCTCATATCTATATTATCTAGAGACCATAGAAAATAACGTCATATGAGCCTCCTCCACTGTCTACATCTAGCAAACCGGCAACAGCAAATTGATCTCGTAAATGCTAAGAATTATTTAGCATCTGAATTTCAGAACTAATCAATTTGGTAGGGAAATTCGGACTGTATTTTGCCAGTAGTCCCCATGCAATCCTCTGAAACCCACTCCCCTATGTTCAAGGACGCGTCAAATGTAGAGTTAGGTGCTCATTTTGGAAATGAAATGGCCAATTCTTCAGAAATCGATGTCCCGGAAAGGATCTAACCAGTACATAATCAGTTTGGAAATGAAGGTAATATTATTAGCCATAAAGGGGTTCTTCAGGAGTTGCTCTGTGATATTATCCAACGACAACATATACCTCAGACAACAATGATGCACACTTGCCCAGTCTCCTTGAATGAATCTCATATCCTGAACAAACATGCCAGTGATTATCCTCACAGTCTGTCATATTCATGGGAAGAATAATATTACGGCAAACAGTCTATTAAGAGAGGCAATGCAGTCCTTAATGATCGGCAGCTTAGTACCGGTTCATAGTATGGTGGTGACCAAAACTGGATTTGATTGCGACAAGGCTAAACAATAAGCTCCTCTTTTACTCTTCCCCAGCCCCAGATAGCAGTGTCTGGATAGTCTATACCTTCATCCTTAAGTGTGATCATCTGCTTTCTTACGTATTTGTCAGGATGATTCCGTAAGTTCTACACACAGTCTGGATCTCTAGCTCAATTTGGTAATACATCTGTTGCCCCAACAATCTTTTCATCAGTTTATAAGATTAACCCAGGACATTGGCACGGAGGACGTACCTTCGGTCGCCGTACAGGGGCTCACTTTTGCCCAAAGCTTACAGATTCTCCACTTTCATTGTTGACTCATCTCAATCGGTATGTCTCCCTAGACAATTGTTCACGCAATGTTGTAACGTGCATTGTTAAGTCTAACAAAAGACCTACTTCGGATATATATTTTCCATACTGAATAACTTGTGTTACTTGTATAATAAGGAAACGCGTTATACCAATCCTTAATGTATCAGCTCAACGACTGACATCTGGCTATTCTGGTCATAAACAGAAAAGCTTATGGGGTGGTATTTTGTCTCTCGTCCTTCATTCATTCGTCCGTTAGCAACGATTGTTATTGCAACTCTTCCTGAACTAACTGGAGGATTACCGTGAAACTCTGAACACAAATTCATCCCATGATCTAATCGTATCTAATGAAAATGGTGCCAATCTGATGTTAACTAAGCCCGCCAGTGTCCATGTTAAATTCTACATGCAATGGTGGAAATACATGGAGTTTTACATCAAGACATCTTATGATGTTTAGTTAGTCCCATATGACAGAATACACATATCGTTAAAATCTTGTTATTGCTGTTTCTCTTGACCGAAATGTAGCAATGTAATATGGCTTTCATCAAAAGACGTTTTATGATGTCATGTTGGTTGTAAATCAAAATGGTGCCGATCTGATATCCGATGTGTCTCACAGAGTGGCCATCTTGAATATTTTATTACTGAAAATTATCCTGAATGGTATTACTGCCTGGTGTTTCCATAAGAGAACCTCTTATGATGTATAGTTAGTCCAAAATCAAATTAGTGCCGATTTTCAGTCCAGTATTGCCGCTACTTTGGCAATCATGAAAGTCTTGTTATTGCTACTTCCCATGAGTGTGAACTAAAAATGACATATTGTTTTACCAGATGGCTTCTTATGATGTGTTGTTATAAATTAAAATGGTGTGGATCTGATGTCCAATATGTCAACAACAGATGTCATGATGGAAATATTGTTATCCTCCTAACTGGATGATTATCGCAACATAGTGTATTTACCAAATAACTTCTTTTGATATCTAGTTGGTCCTAAAGGTACCATTCAAACACCAATATGCATGCCACATTTGCCATCTTCAAATTCTTGTTATCAGCCACATAAAAATGGTGCCGATCAGATGTATAATATGTTTAAAAAAATCTCTTTTATCGCTACTCATTGTGAACGAAAAGTCATACTGACGTTAAGTTTGCATCAAAAAACGTCTTATCTGGTTCTAATCGAAATTGTACCAAGTTTATATCTAAAATGTCCACAACAGCAACTACTTTAAAAATCTCATTATCCCTGAAGAATATCAAAGACAGTTTCAACACTGCAGTTAAAACAAAGAATAGCCTTATCTTTGATTCCTATAAATTATTTTTATCCACTTGAGCATCAGACCATTCTACGGGCTCTTGTTTTCTTTTCCTATACAGAATCCCTATTCAACACGAACACATCTTTAAATGACCAGGTCATTAGTTAAAACCGTTGGTGTTGCAGAGATGGTGCCTCGTTAACTAATACCCAGATGTAATTTATCGAGTGTGTTGTGATGGTTAACACCCCATACAACCCAAAATACATTTGAACAAATTTTCGTTCGGAAACCCTGAAAATTTCAACGACATTTACGCGTTGGTGTCTTTTATTTATCAATGAGGCTTTTTATTATAGAAGAAAACAGCATGCTTCGGTATCTCCACTCCCTACAGAGATCCCGAGTCTTAGTCGTATCACTGATTGGGATGATCACTATTATCTTTTATGCAGAGTTAGGGATTTGCGGTTCTATTTGGCCAATTCTAAATAGAGAAGGAATGATATGATGTGCTTTCACCTTCCTATGTTAATAATCTGATATCGAATATATAAAGGTGAATTTTCATATATATCAAGAAGGCTAAACAGTCGCTTTTCAAAAAAAAACTTTAATTCATGACGTTTAAAATTGTGTGTGCTTCATGATCAGACCTAACACATTCATTATTCATCATCATCATCATCATCATCAGTCTCTTGACCTAGTATGGTCTGCCAATCTCCCTCCACTTGTCTCGAACATGTGCCAAATCTTGTGTCTCCGCAAAACCTTTTATGGTCCTTTCTGTGATGTTGTCAGTCAATTTTCTTCTGTCAACCTCTTCTTCTGCCACCCTGGACGATGCCCTGCAGTACTGTTGTGGATAGACTGCTGGATCTAGTGTAATGGTCATAAAATTTCAGCTTTTTCTTTTTGACAATGATGAGGAGGTCTTCATAGTGGCCTACTTTGTACCTGATGGTGTTACGCACTTCTTTATTTGTGACGTGGTCTATGAAAGTGATGCTAAGGATGATTCTGTAGCATCTCATTTCAAGTGCCTGGAATCTTCGTTGTAATTCTGCTGTCAGGGTCCAGGCCTTACATGAAATTGAGAAGATCTTTCAGACAGATATTCTTGTCTCTTTAGATGGGACTTAGCTTAGCTCGTCTTCACTGCATGCAAGCCATGCAAGGTTGGTGATGTTACGCTCTCCAATGCTGACTATCCCACAGTGATATTTTCCAGGGCTTCGCTCATGATGGGCTTTATGTAGATGTTCAAAAGCGTGGGTGACAGGAGACAGCCTTGATGTACTCCAAATATTGTCTTGAACCAGTACCACACATAACCTTGAGCAATTACTGCACTGGTAGCCTTGCCGTACATCAGCTTGATGGTATTGGTCAACTGTTGACCCGTGTTGTACTTCTTCGCTGAGGCCCACAATGCCTCATGCCACACTATGTCAAAAGGCTTTTGGAAATCTATGAACACATGATAGATGTCATGTTGATGTTGCGATAATTTTCACACAGAATCCTGAGATTGAAAATGTGTTCTGTTGTGCTTCTTCTACTCTGGAACCCTGCTTGTTTTTCAGCGATTATTTGTTCTGCTTGTGGTTTCAGTCTGTTCAAGATGTACTCCAGCATCACCTTACTAGCATGTCTGGTCAAACTGATAGTTCTGTAATTTTGGCACAGCTGGAGATTGGTATTTATGAGGAGTGTTATTGACAGTGACTGAGTCTATTGTGTGAGCCATTCACCCATCTGCCAGATCTTGTTGCAGATTTTTGTTATTAGCTCTATCACTGATTTTCCCCATTCTTCATAAGCTCAGCTGGGATTTTGTCTACTCCAGCTGCCTTCCCATTCTTCAGTGTTCATAATGCTGACACCACCTCTTCTTTGAGAATGGTGATATCATCATCATTTGTGGAGTCTGGAACTTGAAGCACCTCTGGGTCTCCTGTGGACGGATGATTGTAGAGTTCTTTACAATACTCAGTTCATCTTTCTGTAATGTCGCTTGATTATGTGAGACATTTTCCATTTTTGTGCGAGAAAACTTGTCAAGGGGGTTAGAGGCGATGACGAGTGTCCGTGGACACATAGGGTAGCAAATGTGGCAAAAGTCCTATTGATATATTACTGTTAAATTTGCACAAGCGCTGATCTACGAGATTAGCGAGTAATCATCCCATGCGGATACAAGCCCAGCAGAGATGATGAGAAGTTCATCGAGAGTCCTGAATTTATATCAACATTTGAAATATCATTCGTTTGAAATGGCACTGCCGTCCGGATATAAGATGGATATTCTTGTCCATCTATAATCCACCTAGTCCGATAAATCAGACCGCCCTCTCCCCCAATCTGTGTTGATAATGACGGACGATATGTGGGTCTGATGTGTCATTTTCATTAAAATGTGCAATTGTGCTGAATGCATAACTTTCCAGAGCAAATCCGTGGACACTTTAGACAAGACAAATGGTTGTGCTATTATTCCATGTGGTTTTACAAGTCACCAAACATATGATTTGGTCTGGAAATATAATATACTTGTCACTTAAACACATTTCGGCGGATGATAGCTGCACAGCCTCAAAATATACCGGTAAGTGTATAAAATGTACACCGATATGTTCAGCCTATTTTGACTGCAGACAATTGCAGCTTTTAATGAATAGGTGATATCCTCTCTTCATCCGAAAATCATTATCATCACGGGTGAAGGGCAGATTTATTGCCATGTAACGTACCATGGCGGGATCCTTATCCAGAGGAGCCTATTCATCATAATAAACCTCACAAATGTGTTGTCGTAGTTGTGCCTGTTGTAATCATTAACTATAGACACACTGAAATCATCAAGAACAGAGACACCTGTCACAGAATTAGGCGAAAATTTGAACTGATTTTTGTTGTTCTTGAATTGCAAACGAAACTCACCATTTTCTTGATTTCGTCGTACACGCATTACCTGGGGTGATTAAGTGGCGTGTAACGATTTGCATGTGCCAATTTGTAATTTACATGAAATCCGAAATACTCGTTGTACGTGGTGCACGTCAAGCTCGATGTGATTTATGTTCACCTATTGAGAGTATATAAGGCGATGGATTTCTCATTATTATTTACGGGAACTAAAATATCTAATCAAAGGATAGATAACCTCGTCTTGCAAATCTCCAGCCAAAGGGGTGAGTGTTAAATTTACATTTCGTTTTATTGTGAATTTTATTCAGATTATCATTTCGTATAATGATGCCTTTATTGCAATGAACGTGGAATATTTGGAATTACTAGTCACTTTTAGACTTTAAATGAAATATCGTAATCTACAGCTTAGATTATTTTTGAGACAACTATTATTAGTCTGGTTTTGTTTATTATAGTTGATTCCGGAGATCTAATAACATCGTTGATTCCGTAGATCTGATAACATCTGACAATCACTGATTCAGTCTGATTCCGTCTGATTCCGTCGTTGATACCGTAGAAGTACATCACTGATAGCGCATCTAATAACATCGTTGATACCGTCTCTGATACCGTAGCTGCTAACATAGTTGTTACAATGTTTCTGATACCGTAGCTGCTAATAACATCGTTGATACCGTAGCTGCTAATAACATCGTTGATACCGTAGCTGCTAATAACATCGTTGATACCGTAGCTGTTAACACATCTGATACCATCTTTTGATAAACGTCTTTGATATCGTTTGATTTGTTGTGGGACATCTATTGTTTGTTCTGGAACATCTCTGTATAAATATCTGAATGTGCTTGTGCCGTTAATTTGTGCAAACGGAATTGAAGTATCTGTCTGTGTGTCGAACTGTCTGTTCGTCAATATCTGTGTAACGTGTAAATATCCGGAAAGCTAGAAGTCCGAGTGTCGGAGCTGTCTTAGAGTTGTAAAACGTCCGGGTAGACATCTAGGGGAGTGAGGAACCGTTGGTTCGGGTAGATGTTGTATGCTGTCTGAACGTATAACTGTGGTGGATCCGTGAAGGGTAACGTCCGATAATAGTATTGGTCAACCCTCGGTTCTCGGGGAAACTGGGAGACGATTCAACTGTTGCTGAATCGTGCGGTTATACAGGGGAGACACATAGGTGTATTGAAATTGTAATATAGCAGCAGAGAGGGTGAACCCTACAACGTTTTTAGACAAATTTTGATTGAAATCCTAAAACGAGCCGTCCTATAATCTCATTTCAACCAAAAAAAGGGCGAATCCTACAACGTTTTCAGACAAAAAAAATTGATTGAATCCTTAAAACGATCCGTAGGATTTCGTTGAAATCTACGAAATCTCATTTTAACTAAAAAAATGAAAACGAAGATTTTTACGATTTTTTAATTAATTTTGGTCGCAACTTGTTGTCATCCACCCTCTCTGCTGCTTAGTGATTTCATCACTGGGTTAACAAAAAATAATAAATGATTTTAACCAGTCTTTAGGATTTCACAAACAGACTAATCACTAACACCTCCTCTTGTAGATCAATTAGATTATTGGACTGATCTGTGAGTTTGAAATTAATTCTGGTTAACGAATTATTATGGCATCGCATGTAGACAGGATTAATTGGGTTTTCAATAATTAAAAATCCTGGAGGAGCTGTTGGTGCAAACGAATAAAGAATATATCCTTGCTGAGCTTGATTTGATCGTTCGAGATTAATTTGATAGCTTCCTTCGATAACATCACATACTAAATTGAGCGCAATCACTGAGGATATATTTACGTTGAACGGAGCGATATGCCTACCGCCACCATCTGGGTCATTATTGTGTTTGAGGATTTTTATTTCCGGTGATGATGTTTTTTTCCATGCATCATGAATTATTTTAAAACCAACATCGATGGTGTCACTGAGAAGTTTTTTTAGTTCTGGTACGTTATATCCTGGTAGTTTGAATGTGGGGATATCTTCAACGCGGATTTCATAGTCTAATGCAAATTCTGTTCTCGATTTTGGGTTATCTTCATCTAATATATCCTGAATAATTTTTTGGTTAAATGTTTCCATATCGTCGATAATTTTATTGCATGTTTCTACGACGCTGATAAATTCATCTCGGGTGAGAGAACCGGATTTAAGAGATATTAACAACAGTGAAAAATCATTATTCATCGCTGTGAAATTTTTAACGATTTCAGGTTTTTTAGCAAAAGCATACTCTGGCAATGATCTACCATCCGCCCTTTTTGGGAATATGAAACCAAAAAAATCTAAAGTGTTTTCGTGCTCTTTATAACTCTTTATTGGATTATCAGGTTTTATTCTGTCGGTGATATAATCAGATTTTTGTGGTTCTGGTACATCAACGGTTTTTTCCACTGGTGGTAATTCAGGCCATCCTAGTACGGTTCTTATTGAGCTTTGATATATATCTACGACGTATTCTTCTGAGTTTATTTCAATGGCAGATGATAGCGTCGGCTCATGAACTGTTATAGCGATTTTCGATTCTGTTCCAGTAATCGATTTTATTCTACGCGCGAATTCATTATTGATTTGTTCAATTTGGTATGACCCTGTTGGTATCGAAACAACTTTCCAGTCTGGGGTTCCGTCGTCTTTATTCTTATTTGCAAACACTAAAGAATTATTGGGTTGTTGACCACCAAATGATTTTGATCTGATATTAGGCCAACTGTGATACACTCGTAGTTTTGCTAGCGCTATCTCCTTTACGGGGACTGGGCTAGGGAAATTCACACTAAACTCGGGTTCCGTTGATGTTATTGATATCATACTTGTTTGTACTGGGTTCGTGTTCTCCACTACTCGTTGAAGTAATTCCTGCGGTGTTGTCATTGTTATTATACTCATGATTTATTTCTAATTTTGGTATCGAGGAATCATAAATACTGACCATCACTGAGAACTCACAATCTGGTATGGTTGATATTATTGAGATCATTTTGTTTTTTGGGTTCGTGTTTTCTAATTCCATCGATGTTGTCATTGTTATTATACTCATGTTGTCGCTCTAATTTTGATATCGCTGAATCAAAAATACTGACCATCGCTGAGAATTCACTATCTGATATAATTGTATTATCGAGTGACGATGATATCATCAATGATAATTGCGAGTATGCGGTTGATGCAATATGAAATTGAAGTAAGTAATTCTGCAGTTTACTCTGGCTGCATGATGATATCTTTTTTGCTATCCCGGTTGATATACCCCCGATTGTAGCCACCGCAGAAATGCAAATTGGAACTACGACCGGGGCAATCATTGTAACCGATGCAAGTATTATTCCGGCGCCAGTGAGAACGCTTGACACCGAGTACATAATAATATCAATTGCGGTGATTCTTCGTCGGTATTTTTTTATTTTTATTTGATACTCCTCAGTGAGGGTTTTGAGTCTATTCTGAAATTCTCTGACCTGATCATAGCGACATTGCGTCGATGACAAAGTCATTGTTGTTATTTTAAAAAAGCTAGCGTTTTCAATTGTGAAATCCTTTCAATTTAGTTATTTACTTAAATCCGCTACGAATTCCACATACCAGGTTACTGAAACCCCAATCAAATTTTTATCAGTAGCTGTTATAGTGAACTTTTCAGTTGTATCCTTGTCGATGATCGTTGAAATCGTATTATTAACCCCGGATGAACTCGACGATGATATATTAAATTGAGTTAATGGTGTTACTAGTGTTAATCGATAAATACCCTTAACGGTTGCAGTGATATCTAATTTGTTGTTTGTAGGTGTCCACACAAATGATCCGTGTTGGATTGTGTACACGACGTTGTTGGTTTTCTCATGAGGAATTTTTGTTTTTTCAATGATTGTTATCATCCTCGAAAAATCACCTTTGACGGCTTCGATGAAGTTTTTCGTCTCATCGATGGATTTTTTAATATCAGGGAGTTTTATTTCTATTTTATCCAACTGGGTTCCAATAAATTTATCAATGATATTTCTACGAAATGATATAAACTGTTTTCCGTTTTCTTCAATTTTAGATTCAAGTGTTTTTAGTACAAACAGAGAATTGTTTAACTCATCGTTGATAGTTTTTAATCGATCTGTAATCGTCGAAACGATTACACCCGGTTTGAGTTTACCCTGATCGGAAAATAACGCAACGGTGTTCTCGATTGCGTTTTGTTGTTTAACCAAAATATCATCCAGAGAAATATTACTGGTTTTCAATTTACCCTGCTTGTCTTGAAATACAACTATTTCGTTCGGGTCAACACTTGTTAAGTTCAACGTCTCAGCTATTTCATCTTTGATTAGTTTTTTTACATCCTTGACAGAATCAGGTGGTGCAGTGCCATCGGGTTTGGGTTTCAAAGATCTCCCCCAAATATCAATCATGTTATTGTAAAACTCTTTCTCTCTTTAAAATCGTTTCGATTTCCAGCGATTACTAGTGTATTCATTCACGACAACATGTGGTGGTTTTCCGCTTGGGTTACTCAAGGAGTTAGAAATAGCATCAAGGACATTTAATACTTCGCTGCCACATATTGGTGGGTCATTCATTTGTTGTGTTGGTAGCGTAGAATACCAAGTCTTCATTGGAAGGGTTTTTATATAACGCAAAAACTCTTTTGGTGGGGCTAATCCATATGAATCAAAATAGACAATCCCACGTGGATCAATAGCGTATGCAACCCAGTGAGTTCCGGGTCCGGTGCTGTTATCTAAATTAATGATTCCGGTTTCAACGCTGTTTGGTTGATGTGGTAATTGATCTTTCATAAAGACACCTCTGAAGTTTTTAATCGCGAGTTTTTTAGCAGCATCCATTAAATCAAAATTGGACATAGGAACCATCGAAGATTTGGGAACCATAGGTTCGGAAATCGAAGATTTCTGAATTAATAAATCGTTCCTGGTAGTCTTAGACCCTTTCCGCTGTACCACGAATACGGGGTTCCTGGTAGTCTTAGACCCAATCCGTGAACGGATCGTCCCTTTTTTTTATATCCTTTTCCAGTTGCCTTCTGTAGTGCCATTCCTGCTGCAGTACCAACGGCTCCTAACGCCGCTGCTTTAGCTACTGCTGGGGCTGCTGCTGCAATTAATGCTGGTATTGCAGCTAACAATGGAAATATACCACCTGTTTTAATCATATTTTTGATAGCAGCCGCAGAAAGAGTAATCTGAACACCTTTTTTGGCTGCAAGTGCATCATTGAAATGTTTCACCTGACGAGTTGTCAGCGATAGTTTATTTGCACCACCAGTCATTTGGTTGGGTTTCAACGTGATTGTGGTTCCACATCGCTTAGCCGATTCTGATTGCAATTTTTTTAATTGACCGGGGGTTAACGCAACACTAATAACACTATATGACATTATACATAATGGATTGATTCTAAATCGTTTACATGTTTTCCACTGGTGCATCTACCACTCTCATTCTTCCACCAACACCTTCAAGTAGCATTGATTTATCACTGAGAATGACAGCAACCGCTCTATAATTAGCAATACCACCAGGACGGGTTACACGGGCTCTAAAGTGTATATCAACGACAGATTGTCTCATCAAATCGAGATGTTCCAGTGAGAAGTAATAGATCGGATAGAGGCTTTTAAAATCCAATTGTGATATTTGCAAACCAGTATCCACATTTTGATCACGTGCCATAAACGACAATAGATTATGATAGACACGTGCAATATGGTTGTGAGTGTAATCGAGTTGTATATCCTCAGATGGTTCCTGTTGGCCGTTTATTCTCAGCGAGACTTCTCTAACACCTAACTGATCAAATATCATATGGCTTCGTTCTTGATTACCAACTCGCGCAGTATTCTGTAACGCCACAAATATATGACGTGGAGCTGAAACACCTTGTTTTGATGCCAGGTGCCATGTGAATATATCATCAACATTATCCTGTTTGATATCAGTGGTCACTGATAACCAACTCAACAATGATTTTCCTCCTTGTTCCATAAATGATAATAATTTTTCTTCTGCTGTGATTGATGGAGTTAACACTGGCATCCACAATGCTAGTTTTGTTAAAATGACTTTACCATCAGCAACACCAGCATCATGCCATATTGCATCATTATCAGTACCCTTTCGTACAAGCGCTACTGTGTGTTTAGCTCCATAAATAACTTTTCGGACGTTTCTACAAAATCCGAATATATGATGCAGTGGAATTGCACATGAAAACTGTCGACGCTGTCCTTGCAACATTGATACACGTGTTGCAAACCCTAGGTTGTAGTTAATGATATTATTTATGACATCAAAAGTACCAGCTGGTCTTGTATATCCGGCTGGTGCTGGATCAACTGCGGTAGCTTGTGTTGCCTTGACTCTAGAATACTGGTTGTGTTCAGGGTGATCAGTGATATCCTTAGAAAACATCATAGATGGACCCGCTGATCTTGAATAATCATCAGAATATCTCGCTAACCCAATTATTGTTGTTGCAACATCAACTTCACGGTCAATGGATTCAATTTCTTTTCCATCAATGAGATATCTAGCGCTTTCAAATAACGCCATTATGCCGTTATTAACAAAACCAACTCGTGTAGTTGGGTTTATGTCATATGGGGTATCAGCTGCAACATTTGTTACAAGTTCTCCTTCGATTTCGATAAATGCCTCACACGGTAGGAAGTATTTACTGGTATCATGAACTTGAAGTTCAATTCGCGATCGGAGATCTGGTTGTACTGCGTGATAAGAATAAAATTGATAATCGCGTACAGAATCATCCTTGCCAACTGGGGCGTCTATATCAAACGCTGGATCAGGTGATCTTTTGAACATTTTATTCTATTTATCAGAGTCTAAATCGCGATTTTCCATTTCATCGTCGTGTTTTTTTAAAGCCACTTCCTGCTATCATGTTTGCTATCATGTTATTTTGGTCCTCTTGATTTATCAAGGGAGTCACCATCGACGCTAATTTTTCATCTACTGCGTTATTTATAATTCTACTAACACTCGCAGGCATTTCTGCTGTAGACGGTAACGGTTTTGAAAATCCTTTGGATTTCATCCGTGATTTCACTAATGATGTTAATTTATTCTTCGCAGTTGAAAACGCTTTTCCGGCAAGATCTCCAACAGCACCAATACCCTTATCACGAATAACATCAATTGCTTTCATTCCTAATTGTTTAGCCAACGGCATCACTTTTGGAGCCATTCTCGCAAATAACCCTGCAATGGTATTGCCTAAACCATCTCCGTAGTATGCTCTATAAACCGGAAACCGTGAATTAACTACGTAGACGGGGGTTGGTTTATCATGATTGTAGTGTATGATCATTATTTGAAATCAGAAACAATTTTTCAATTGTAAAACAATTTATCAATTAATCACTGTGATACCCATTTGCTAACTCGTCAATGAAATTTCGATATGTGCTGATATCCATGATACCACCCTGAAATAATCGTCTACAGATATCAGCTGCTTCATTAATTATTTCCGGTGAGTTATTTCCAGCTCGGAACCCTCCTACAAGAACTTCTAATCGTGATATATCACTGAGAACACTACCAGGACATGAAATCCTTGGATTCTCACTGGAATCTCTTAATCCACTTCCGCTATAACCAGTTGCTTTATCCTGTTTTTCTATTTCGTCTAAATCGGCTTTTTGTAAATAACCAAAAGGATCATCATCATCATCATCATCACGTGGTATTTGTTGTTGTTTAGGTGAAAAAGATATTTTCTTTGCAGGTTGCTGTCGCCGCCTTTGCAATTTTGGCGGTTTTTGTTGTTGTTTTAGTTCTTCAAATTGTTTATACACTATACCCACCGCATTGATATATTCGATGTATGATGCACTATCTGTCTTAATTTGACTTTTTTCAGTTTTGATCTTATAGAATATATCAGCCCAGTGAGTTATACTTCTAACATATTTATGATGTTCTGGTTTCAACATTTTTTTTCTGTTTTCATAAGTCGAAACAACAAGCGCAGGAATTTCTGTTGGATCAGTCTTATCAATTGCTGCTAACCCTTCCTCGTTAAATCTCACGCGTAAATCATCTACTGTTCTTTTTGATTCTATTTTTTGTACGGCCTGTTCTGTTTGTTCAGTTTTCGCTGCTATTTTTTCGAGTTCACCAATAACAGATTTTCCCGTCTCGGGACCATCTCCTAGTATAGCGCGCTCTACTCCCTTCGTTGCTGTGGTTACCGGTTTAAACAATTCTTCAGATCCCGCAGCAAAATCAGTTTGTAAATTCTGTCGTTGTTGCAGTTTATTCCGTACAGAGTCACGAATTGGTACAAATCTCCTGATTGCATCCAGTCGTTCACGAGCCAATCGGGTTGTTAATGCTTCATTGACCATTATTTGAAATCAGAAACAATTTTTCAATTGTGAAACAATTTTTCAATCCCGACCTAACACCATCGGATGGTCATGGAAGTATTATTTCATCGTGAGACAGCTTCGTTCATCGATGTTGAAACTATCAGTATTATTTATTTATATATACAATTTTGATAGTTTCAACATCCTAGTTTTGATCAATCCGACATATCATCCATCGATTTTTGACATCCCTTGAGGGTCGGCTAAAAAAAATGATTAATGGTCGGGCAATCAAATAATGATTAATGGTCGAGCAATCAAATAATGATAAATGGTTGGTCAATCAAAATTGTTCATTTTCTTGAATTAACGCCCGTAGGTGTCTAACTTTAGAGTTGACTTCTTTTTTCAATTCGTATTCGTACCCCAATTCTTTTCGTATTCGTTCTACGATGGTATACAACGGAGCGAACACACTTACGTCACTGGAAAATGCGAGAGAGTCCTTAATAGAATTCTGAATTCTTTTGATGAGCGCATACTTCTTTGGTAGCATATATTTATTGTTGTTAACTCCGTATTCAATATCCTGAAAATCAGACATGATTTGATCAGGATTTAACCCATCTGATAGTTCAATATCCCAACCTTTCAATTTTGAAATCTCGGATATGATGCTATTCATGTTTTCAGAATTCATTATTCTATAATAATGATATATTTCTAAATGAAAAATATGACGTATTAGACATAACTAAATCGAATTTTTTGTCCCGTCCCCTTTGAAATAGCCGATCGACAAACCCCCTCTGCAACATATCGTACAGAGGGTCTACAAATATTGAAATACTTGCCGGCTTCATATATTGATTTAAATACTTTTTCTTCGTTAGTTATTGTATTCAAAGATTTCACAGGTCTCGCTTTTTTCGAGTATTTCCCAGTCCCCCCTCGTTTGGTATTTTCACTATGTGTAACAGCCTGCAGATTTGATAAAGAATTGTTCTTCGGATTAGAATCAATATGATCAATAACAAAACCATCTTTGATCAATCCATGGAAACACTCGTACACGAAACGATGATTGTAATATTTCTTCTTTCCAACAGTAAAGAACAAATACCCCATACCATTATCCCACCCAACTGGGTTCTTCAGTCTACGGTTTCTTACAACACCATCACTGGATGCTTCATAATTTGTACTCACAGGGTGCTGTCTGAATTCTTGGGTCATTCGTATACTATACTATTTGTCTAATTCAATGACTGATCCATTGCAGGGGGATTCATTATACATAAATCTTTCATTTAGACACTTGTTTTTAGTATAGCATGAAAGAGTTCAAGAGATTGACTTCGAAAAATGCTGAATTCAATGCTGATAAGGAGTTTAAGAGATTATTAAAAATCAATCCTAGATTTAATCTCGATAGACCCAAAAAACGTATCAAACGTCCAAGAGACGGAAACATGAAAGAGTTTAAGAGATTATTGAAAATCAGTCCTAGATTTAATCTCGATAGACCCAAAAAACGTATCAAACGTCCAAGAGACGGAAACATGAAAGAGTTTAAGAGATTATTAAAAATCAATCCTAAATTTAATCTCGATAGACCCAAAAAACGTATCAAACGTCCAAGAGACGGAAACATGAAAGAGTTTAAGAGATTATTAAAAATCAATCCTAAATTTAATCTCGATAGACCCAAAAAACGTAACAAATTTAATCTCGATAAACCCAAAATCCTTCGGATTTCAAAAGCGTCCAAGAAATTATCCTGGAAAGATGCTCAATTCAATCTCGATATAGTTTCTAATACACCCAAGAATACAATTCTTGATAAAGCCATGATTAGTAAAATCAGAGATTGTTTCAATGAATTTAAGCGTGATGGAGCATCCTATTGTTGGTCAACATTTCGAATTGATGGTGTTGTTGACGCTACCATGAATGATGAAAAAGCAGCAGTGATAATTTCACATGTTGGGGAAAAACGGTATTTTTTCCGAATCAAATTCATTATTGAAGTCGATGGCAAATGGATTATTAGGGATAAATTTGAACCAATCCTCAAGAATAAAAAAGCTGTCATTGTGAGTAGAGATTCCAAACCAGGAATTCTAACCGGCATTGACAAACCATACTACGAAAGATCTTATCCCGTAACAGCAATGGTTTATGGGATATATCCGTTAAATGATAAACCCGATATCGCAAAACTAGCTCCTATGAAATATTCGTCAGGGCTTAATTGTGTAGCAACACGGGTAATGGAGCACTTCACAAATGCATCCCGAGGAAATAAACTAACTGATCTGCGACGTAGGAAAATAACCGAATGGGAACTGACAGTGAAACAGAACGGTGCAAAGATTTCTGATATAGCTAAATTAGAAACATCATTAAGATTTCCAATAACCGTTATGACGATAACCGGAGAGGTTTTATACGAACCGAAATATAACAAAAATGGAGCGCCAATACAGATTATTGATCATAACAAACACGCGTGGACACCTGCGGTAACAGTATTTCCACGAGAACGAACCGTGAAATATATCCCTAAGGAGTTCGTCGGGGATGTTTTCTATGAAGAGAGATTATTTGATGCTATTCATGCGTTGTGTAAAGATGATCCTGTGTCAGTGTGGTTACTTAGAAGTGATGAAGATCCCGAAATAGGATTCGATCAATTTGTAAAACCAAATGGTGAATTATATCGCGTTGAAGAATTAGATAACAGAATGAGAAAAATCGCTAGTGATTTTTCACCGGAGAGTTTCCATGAAAAACTACTCACGGATAGTTTTACTATTCCATCAGTGGTAGCTCACTTCGCAAGAGAAAAAAACTCATGGCGTCCAACACGAAGTGATTTTCTCGAAGATGTTAAATTGAGTTGCGTCGAATTTGGTCATGGAGGACTGTGGAATACGAAATACTCACGTGATGGTATGATTTCAATTGATATAGCCGCGTGTTATCCCGGAAGTTTTCTCGGGTATGGGGAATGCGCTGAGTACTTCAAACGATTTGGACACCCCACACATGAAATGACTCGTGTTGCGATTAATGGACCATTGCCTGATTTTGATTTAACCGGATTCGCTCGTGTGATATCATTTGAATTAGCTACAGGGTTACATCCGTGTAGTTATGTTTGGCTCGGTAGACACCTATCTGAAAAGGCCTGGATGCCAATAGTGCTATTGAGATATATGATTGATTGTGGTATGCTAATATCGTTGATCATCGGTGAAGCGATTATATGCTATCGAGCTCAGAAAGAAGTTTGGCTACCACAACCCGATCTAGATCGTATAATCAGCGAACAGCGAAAACAATTCCCTGATTTCAATGAAGAACAAATCATGAATTTGTCTATGAAGTTATTTGAAATTAAAAAAGAACAAGCAAAAGATCTCGGACGAAGAATAATCGGTAAATTCACTCAAGGTGGACGGTACGACAACGCAAAATATTCTTCGCGGTTGATCATAGATGTCGCTGAATACGATTTTATTGTAGCGGATTTAATGAAACAGGGAAAACTTGTATCCCGTAAGGATGCTTTTCTATCCAATGGTGAGAAAATGGGTACGGTTGTTACCTACTGTGATGGATATAATTCCCAGTACACACATTTGAGAAGTTCAATGCTAGCCTATGCTTCTATTAATCTATTTTCGATGATAAATAGATTTCCTAATACCGCGGTTAGAGTGGCCACTGATTCGATGTATATACACAATAAGTACAAATCAGCTGTAGCTAAATTCACAGATCCCGAAGAAAATTGGGGGCGTTGGCGATTTAAAAAGGAGATGCTACATGAGTATTGTGAATCCGCAGACGTTGCCATGGATGATAAATATCTTTGTTGTAACCGTATTGAAATTCAATCAGAATTTTCTAATGCACCACCGGTATCTGATCCAATCTGTAGATATAAAACAGTTTATTTAAACGGTTGTGGTGGGTCAGGAAAGACAACTCGTGCAATTGAATTATTTCGTCGGTCAACCATGATTGTGCTAACACCGACTCACAGACTCGCCAGAGAGATGATACAGCGAGGGGTAAATGCTTGTACTTACCATAGTTTCTTTCGATGGAAGGGTGACAAATGGACTCCTGAGCGTATGGGTGATAAATTCATTCCTGAAATCATAATTTGGGATGAAATATGCACAGTGTCATTAGATGTATTACAAATATTTCTCGAGTGGTTGTTAAACAAAAACACAAAAGTCGTCATGTGCGGTGATCACGGCCAACCACCACCATTTGTCGGTGCATCTCCACATGAATGGCTAAGGGGTTTTGTAGACTACTATGAAGAAATCACCACTGATTATAGATCACTTGATGAACGATTACGAGAATTTAAGAAACTAATTAGATTACAACCGGATAGAATCCAGTGCGAAATAGCGCGTGAAGTGATTTCAGAAACTCAAATAAACGATTTCTGGGAAACATGGAGACCAAATGATTTGATAATTGCAAGTAGAAAAATAGTCAGGGATACACTTCAGATGAAGTTATTTGAATTACATAAAGAAAAATTTGCAACGCTTCCAGTACCCCTTTGTTATAGGCCATCGGATACACGAAAACAGAACACTGAAGTTGATATTCCAGGACAGAGTGAAAAACAAATTCTCGTATTAAATGATATTGTGCTGGTTGATATCAATGTCGTTGAAGATGCATTGCGTGCTAATAAATCCCCGTGGACTCTAGGATACGCAGCAACAATACACTCTTCACAGGGATTGACTATATCGGATACAATTGTTTGGATGGTGGATAATCACATCGAATGGTCGAATTTAGTCTATCTCGCAGTATCCAGAGTACGAAACATAAATCAACTTCGAAGAATTGTCCTCGATGATAATGACACCACAATAAATGATATTGATGTTAGCATCATTAATAAAAAACTCTCCGGTTACAAACAACAGGACAAAAAAAAACAACGAGAATTTGATATTGATGCTGAATTAATAATCACTTTGAAGAAACAACAGAATAATCACTGCGCGAGTTGCAATTGTATAATGCGTTGGCAGTATTCGGATAAGGATCCTCGCCAATTCACCGTAGACAGAAAAAATAACAGTCTCGGTCATGTCAGAAATAATGTGATGTTGACTTGTCTTGAGTGCAATAGACGCAACGGTGCTAGTTAAGACCATGCGGTGGTAATTGAGTATCCTCGGGAATTACCTGTAGTTGTTCTCGAGTAAAACCCCGTTGAGGGGCAGTTGAATCCAGTTTATAGATTGCTGGTCTACCAGTTGATCGTGTTATAGTAGATATCTTATGCGTAGTGACGCTCCAAATAGGATCAGTAGCCCTTTTTCTACCCCCTTCAAGCTCTCCTGGTTCGTATAAGTACCTCACAATGACATTACTATGAAGAATTGGTTCTTTGAAATCTTTTTGTGGTTGTACGGGTATTGACTTCTTTTTAATCGCGTTGATAGGTTTCATGTTGATTGTTCTAGTAATCTCGTTATTCAGTGCAGTAATCACAGATGGTAATCTTTTAACCCATTCACGGGATCGCTTTTCTTGAATGAATTCTTTTGCGTATTGATATCCAAATAACCGCTCAGCAATCGTCCGATTAAATCGTTCTACAATGGCCTGATCGCGATGTAGCGCAGTATGCCCTCGTCGTATGGTGACATTATGATGTTTCATTGTAGATAATACTGCACCCTGAAATTCCTTGCCAGGATCAACCTGCAATAGATTTGGCCAGTGCAGAGGACCTCGTCGATAAATCCTCTCAAATGCAGAAGCAACTTCAGTGGCTGATTTTGTTTTTAACGGTTCTGCTTCTTTGTATCGACTTGCAATATCAACTACGGTTAGCGCGTATTTGTAACCACGATCATGTGGCAGAAATAATATATCAGCCTGATGAACTTCATTAGGAGCGGTCACATCAAAATGCGAGAATTGAATTTGTTTAGGCGGTGGTAGATAAATTTGCCATAGTGCCTGTTTGGATAACCAATTAGCCGCAGTGGTTTTTTTCACTTTTGCAGCGCTAGCGAGTTTATGGACTGCTGATTTACCCCTCCAGTATCCTCTTGGGGAATAATAAATTGATTCCATATTATTAATTACCGGCACCTAACATCAATTTGCTTTTCATAGCCGATTTTATCAAAAATGAAGCCAATTTTTCTTTGAAGGATTTATCAGGAATAGCATTTAACGCATGAATTAATTTCACATCTGCTAGATGCCTGTGTTGCAAATTGCTGCTTTTATAAGCAACATCATGAAGGTGACAGGCCTTATCAATGGCGTTTATTGGTTCTTCACCGGGGTTGGGTTGATTTTGATTATTGAGTCTGATATCAAGTCTGGTTCCCGGTCCACAGTAGCTATATCCTGGGAGGTGCTTTTCTCCGGGGTACTTTGCCCATGGGGTTCCAGGGAGCTTTGCCAATTTGGCTGCGATATCACCTCCTCGTTTTTTTTTAAATCAGATTTCATAGACACAAATCTAAATTTCTTTGTACCACATTGCATGCATTTACCAGAAAGCGCTGATCGGTTATTTTTAGTTGTAACCGTCGTCACATCTTCTGTGCCAGTACGCGTTTTGCACTTCACACAATATAGATCCATAATTTATGTATAGAGATATGGATATAATTGATTTTTCAGCGACTAAAAGAAGAGAACCGGTTAAGCATCATGCAGCGCTACCAAACTCTATCCGGATGATTATAATCGGGCCATCTGGATCCGGTAAAACGCAATTGTTGCTCAATTTAATAATGAGATGGATGAAATGGGATAAGTTGTATTTAATTGCCCCTAGCGTAGATGATCAACGATGTTATGAAGTGCTAAAAGATTTTAACGACAGCGCGGTAGAAAAATCCGGAGAGGGTATTATTGAGTTTATAAC
Organism: Unio pictorum; assembly: GCA_030141615.1. Classification (NCBI taxonomy): domain Eukaryota; kingdom Metazoa; phylum Mollusca; class Bivalvia; order Unionida; family Unionidae; genus Unio; species Unio pictorum. The sequence continues at coordinate 1,072,634 of JARLTB010000218.1, forward strand.
CGATATCGATGAAGCACCGAGCATTGATGATATTGATGGAGATATTAACAATTTAGTCGTATACGACGATATAATGTTGGATAAACAAAAAAATCCTGCTAGGATCTTTTCCCGGGGGCGTCACAAAAACACTGACGTGATATATGTCACTCAACGCTACACTCAGGTTCCAAAAGTCATCAGAGATAACTGCAATATTCTTTCTGTATTCAACGGCGTTGATACTCATACTCTTAGAAATATATGGCAGACATGGTGTTCTGATATGGACTTCAATCAATTTCGAGATTTCTTTAGTCATGCTCAGTCGACTCCGCACGGATTCGCAACAATAAATTTGCATGATCCTCGGACACGATATCGTATCGGACTGGATCAAATATTCGGTTAAAATCATTTATTATTTTTTGTTAACCCAGTGATGAAATCACTAAGCAGCAGAGAGGGTGGATGACAACAAGTTGCGACCAAAATTAATTAAAAAATCGTAAAAATCTTCGTTTTCATTTTTTTAGTTAAAATGAGATTTCGTAGATTTCAACGAAATCCTACGGATCGTTTTAAGGATTCAATCAATTTTTTTTGTCTGAAAACGTTGTAGGATTCGCCCTTTTTTTGGTTGAAATGAGATTATAGGACGGCTCGTTTTAGGATTTCAATCAAAATTTGTCTAAAAACGTTGTAGGGTTCACCCTCTCTGCTGCTAATATAATTTAATACATTGTTGTATTTGCATGCTTACGTCAGATCACAATAATATTTCAAGTGATCACATAGATATCAATAAAAGCTAGCAACTTGATTGAATACAAGTATATGATCGTGCTAGTTATCGCAATCCATCGTGCGATAGATAGTTTGTCGTTTGTGTTTATTTTTTTTTCGTAAATCATTCTTGCATTTATTTAACTTTCGTAAAGGATTCTTGGATCTGTGTATAATCCAAGAGATCCCTTTACATCTGAGATTCCTTTTGTATTGTTATTTAATTTGTTCATGTATTGTGAATGGTTGTGAGTGTAATTGTGGGTTGAGTGCATGAATTATTGTGTTGTTACATCTGTATTTTTTTCATTTACAATTTATTACATAAATTTATATTTTCTTTCACAAATTGTGTTTGTATTGTTCATTTAATCCACCCTCCTCTCGGTAACAATTCTGTTACAACACCTAAACTATCAATAATGAAATGAACAAGAGTTATGCCAAGATTCTTTATAAGTCTGTAACACGATTGAAAGAAAGTGCAGTATAAATGCTTATCAGATACTTAGAAGCTCGTTTTCACATTTACGTCGTATATACCTTTATGCGGATCAAGTTATATTCCAAGACGAACACGTATTTCAACTGTAACAGGATGATCCGGATGGGGTCAAATTTTAGTGAAGACAATAAAAGAAATTTCGTGAATGACGTGTTTATTTATAATATGATTGAGACATGATTAAAACTGACACCAAACGTGTGAGAGTAAATTTCAACAAGAAATTTAATAAAATGATGCGTACCGAGATGAACAACTCATATAAGGAAAATGATAGTTTCTAAATAAAAGGAATCATAACATGCAACTTAAAGGTTAACTCAACAATAATTAATGAATAGAAATTATAAACGATAATTGAATTTTGGATCTATAGCAATGAATTAAGAATTTTTAGAAATTAACACAAAAAGAAAAGTATTCCATCCACCACAACTTGAATCAAAATATAAATTTTCAAAACTTTGAAAACGGGATAAATATTTACCTAGGGTGAATAAAGTATAGAATTTGTACAAATGTGTATATAAATTTTTTTATCATAGGTAGGACGTACATATATACATATATACATATTAGATTGAATTCAATTCAACAGCTTCCGATTTCACTTGAGCTTTTCCATTTACTCAAATCAGGCCTCTGCTGTGGGCTAAAATCTCTTAACCCAAAGTAGAAAAGGCATATAATAATATTCTTGGAAGTGCTTTTAATCAATATATGGTCTATCACTATTCAATAGCTTGACTATATTGGAGGGGCTAGGCAGGTTTTAAATTAGCCAAAATTTGGCTAATTCCTACAAAGTTGTTCTTCACACCCTTAGGTAGGAACCAAATTTTGGAAAAATTAGCCAAAATTTGGCTAGTGTCTTTTAGTATAACCCCCATGTATGGCTGCAAAAGATCAAACTCTAGGTAACTATGATTAGCCAAAATTTGGCTAACTGCAATATTGTCCCTTTCCATGATGTATTGTATGACCTTTAGGCAGAAACCAAATCTTAGATTAATGTATCCTTAGCCAAAATTTGGCTAAGGATTCCTGTTGCCAGGCTCAGTGAGGCTGGTGCACAACTAATGACCTTTTAGCAAAATTTGGCTAGTGTCAGCAACAGCTTTTCAAAACAGCTGCATGTATGGCTGTTAGAGTTTAAAAGCTCTATAATTAGCCATATTTGGCCATCCTCCTCAGTGTTTCATTCCCTACTGTTGTGTAAATGTAAGCTTATAACATTGTTGGCCATTGCCTGAAATGTTTCTGTTTTGTATAACCTACAGTAATATCTCTTAGAAATCCAAATTTGGCTACATGTATGGCTAAATCACTCATATGGAGTAAATGCAGTATTGGATAAATATGAGCTTGAACAAAGTTTGGGAAATGCATGTAGGTTCACTGGTCATGATCACCATGGATGGCTTCCAAAGAGAAATTTTGTATACTATATTTTTAAGATCACAAGAGTTTTGAAATATGAGTAAATACAAAAATTCATTTTTGTCATAGCAGTCATAGCTAAAATAGAGCAAAGTAAATGAAAGTGACACATTTCAAAACAATGTTTTATATTACTTACTACCGGTACTAAATTGTTATCTTGTAATGAAGACTGTTTTTTTGGATTCTTTTGGTAAATATTTGATAAATACTTTGAAGGCAATCTGCATAAGCTCCTAAACTGATTTCTTTCCCTTCATATAGCTCTTCCTATAGTCTGAATATACATCAGCATTTGTTTGTACCCTCCAGTTTTGTTTAAAAACAACCATAAATTAAATTTTCAAAATTTAGAACTTGGTCACTTAATTTATTGATTTATAATTTTAAACGTATTATGACCAGGGAGACTGCATGTGTTTTCTCAAACAGAAATTTTCAGAGTAAAATACTACCTTGCTTGTTTGGTTACTTCCAGTTTCTGGACAAGTATATTTTCAGCAAAGGGGTGGACGCAAAACTACATGTGTATATACATAGAATGTACATACTATGTCAATCTAATTCTGATATCTACAATGTCAAATGATGGAAAAGAACGACAACTACAAATTTACATTTCACATGGATTTAACTAGTGGTTTAATTTCTATGTACAATTGTGCAATGTGCTATAACTCTCAACCTTATGGTAATTTGTGGAATTATCTGGCAGTTACCAAACAGGATGAACTATGTCGCTCTGCTGTCAGAGGAAAATCGACTCGCCCATAGTACATTGTATACATAACATGACACAGTGTTAGCAAGGAAAGTATATTAAGCACAATCCACAGACAATGACAGTGCTAGGGCATTCCTGGTCACAGTTGGGTTAGAAATTGTAAATCAGTAAATGAAATAACTATTTCTGTGCATTTTTATCACACCAACAGTTTTCATTATTGACATTGGTAGGGGGGCCTATAATCATACTAGAAGTTTTGCAAAAACTGTAAAACCTAAATTTTATACCAAGTATTTAACAAGAGAGATAGACCAATAGGAAGATGGATGCATATAAAATCAAGAGAACAGCAAAATATTAAAACAAAATGATTAAATACACAAAATATTTATTATATTATCATATGACTGAAATAATGTACATTGTACATAAAAATTTTAATAATATTACACTAGAACCTGTCTTGAAAGACCACCCTTTCTGCCATAAAATTATGGTCTCTCAAGACAAGTGGTCTCTCATAACAGGTCATGATGCTATATAATCATTAAATTTGTGCATTGAGAATATGGTCTCTCAAGACAGGTGGTCTCACATCACAGTGGTCATTCAAGACAGGTTTCACTGTATATCCATATGAAAAACACCAGAATAATTTGTAGCGCCAGATTGGTGTTTTATTTCAATGTAAAATGAAAATATCTTTTCTGCTTTATTTGAAAGAGCAATGCCTGTGGAATGTTTCTTTGTTTATAAAACAATATTTACTTTAGCATAAAAGATCTTTTTTAATATAAATCTTGTTATGGCTAATGGCAATCTTCTTGAAGAAGGAGGTTCAAAGTCCCAGGTATAATATTATTGACTGATGTGCTCAGGTGTTTAAACTATGTAACTGACACCTTACATTACTTTGCATAGTATATTCCAAGTGTACCCTCAGTGGTTGCAACTTCCTAGACCTGACTGATTTGAATGATTGCTTAGAGTACATTTCCCAACTTTATATTTTCTTCTGTCTGTATGGTCAGCTTGATGTCCATATGATGCTTGTTGGGTTGTGTATACCTGAAAAATTTTGGTCAGTAGTTTTAAATGAAATTTATTTGTTTTCTAAACTAAATTAAGCAAGTCTTTTGAATGATTGTTTTACTGTTACAATAGAAGAAATTAATATTTAAAACAAAATAAAGTTCAAATTACATTGCAATTTAGTTGGAAAATTTACAATCAAGATTCTTTTCTTAACTTGATCTACTATGTTGTATTACTTTTAAAAGTCTTTGGTAGACTGCTTTGGTGGCCTAGTGGTTAAAGCATCCACCTTGGATGTGGAAGGTCGTGGGTTTGATCCCCAGCTGAGTTATGCCAAAGACTTATAAAAATGCTACTGCCTGGCACTCAGCATTAAGAAGTTAGTGCTAGGACTTGTTCATCAAATCAAATCATAAATAAAGTGGTTACAAACTTGTGCAACTAGTTGCCACTTCAATTGAGATCTCGTAATATAAGCTTATCTTCCATGTTTAATAAAACTTACAAACATGTACAAATACGACCGTTAGAGTGATAACTGGTTCAGTCAGATGCAAGATCAAATAATTACTATGAATGGATATCAATCTTACTAAACTGTTGAAATCTTCATCATATAAACCTGTACTGCAAGTTTTATAAAAACTAAAAAATATTTCTTTATTATTGGTAAGAAGCTCAGCTAATTGCATGCAAGATCACCTTATTAATATGCTTTTATTATAGTGTGTGTTGAATTAGTCTGAAATCTAGAAATAAGCTCATATTCCGTGCTTTACTTAAAATTAAATCGAATATATGGATGATAGAGTGATAAAAATGTAATTGTTAAAGGATGGAAGGATGAAGGTTTATACAGGTCAAAAATGTAAAGTTACTTAACCTTATGGCCTGAGGAGTGAAAATTAAGTCAAATAGGTATTTTTACAGTAGCTTTAGCCCTTGAACACAGATGTTATGGACTTTTTCATCCATGTATGTAAGACCCTTAATTAGTGCTGAATTCTCCAAGTGAATGTTTCATGTAACACTCTCAGAATTAGGTTAATGAATGCATACCTGCAGAAAAAATGAACTTACACTATACAGAAATGGCATAATAGTTATCATGATTCCATGTGAGATTAAAGAGAGGGCTTTACATTAGATCTTCATTAATTCTTGTTAAGTCAACTTTTTAAACTAGCTGACTACACGCTGTTTTTAAAAAAGTGAACATATAATAATTAAAATTGAAAGTTATTTCAACAGCAATACAAACTATGATATTTTCAATATTTCTTTCTTGAATAAATATATGGGACTCTTTACATATAAGTTACATTTTGAAACTTTGTCTTGATTCAATTTTAATACGTTTTACTTCCTGTGTGCAATTCTTGCACACATTATATAAACTTTCATTCACTCATCATATATACCAATACAAGTTACTGGCACATTTTAGTTTAAACATTAACTCTTTGTTTCTGCATAATTGTTACAATACAACATACATGTAATTGTTTTAGTGTAAGATTCGTCAGAGCATATATTTTTGAAATATGCACTGGTGCTGTTATAACTGGTAGCTTCAAGTTGAACATGACCTTATTTAAAAAAAGAGAAGTTGAACAAAATTATGTATTTGATTCTTGTAAAATATCAAACAGAAAATATGTCTTTCTGAAACCAGGTTTTGTGTGGAACAAATGCCTTTTAAATTTGGCTGTAGTGTTTCATGAGAAATATCTTAGCAAACAGATTTTTGTTTGGACAAAATGAATGTCTTTTGTGGTCACCAGACAGTGATCTTGTGAAGAAAACTAAAAATGGTATTGAATTTATTAATTTTTAAATTTTTGCAGTCAACTGTAAGATAAATAACCCTCTTTTTTATAGCATTTTCCATTTTAATCTGAATCTAATTTATGTTCAAACCTTGCTGTTTTATTATATTAAGCAGAGAGAACATATAGAAAACAAAACTGTTCAGTACCTTGTAACACATTTTTGAAGATTAAAAAAAATCTAATGGTTTAATTAGGAGTGAATCCACTAATCAAAATATGTAAATCTACTAGTCTGAAATCCATTATCACATGTAATGCAAAAAACATTTCTTTAGAAAATTTTACATTTAAATTTGATAACATGTAATAGATGCTCATTGAGTAAATTTTAGAAGATAAATGTACAAAACTATGCCACATTTAATACTAATTCATACTGTGTATGCTCTTTGAGTAGATGTGGGCTATTGTTTACTGAAGAAAATATCTGATTACTTAAGGAATAGTTCAATAAAAGTGAATAATACTAGTAGATAATTTAACATAATATAACTAAGTACTCTTATTAATATTTTATATTTTTAAACTCTAAAATCAACAGAAAAAAATTTTAAATCAATACACACCTTTTTTGAACTCATTTCCATAAGTTTTCTGCATAAATCGTTGTTCTTTGCTTCTCTTCAGGCTTTGGAAATATCAGTTGAATTTCTCTGGTAGCAAGAAAGTTGACCTTATGCAGACTGAACTAACTGTTAAATGTCTTTTGACTGCCTCTATCAAAGCTATTAGGTGCCCAGCAGGTGGCTTTCATGGAAAAGCTAACCCTATTTCATGATCAGAGAAAATTTACACCAAGATAATGGCCTGGAGAGAGTTGTTAACTCTTATCAATTCAAGATAGCTCAAAATAAGGCATTTGCTTTCATGACTTGTGGTACTTGTCCAGTTACCATTGTAGGACTTTGCCAAATCCATGATAATAAAACTTCAATAATGTTAGATGTTTAAATGTTTACAATATGTTTTTAATTTGGCACCAATGAATCAATTGCAAACTTCATTAACCAGTTTTTTAAACTCTGGTCTGTAAAAGACTTATGTTAAATCGATAAAACACTGTCTCTACTTTTTTCAGTTGCAAATAGGATCAACTTTATTATCAACTGATCCTGGCTGTGAGTTCTTCATGATGACTTTAGATAAATATTACTAAGTTCAGGAATATATCTGGGGAATTATCACTGAGAATAATAACAAAACTAATCATCAATTAAGTTATTATCATGGATGAAATGTCCTCACACATTGTATAGTAATCACAATAAATTAGATCAAATATTATCTTAATAGTATAGTTTTACTAATCTAGATTTTTTTCCGTTACAGCCCTTTCTGCTCAATGAAATTTTCAAAACTTGGAAATGATATCTTTTTATTGATAGGTAAAACTAAAAAAAAATGTTAAAATAATCTTGTAATTTACACAAATGCTGCTAGACAATAAAAATATATGTGCTGCACTTTAGCTTTGGAGGCAGCACAAATGATAATAACACGATTATGTTAATGCTATTTTCTATGCAGTGCAGAGGCAACTGTATGTCTCTCTTGACTATTTAAAGGGACTTTTTAATATTTTATTAAACTGTGAACTTTGACCTGGAGAGAAAGTAACCTATACTCCCAGATGTGAAGAAGCTTTGGGCCTTGTATTGTTTATGTATGTGTAAGGTGCCCTGTAATAAAGGTATGGTGCTTATATGATATGAACAATTCAACCTAATTGTTTTCATAAACCTGTATCAATGTAAATTTTGGTGTTCACATTGTTATACCAGGTGCAGTTGAGAAGGAAAAAAGGCACACACGTATTCATGAAAGGAATTCATTTTATAATTTATCTGCAATCAAAATTTATCAACCGATTGCACTGAAGGCAGTAATGAGGTGGATATTCAACCATTTGTGTAAACACATAATAATATATATTTCTCTAACAGGTAACGATAACATACAAATTGTGCACACTTTTCAAGTACTTTTTAAACCAATTGATCTAATTACTACACACGCTTTTACTGGTAATTTCATAATGCCTAATTACCATACAGGATGCTTTCAGTTTTTATCATGTAAATATTAAATCTATTCTGTGATGAATTTGATAAGTAGATTATAACATATAGTTCATAACATTATCAGACCCATTTCAAATTTACATTTGTTCACAATTTTAGTGTCAAAATTATTAAAGCATACATCAACAGTCATTTCAAATATTGTTCAATCAAGATTCAGTTAGTTTGTTTAATTACTCTTTCAGCTGACAAAAAAGTTAGCAAGTGAAATTTATAGTGAATAGTGAATTTCATATGCATACATAACTGTGTCTGCTTTGCCTTATCATAAAGATTTATGAAAATCCTATTAATATTATCTGAGTTTGTTGTGACATGCAGATAAAGTTACATTTAAAAAAATCTAGAAATGTTCAGCTAAACCAAATCCAAGTAATGAAAAATTATCCAGGAATCACACAAGGCTTGTAAGAGACTGTTAGCATCAAGCAAATGTCCCTTAGGGCAATATCAAAGGTTTGCCTTCCCATCATGAGTAGATTATTCAAATGTTCTTAATTAACCATGCCCTCCCAAGGGATGTTGACTGTAAAATTTGAATTAGAGATGGTGCTAATAATGATGACCCTTGTTAGATGTCAAATTGTTAGCAATGAAAGGAAAACAGGATTATCAAAATGAAACTTGAACTAACAGTAAAATGTTACACATCACCATGATCCAGTTTCAGAGTGTGTTACATCTACTACTTCTGTCTATTTGTTGTGTTCCAAGTACAATGTACCTTTAGAGTCTCTTTAAAAACAGTTATTTAAGAACCACTTTGGGTTAGATACTAAGGTAATAAATGGTGGTGTATTGTACTGTCATAATATACATCATGACATTCATTCTTTTTTTAAACAATAGGTAGATAGGTAGGTGTGTAGATAGGTAGGTGGGTAGAATAAATCAAGATGATACATTTAATGTCTCAGATACAAACACATGCTGAATGCAACTGATTTACCAAGTAAACTTTTGGGCATTTAAGTACAATTGATGATGTAGTGAGAGTCTGAATTCTGTCTTTAGTAAATTGTGAGAAGTAAAATTATACTAAAGTGACTCAACATGTGATTCCTTGTTATTGGTTCATTATGCCCTCAATATCTTTGACCCAGTAACATCTAGTCTTGTGACAGTTGGTGTAATGATGCATCTCAGTTAGAATCCAAGCAAGCCAGCAATTCAAACATTAAAATTAGGTCAGCATGATTTTATTTTCATGCTCTATTTGCATTATTTGCTTCAGCTGTGGGATTATTACACCCGTACTATTCTGAACTCTATTTCACACTCACTCATGACATTTGGCATGTGAGTTGTTTATAAACTAGTTATGTCATATGGATATACTACAAAGAAAACAGTTAAGTCTTGTCCAAAGTAAATCAGTGTGACCCAAGTTTAATACTTCAGAGATATGAATATTCAGCTATATGTTCATTACACCCTCAATGCCATTGACCCTATTGCACCTGCACACACAATTTAGTATGAGCTTCAGTAATACAGCGGATAACTCCATCATGCCAAAAATATGTCACTGTTGACTAGTTTGCATGCTTTGGAAATGTTTGTCTTTTTAGCTATCTGGTAAATACTTTAAGCCCTATTTTATCTATACTTGTGAACATTAGCATATAATATAATACAATCCATAGGTCGTTGTAACTTTCACACATCAGAGTATTTTGAACCATATTTGCTACATGCTTGATATAACTATTGACTGTAAGTAGCATTATGAAATTTGAAGTATGTAAATATCACAGAGTGAGTAATTCAGTCATTTCAAAACAGGTCACTACAACATTTTATCTTATCCCGTCTGAATGATGTTTCTATGTTCAGACATTTGCTGACATGTTTGTCTTTTCAAGAATTTGTTGCTAAATGATTTGTGTCTACATCCATATTACAAATGAGTTTAGCCTAAGCAGTGTGTACCATGATGGGACCATGCTATCTTAATGCATCTAAATCTATAGTATACAGCAGTATTAGCCTTTCCTTTATGGCTTTAATGGGTGCTGCAAAGTGTGTATAACATGACATTGTGCCATTATGATACTGCTGTCACCCAGTATTCTGTCCTATGTAATCTATATTGGTACATTTACTGTAAATATTCCCACCAGCATTTAGGTTCACAATGCATCCATGTAAAGACAATATTTAGCAAACTGATTGCCATAAGGTTTCATCATTGTTTTTTACTTTCTAACTTTTCCTGTGTAATTTTGTATAATTATTTCATTTTTACCCCAAGATTGTACTTTTTATCCAACTGTGTTAAATTGTTTTGTTACTTAACATTTTGGTCCATACCAAAACACACCAATAAACCAAGGAATAGTTTTTATATGTTCACTTTTGTTCATATGATTTTCATTCACATATTCTCATACAATTTTTTGAGAATATCACATCTGTAGCTACATAATTGAATTATATCTACTGACAAGCAAACATATTAATGAATAATTATTAACTTCATAAATTACTTTCATTAATTGATCAATAAATTAAGTTTAATTCACTATGTCAATATGTAGAAAAAATTGTAAATATCATGGAAGACATAAAAGCAATAAATCAATTTGACTTTCAAATATTTCATATAAATCCTTTCTCTCATTTTCAACCAAACTATTATTTAATTACTAATTATAATGGTGATTATTTACTACCTCATTTAGCATAAACAATATATGATAAAATTGTTACTTCTTTTCACAATATGTTTAGTTTGCAAAATCTTTCAGATAACCTGACATTTTGCTATAAAAACAATTGTAATAAATTTGGAGTATGTGTATTTGACAGCATCCTGTTTTTAAGCAATTCTTAGATTTATTTGTGTGAGTATTTAGTCTTCGGTGCCATGGAAATTACTAGCCCGAAATAGTTAGCCAATTGGTAGAAGCAAACGTCACAGAGCCGAGTGTTAGTGAATTTGAACCATGCTGGGGTTGTTAGTAGTGAATTAAAGTACAAGCCGAAAGACTGTCCCTGGTGTAACATATTCCATATTAAAATTCAGCAGTGTATAAAAGTGTTGTGGTTGAAATGGCAGTATTTATGGTTGGAAATCAGTAAATTATATAATGGAATCAATAAGTTGGAACTTGGTAGGTACCGTTTATGTGTCCATAGTGGAAAATGGACGTATGTATATGAGCGTGATACGCCAGAAATTATGAGGATTGACTGGCCTAGGGTCGCGCAGTTAAATATTTCCCAGTTGGTAAGGGAATACTAGTGTAATTTCTATGGCATGACAAGCTGTCGGTACGGAAATCGGATGATAATGAAGAAAAACCATGCAAAGGTGCAGTTAATGGACTTTTGGGCAAGTTGTCTCATCTGGATCGCCAATTGATTTGAGCAAAGGTTATTAAATATAGCGGACACGTCTTTCTTTCCATTGTACAACTCAAGTTGTATGGAAGTCTTTGGAAATTTGGGGAAAACATATGACTTCCAGCGTGACTCGCGCCAGGGTTTGACACCGCTCGGTCAAGTGAATACCCCTGTGTGTGTATTACTATTATTATAGCAAATGCTGTTATTTAACGTTCTAAATTGTTTGTAAAATAACGTATATGGTATTAATCTTTCATTCTAGCTTGATTTGTTTGTTTGATTAGGATTTTTAACGTAGCTTTAACAATTTTGCAGTTATGTCGCTACAATGTCTCCAGTGAGGCAGTTTATAGTGATGTCTAGCACTGGGGCATCATGCCACAGACATGTAGCCTGATGTTCCACCCAGTCACATTATCCTGACACCAGGCCGACCAGTCCTAACACTAACCTGTTAATGTTGAGCGTTAAGCGAGGCAGCTGTTGGTACCATTTTTGTAAGTCTTTGGTACGACTAAGCCAGGGATCAAACCCATGACCTCCATTTTCCGCGGTGGATGATCTAACCACTAGGCCACCGAAGCAGTCATTCTAGCTTGAGAAAGGAAGATTACGCTTGTGAACTCTGGCAAAATATACTAGATTTCCCCAACAATAATAGTTTTGGCAATAATTTCTTTTAGTACATCTTGAGCTCTACATAATACTATCAATAATAATAATAATAATCATAATAATAATGAGGACTTTGTATAGCGCCTAATCTCTAGATGCTCTAAGAGCTTTACAACATTAGAAAACACCTATAACATAAAATACATATATGATATGATTACAAAAAGAAGAAAGATCATGTACTTACAAAAACATTAGAAAACCAGTGTGCATTTATAAATCAAAATCATTTAAAGTTTTGCTGTTTGATTAGAGAGCAGATACAATCAAATTAAATTATGTACAAGGGGGCACTCACCCATTATTATGTACTTTTTAGAAAGTGATGTATGCAAGGTGAAGTTGTTTGCATATAAAACATGCACATTGGAGAGAATGTTGGCATACCTCTATGCTACTTTGATGTAATATGGCTGGGTTTTGTTTGCATATTGTACTTTTGGAAATTGTAAATAATCTTAGCACAATGCTAACTAAAAAGACTGCTCCCTTGTCCAGAAATCAGCCAGAATTTGTCTAATGTACACTATATTTAGCAGATATTAAAATAGGAAAAATGAATTTGCCAGACTACACAAAATCAGCTTCTGAAAGTGCAATGAATGAATTACCAATATATGAAATATAAAAGAGTGTTTTTTATTAAAAAAAATACAATTTACCTCTAATGTTCAGGAAGTGAAAATGACCTAGTGGAGCTAGCACTTCTTTTTAAAGGTGCACATTTTAAGTAAGGTTAAGCTGTATACATGCATAATCCATATTACACCCATCAATCATATGACAAAATAAAGGGAATTTAAGGTTCTTTGAACAATGCCTAAGATATACAAGGTCTTTTTTTAAATACCCACTATAACCAGTGTGAAAACTTGGGGAAATTCTTTTTTCTTTAAATTTTTTAACTCTATGCAAAATATGAGACCGTTGATCGCCAACCAAGGGAGGTTGTGGAGAGTTATCTGATGGTAAGCCAAGAGCAACAAAATTTTCTCTGATATCAACTAAACGACATGAATCATACTAACAGATCATATCATTTTAATTAGATCAGATATTTTATGTAAGAAGGAATTCTACAGAGCAAGTTCTTAAAACTGAAAAGGTTAAGTTACCCATTTTGTGGCAAAACAAATATCACGACAATTTCAAAAACACTCTTATTGAATTACAAGACATTTGTTTTACTATTTCTTTAATAGTTTTGCATTTCTATTTCTATCAACATTATTGAATGACCTTCAACTTCTTGTGCGTTTTGTTTATTTTAGAAATCACCTTGCTCTTTCCAGTTTCTCTCTCTCTCTCTCTCTCTCTCTCTCTCTCTCTCTCTCTCTCTCTCTCTCTCTCTCTTACTGACAACATGAACTTTCTTTTTATATGTAAGCGAAGACTTACAAATGGTGGATAAGAATGTTGGATATGAATATTTTGGCAAATCCTAGAAGTAATGTACTGATCAAAGTCAAATATCAAAATTTTTAAAATGAAGACAGCAGATGACTCATTGAGAATTGCCTCTATGACTTGAAAGGGGTTGGGGGACCACGATAAAAGTAACAATATGGAATTACCTAAAGAAAGGATGGGATACTCAATATATTTATTGCAAGATACACATTTTATTATATGACAGGCGACATATTAGATCATTTTGGAATTATAAATGTATCATTTATTTTGCATTGAGATTCAAGGGAATACAAATTGTATTGAATAAAAACTTTGAAATTTCTATTTTTTATTTTTAGAAACATGAATAACACTTAAATTTAATTTAATCATCTGCAATTGGTTCTCATTCACATATGATAAGATTTGTTAACCCAGTCATCAACATAATCATTCAAATGAATATTATGTTTTCCCAATTCTGGTTAAGATTAATGGGTTACTTATTATTCTAATTGGTAACAGGTTGTACAGTTGATGTGTGGAAGGATGAAATGATTTTTGATACCATATAGTTCTGCATAAAGGGCACATAATCAGTGTCACATACGTTCCCCTGGTAAGTGACACTGTCAGACAACACCCACCAAATGTTTCGCACACAACATTTTAGAATAATAATATAAAACAACAGTACATAATGCACTAATAATGCTATCAAACAGGATAATCATATTTGATTTGACAGTTTAACCACCTTAAGAAAAGTTATCCATTAGTGATTTATATATAAGCCATGTAGGCTATAGATTCATTTTTGTTTGTCTCTGTATCGTGCTTCACTGATTATCAAAAATGTTGTCATTCTCAAGCTCTGGCCATGCAAAAATCATAAATCAAAATGAATGTATGTATCTCTGGTAGTACCAGACCCTTTTAGTAAATACTGTCATAGTAACCTACATTTCATATGACCACTTAGGTTTTTACACCATGTACAGTTATAATGATGGGTTACTGAATGTATTTCTACGTGATAATTAATTTTTACTATGGTTGCTGGAGATAAAAGAGCTCTTGCAAATCATTGCTGTTCACATTTAATTTTGATTAGGGGTTGTATAACTGATATATATGCATCCACCAGTAACATTTAAAAGAGTTATTGCAAGAGATCTAAAATATCCATGATTTTATTTTGTTGGATGACAAGTTGGTGTTCACTATACACAAGTCTAACATGTGTCATGATGACACAATGTAGTAGTCAAGAATTGGCTAGGTGATTCTTTCTCCCCCTCCAAAAATAACTGACTATTAAATTCTTCCCCCCTCCAACTACACATGTTAAGCATGATAAAATGAAAAATTAAAATCTATAAAAATGGATACTTATTAAAGAATTTAATAAGAACTGATTTCCACCAGCAAATGAATATTGGTTTCTAAAAATAACCATATTAAATTAAATTTTATTGTTAGAACCTAGCTACCATAATAACAGGCGATCAGGTGGGTTAATATGTTTTTATTACTTTGTTTGGATTTTATATATATAATCAGAATATAAAATGAGGAAATTCAACTACCACGTATTTTAGGTCTTTCTTGGAAGAAATACGCTTGTCAGCAAATTTTTTGTTGTAAATTTAATTATTTTCTCAGTTTTTCACTATCTTCTTCTGTCTTATTTTGTCTGTCTTTCTCTTCCATTGTTTTTCTAAATTTACCTCTTTCCTTTTCTTTCATTTTCTTTCCCTTTCTTTCCTGTCTTTCTCTATTTGTATCTGCTCATTGCCTTCCCCTCTCTCTGTTATTCTCTCTCCCCTCTATTTTCCTCCCTGTTACCATCTTTTCCTGTATTTGCCTCTGTCTTCTCCTGTATTTGCCTCTGTCCTCTCCTTTCTCTCTCTCTCTCTCTCTCTCTCTCTCTCTCTCTCTCTCTCTCTCTCTCTCTCTCTCTCTCTCTCTCTTCCTATATGTTTTTACCTCTCACTTCCTCTCATTTTATTCCCTGCATAAAACTGCCTCTTTTCTCTCGCCTTCATAGTCTTTATGCACCTCTTATGACATTTTCTCTTTTACTTATCATCTTCTTCTCTCTTTATCATCTATGCCTTATCTTTCATTTCTTCAAGTGTTCCTCTTTTTCTTTCACTTTCTTTTTTATCTCTCTCCTCTGTCTTCTGCTCTTCTCCTATATTGGTCTTTCTCTATTGCTTCCTCTCTACCTCTTCTCACCTGTCATGATCTCCAAATTGTATGAGGTGATTGTGCATGTTATTGTATGTTTTGAGTTATAAACTTTGCAATTTCATAAAGCGAAAACAGCTACAAACTTTCCTGAAATAGTATTATCAAGCATATGTCTCCACATTGGTTACTAAAAACTGAGCAATTACATCAACCACAACAACAATATAAATAAGTATTTACAGGACAGTAATACAGATTCAAATCTGGTGTGGGCAAACCATGCCAAGATTATGAGTGCAACACCATTGTTGTCTACTGATATTTATGTGAATAGTACTATTGGATCCAATTCCAAAGGAGTTAACCAGTATGATTGGTTAAGATACCCAGCATATTTTTTCTTCGACACTTTCACTCCTTCTAGAATTTATTTACAAAATCTTGAAAATGACTATTTGTGTGTATGTGTATGTGTGTGTGTATTTTGGATTGTTCATTACTGCAGTGTCTGTAGTGTAGCAGTTTATAGTGTTGTCCATCACTGATGCATCATCCTGTATACATGTAGCATCAAGTCCCACCCAGTCACATTATTAAGACACCAGGCCAACCAGTCTTATACTAACCTCTTATATTGAGCAACATGTACATGTAAGGCAGATGCTAGTATCATTTTTATAAGTCTTTGGTATGACACAGTTACAGCTGGTGTTTGAACAACAACCTCACACATCACTGGTGGATGCTCTAACCACCTAGGTCATCAGATTGGTCTGCATTTCAATGTAGTGTTAGTTTGCTAAGAAGAATCATGAAGAATCTTTATAAGTTGTGTCTTATACCATTCAAGTGACTTGAAATGATATTAGTCTAAGATTGTATCCTCTATTAATGTAAAAGTTCTTCTTTTTTTTAAAAAAAAAACACTTGTGTGATTTTGTAAAGTGAACCATAACCTGCATTATATTTCAAATGTGGGCCTTAAGCAGATTAGAAAAGAGTCCATTAAGGTAAAGAAACAAATTGCTGTTGGGAGAAATAATCTGCTAGTTGATCATGTCACCCCACCCCAACCCCAATTTATTTTATGACCTGTTACATGTGTGGTATTTCCTTAAGTTTAATACCAAAGAGACGATTCATAGTAAGGAACTAATTGCTAGTACAGTGTGGTGAAAGAATCAGTTAACTGATTCTGTCCCCCCCCCCAATTGTTAAGGGATCCATTATGTTTTGGTATTTCACTTGTATGTCTTAAGTGTATTACCAAAGGGTGCATTAATGAAAATAAATAAACTGGTTGAAGGGGGAAAAGAATGAGATGGCTGACTCCATCCCTTTTCCAATTGTTAGCAGACTCATTACATATATACATGTGGCAGTCAGTTTATTTCCAAAGAGTCCATTATTGAAAAGAAACTAATTATTTGAGGGGAGGGGGCGAATAAATAGAGGGGGAACCTAATGTGTTGCAAGGGAGGGGCAAGAAATAATTATGGGGTTGGGATGGAATTACTGGATGTTACACCATCTATGAAAGCTGCCAGTTAAGAAAAGGAAAGTGGAATAAGCTAACAAGTTTTATAGATTGATGTTGTATTATAATAAGGGTAAAGAGTTTGAGAAATGATTTGTACATAGTTATAATTCCTGCACATTGCCAGATCAGCACTTTGACTTAGTTCACTTCAGTATTATATAATTTGTTTTACAATACTCAATATCTTGTATCAAGACATCATCCAACAAATCATCACTGATAATCCAATCAGCATGGTTTCAACAGCTCCAGTTCATCACAATTAGTTTCAAAGGCCAGAGTAATAGGCCATGTGATACAACTCCAAGATCAAAAGTCAGAACTTCTATGTAGTCCTGTACAGAATTTCATTGGACTAAGGCATGGCTTTGAGAGGTTAAATTTGTATGCCCACCTAGAAAATGCCAGCTTAGTAGCTCACACTTGAGCCAGGAAGAAATACAGTTTAAGAATGTAATCAGTTTGTGATTTGCATGAAGAAGATGAAACAGAGAATGAAGATGAGACAATAGAGGCTGGTGTGTCAGGAGAGAGTAAGTACATTTAATGCTTTTAAATGAATGATAAATAGAGCAAAATTTCTTAATTGAAACACTTCATGATTAGAATTCTTTACATAGAAAATGGAAATTACTAAACTAACTTCTATATCTCTACCTGAAACAATTTTGAAATAAGGCCTTTTTTTCATGTATGTCATAAACCAGCAAACTAAAGAATGCATACCTCTTTCATTTTGAAATTTCAATTACAAGATTAATATTCTGTAAATGAGAATTATTATTCTATGATAGATACACAATGAAACAAAGCAATAATCAAAACAAAACGTGATATGTTTTGACACTGTAGTGGGCCATTTTAGCTCCATAAATACATTTTAGATTGATGCAAGATACACAATATGTTAGTAAAATTTACAGATTTTTTCCCATAGAACTGCCAAGATAATGTATTAAGTATGCTTTTTCTTCATGTTGTTTATTTTCAATAATAATAATAATAATAATAATAATAATAATAATAATAATAATTGTGCTGTAAAGAGAAAATGCTTTATGAAAAGACAAAAAAAATTTCATTTTGTAGGGTCTGATAGCTGTTTTAACTATATGCTCTCCTGCAGCACATGGTCTTTGACTCAGTGGAAAAGGAAAGATTTGCATAAATCATGATGACATAGCTACTGATACCTATGTAAAGTGAAAAGTAAGTATATTTCTTATATTAGTATATTTTACCAGACAATCTTAACAACATGTGTTTTTTCCAGATTCTAGTTATGAAGATGGCAAAATATTGTGTAAAGTTAATGAATGTTGTGGAACAAAATAGTTTTTTTTATGGATATGTATTGCCATTAAGAATGTAGTTTAACTGGAATTGGGATTGAATTTTTCCATGGCAGAAAATATTCAAAATGACAATATGTATCCTTACATGCAATAATGAGAGAATTATATTGTGATTTATTGACTAGTTACATATGAATCAGTTGTAATCTCTGCTGAAAACATTTTCAAACCATAATGTACTAACGATAACTGCTGGATGAGCATTTATAGCCCTATGCAAATGAACTATTCCAAATTGAGATGCAATATATGAAACATACACAATATGAAAATGAAATTAGCACAACACTAACTTTCAACCAGTGTTGACACATAGGTGTACATGTCATTCTGTAATAAAGTCATTATTGCAAGCAAATTAGGAAAACACTTGATTAAAATTGTATAGGTGGGCATATATGAAAACATAGTTAATTTGATTTGGTTTTCACTTCAGATTTCAAGAATTCATGAGTACATGTATTTGTCAGTGGAGGAGATTAAAACTTTGCCTTTTTCTGTGGAGGGTATGACAGTGGAAGGAGGTAAGATTTTATTTTTTGTGTTTTAAAATACATTTGTTATGTATAGATAAATTGAATGACATACTTGATTTTGTATTTCTTGAAACTTAATGTTACGATTTTAGTAATTATCATTTCCTGATATTCTACATAATAATATTGATCACTTGATTCAGTAAATAACTTTTTGCTTGAAATAGTCAACATTATATGGGCAGTATACATCTACTATTGGTGGACATGGCAGAAAAGGTAAACCAAGATAAGGGAACATGACACCAAAATATATTCAAAAGGAATGAATAAATTTCATTGACCTCTTATGTTATTGCTATGTATTAAACTTGATTTAAATAAGCAAATGATTGATTAATGTAAATATAAGAAACGTAAATTCATTATCTTGTAGTGATTTTAAGATGAGTTGAAGGTTTTCTTTTATGTAAGAGTAGTTAAAATATGAGAGTAATATCTGATATGCTAAAAAATGTAATTCACTATTTTTAATTTATATATTTTATTCTTATTTCCATAAATGTATAAATTATTGTATAGAAAACTAAAGTGAAAAGAAAGAATGAGGCAGAACAAAATACAAGCCAAATAACTAAAGTTTAGAAACGGAACCAAAACATCACATGAGTAATTTAGATAGTCAATAGTTCAAATATAAATAGCAGCATATGTATATACATCTTTTTCACAATAATATAAATCAATAGATTTTTCAAGTTTATTAACATCATTCCTTAGAAACAACATCAAAAACAGTTACCATGATCACCATTATTTTATATCAATGACACTAAATTTCAAATGGTTATTTGAAGTCTTATAAAATAATCAATGTTACAAAGTTCATAATTATGCAGTGTATAAATGTATTACAAAATGAAAACATTTCTGATTAAATATTGATATGCTTATTGTACATACTTAGTTTACATATTAGAGTTTCATCAAGAAATACTCTATTCAGTTGTTGATTAGACAAACCGAGTTAGTGACCTGCAAATTAAGACAGATACTTTCTAAAATTCAAGATAGGAGATCTGGTTGCTTTGAATTTTCAATTGGAGCTACCAATATGATTGGGAAGTGACTGACTTCAATTCCAAATTGTAATGTCTTTCTGTAACACCATTGTTTTCATGAGCTTGTTTTTTCTTTTAAGATTATTTAGTGCTAAGGAATACAAAACTTGAATAATACTGATCATATACTCTTTATCGACTCCTTCACTGTCATCAGGACAAGACTATTCATTTCAGGTACCAACAACATATTAAAGAAATGTGGACATACAAGTCAGTAGACATTTTTATGAAAATAGTTGTGTCTTTAAAGTGACATTACTCCACAAGGCATAATAATGTACTAAAGGTTAATTTTTTAGGAAATTCATTTTTTTCAGTCCCAGTGGGAAAGAAGAAAATGTTTTGTCATTTATGATTTTCTTTGTAGGTAATCTCTCCAACAATTATTGGGCTGGTGGAGTACAATGCTGGTGCAGTATACATGGGACTACTGGAGGGTCACAATAAGATTTACTGCAAAATGCCATTAGGGAAACTTGAGACTGGAAATTTGAAATTTAAGTTTGCTGATTTTTTAGAAACAACATTAAATATGAAATATATCCAGAAAATGTATAAAATTTATTAGATCACCAAGTTTGAACTAGAGATAGTGAACAACTAAATATATTATATGGAAGAAGACCATGAACAAATAAAGGAAGCAATTGCAATATACATTCAAAGTTAAGCACAGGTATGAATTACTGAACCACTCTCAAAAGATTCATTGGTTGATCTCTTCAGTAAAACCTGCCTACTTACTGCATGCTACCTCCTTATAGCTAATGAATTTTACTCTGAGAGCACTATATTTGACTGGTAGTAATAGTTCTCCTGAAGTATTATGATTGGGTGATTATTATCAAAGAAACATGGTATACTACAACGTACTGGTTTTTAATGGGCAAAACAGCATCTCTGTAGCCACTAGATCTCATCAATTATTTTTTAATTATAATATAAGACATGTCTTTTAGATTAAGTAGAAATTTATACATTTAACCACTTGCCATTAAATCACTAAAGATGAACCTCAGGCAGTCTTTGAAGTGGAATTTTTTATGCTGTTAATATCTTAAATTTATCTTGTTAAAACTATGTTAAGATTTAAATATGTTACAAAATATCATCATATAGAAGTAAAGTTTTACATAATTATTAACATGTACATTTGAACTTGAAACAAAAAACCCATTATGTTTGTGTTTACTGTTATATTTAAAGCTTGTCACTTCTCTTATGAGATGTCAAAACAGAATTAAAAATAAAATGGATTACCAGGGTACATACTTGATAATATGCTTTTTATTACTCTATCCGACCTAAGTACCATCCAACATATGCCTCCTATCCCTTTTATGAAATATTCAAATAAAGACATAATATCAATTGCAAGCTTTTCCTTTATTCATTTACATTTTCTTTTGCATAGATTTGTTGGTTGAACAGGGTTATACATTTTAGCTGTACTTTATTTATATGCTGCAAAGGTTTATGGTTTTCTGAAGGTCAAAGCCTATTATCACATTAACCCCGGAGAATTTTTGCTGTTTTTGCAATAAATGTTTTTTTTTTTTAGAGGTTGCTCTCCCCGCTGATTTTCACAGACCATTCTTAGGGAGGACCTCCTGCCCTATTATGTTTGTGTTTGCTATAGATTGAATGAATTGTAATTTTTGATATTTTATTATTGATTTTGTATTTAAAAAAATTGTAATTGTATTAACAAATTTTGGGGACTATTTCTGAATACATTCTAATACATCGACTTGCAAGCAATATTCCATTAGACAAATGGCTAGTTGTTCTAAAGACAATGTTTTTCATTGGTTAGTTTGCTGGTGCATGAGCAGAACGTGAAAAGTTGGACTTCTTTTTTGGTGCTTAACAC